>JAUTXW010002934.1:0-347500 GCA_030620095.1 Kuschelorhynchus macadamiae | reverse complement strand
GTGAGCATAGGAAATCCAAAGAAGGAATATGATCAGACAAAACAATGAACATTTAAAATGTGTTAACCTCACAACACACAAATTTTAACACATGTGTTAAAGTTTCAACATCTTCATGGTTTAAATCGCCAAAAGAGGTGAAAGAATACACCCTTTGTGATATTTTACTGTGATTTTATAGATGTGACGTTAACAAATTTTAAATGTTCATTGTTTTGTCTGATAATGCTCCTTCTTTGGATTTCCTGTGCTCACCTGACTAAGTGGCACTGATGATGGCGAAAGCCGAAAACACTCTGCTACGTTTTTAATTTAGTAGAAAAAAGTTGCAAGAAATACAAAAGTGTCCACATTCCTATCTTACCTCTACGTGCACATAGCCGTTTCGTATTCTTATATATCAATTTGTTATATTAGTTGTGGGTTTAAATGATTTACTGTAAAGAATATTAAATGAAGTTCAGATGAAGATAAAAATCTGTGACTACAAATTTGTTAACTGTTTATTGATGTTACCTGTGTACAATTTCGTGAGAATCGGTACCACCAATTTCTTTTTGCCTTGGGGCTCAAGAAGACTTGGTTAGTATTAACCATATATTAAATTATTTTATTTCTACAAAAGAACAATATATACTGACAAACTTTCAATTCATATGGTAGCAAATTTTCTAGAGTTATTTATACTAAGTCATTTGTTGCGGTATGTTATGGCTTAGATGTTATATTTTAAAGGTAATTATATGAATAAGTAAAAAAATCATTTTGAAGTATCACGTAATAGGGTTATCGAGCGGTTATTTAATATATTTAAAATTATTTATTTAATTTATTTATTTATTTGAGGTATAGCGGGTAACCCTACCACAATACTGAAATTAACTAAGATATGATAAGTAAAATCAAAGGTAATCTGTAGGCTTCTTCGTAAATTATTTTACAATGTTATCAAATATAATTGTTAGTACGAATTGAATTAAACATCTTATCTCACCAATTCTACGACCACTTAATCTCGAACAACAGCAAACTGCAACAGCGATGGTAACTTCTTCTTGAATATATATTAATTTTAACTGGCAGGTGGTTTATTTATATAAAAGATTTAGATTTAAATGTTGTTTTATTTTGTTTAGGTTTTAAAATTCTCGAAACTAATATTAAACAAATCCAATTATATTTCCTTTGAAATAATCAAGCCTGTTTAAGCGTTAACGTGAGAACCAACAGTTTTAGTAAAATATTGTTTGAATTACATTTAGAATATATAAAAACATAAACTCTATACCGTTGTTATAGTCTATTCTGTTACAATCAAACTGTTTTTAATTATAAGTTAATAATCAATCCGCTTTTAATATTAAATGAAATTATTTTCACCCTGTTCAATATAAAAAGGTCTCCTTAAGAGTAATCCTCTATAAATGCCAAACAGTAAAAACTGTATCTGGAAAAACAGAATATAAAATTTAGAAGCCCATTTATCTTCTCGCGAATGCTCTGGGATTGGCTCGGCGTCTTTCGAATCGATAACCCATAATAATAAAGTTACTCCCCATATAGCTCTAAATCCTGCAACCTTGTAGCGACAGTAAAGAACACATAACTTTTTGCACAGAAATTTGCAAGTGCTGACAACTCAGATAATTTTGCCATGATAACTTGGTGTAATGATATATGTATCTCACTGCATATACGGGAACGTGCTATTGATTTAAACTTTGGTATATATCTGGGAGTGATGAATGTTCGAAGCGTTAGGCCCTCCATTCGTTTATTTGAAATATGAGTCAGTCGAGAAAAACAAACGGTCACTGAACAGAGCTCATAAGCACGCCGTAGCTTGTGGCAGATTGCTATTTCTCTAATCCAGCGAAATATGAATTATCGCCAATTTAAACTTTCGATTGGGCAACATCGTAAAAATAAATCTTACATAGAATTTTTGTTTTGCCTTCCTATAGTACATCTGTTGCCGTCTTAAACATTATTATATTAATATGTATATATATATATATATATATATATATATATATATATATATATATATATACACTACGCATCAAAATTAACGCAATGTGGATTTTCTTGCGAAACGCTGAACGGATTTTGATGAATTTTTTTTTAGAATGTAGATTTGTTTATCGGTAAAAACGCCACGATGTGAGTTTTTATTAAAATTTTAGTTTTGAGCATATACAGGGGCCAAAAATGAGAGTAATTTTTCTCCAGAGTATTTGAAACACCCTGTGGATCGTTTCAGCCGTAACAGCTGGTATACGCTTTATGCAAATTATAGCCCCATGTTTTCTTAACAATTTGGTTTTTGTTTCATGTCAATATCTCTATTTTTAAATGAAATACAGAGCAAAAGATAAAGCGCACTAGTTTATTTTAACAATTCAACATCTTAAAATAGGGTAGGCCATGAAATGAAAAAGTTTGACAAACTGTCATGTTTGTTTATTATGTGTCAATTTTATCTTTAAAAAGTGTTAAAATTTTGGCTAAGGAGCGTCAAACAAAGAATTTGTCTCGAGACAAATGCGTAGCAGCAATTACATTGCCCGAGGAAGGATTAAGCTACCGTGCTATAGTTGGGAGACTGGGAGTTTCTCATTTATCAATATTGCGCGTTGTCCACCGTTTTGAGCAAACTAATGATCATAACCGACGCCATGGGCATGGAAGGCACCGAGGAACAACAGTAAATCAGGATCGTTTCATTCGGTTACGTGCTTTGAGAGAACGTTTTGTAACAGCAAGAAATCTTCAGGTACAACTTAACGCTACACATAACGTCCAAATAAGTGTATCCACTGTAAGAAGACGACTTGCAGAACAGAATTTAACATTCCGAATTCCAGCAAGAGGCCGAGGTTAAACGCAAACCATCGTAGAGCAGGACTGCAATTCGCCAGACATCATGTAAACTGGATTTTTGAGGATTGGGAGCGTGTCTTGTTCACGGACGAGTCGAGGTTTTGTTTGTACAGCTCCGACCGACGCGTACGAGTACTACGCAAGTCAAATGAGCGTTATTCACAGTGTAACATTCGTCAAACCACGCTATTTAATGGAGGTTCTGTAATGGTTTGGGGAGGAATTTCTTTGACTGCCCGAACAGAACTTATTTCTTTACGCGGTTGTCCATTTAACAGTGAACGGTACATTACTGACATCTTATCCGAACATGTTGTTCCTTTTGCTCCTTACAGAGGCCAACATTTCTGGTTAATGCACGACAATGCAAGACCCCACGTCGCTCGTATAGTGCAAGAGTATTTACATGAGGTGGGTATTGAGACTCTGGACTGGCCTGCAAATAGTCCAGACCTCAACCCTGTTGAACATTTGTGGGACATCATAGGCAGACAGCTTAGAAACCATTAGCCCTTACCAGCCTCTCTTGACAACATTCAAAATTTTGTCACAAATTTATAAAACGACATTGATCAAGAGCAGATTAGACGCCTTGTGTCTAGTATGAGTCGTCGATGTGAAGCCGTTATTCAGAGTAGAGGCGGAAACACGCGATATTGATATTCTCAATTTTTTTCTAATTTTGTCCTTGCCACCAATATTGTTATTATTGTTATTTTTAAGTCGTTAAATTGTTATAATAAACTAGTGCCCCTTAATCTTATACTCTGTATTTCATTTAAAAATAGAGATATTGACATGAAACAAAAACCAAATTGTTAAGAAAACATGGGGCTATAATTTGCATCAAGCGTATACCCGCTGTTACGGCTGAAACGATCCACAGGTTGTTTCAAATATTCTGGAGGAGGAATTACTCACATTTTTGTCCCCTGTATATGCTCAAAACTAAAATTTTAATAAAAACTCACATCGCGGTGTTTTTAGCGATAAACAAATCTACATTAAAAAAAAATCAACAAAATCCGTTCAGCGGTTCGCAAGAAAATCCACATTGAAATGCTGTACAATTTATAGTGATGCGAAGTGTATATATATATATATATATATATATATATATATATATATATATATATATATATATATATATATATATATATATATATATATATATATATATATATATATATATATATATATATATATATATATATATATATATATATATATATATATATATATATATATATATATATATATATATATATATATATATATATATATATATATATATATATATATATATATATATATATATTTTTTTTTTTTTTTTCGTTTTTATTTTCTTGGGGTCAGGGTCCTTATAGAAACGAACAATACATTTCTTGCTAGGTCATGTCATCAATTGACGTTTCGATCATCTCATGATCTTCATCAGAATACACAAATTCTATAAAGGAAATTTTCAGACAATAACATTTACAATTTAAAGTTCAATAAAATGTCGTATCATTTACAACAAAAATGTGAAAAGTAGATGAAACATGTAAGACATTTTTAATACAATTTAGAAAATTAAATAAACAGTGTCACATTCACAATACGAGACTTATACGGAGACAAACAAGAAACTACTATTAAAAATTTATCTGTAGAAATAAAGGAACAGTTGAAAACTATGTTATAAAGAGGTCCGACTCAGTTTTATAAAAATTTCTTTTCTTTTAATTTACATGTTATTTAATAATGTTATGGTATATTTTACTAAGATGTTTTGAATCAGTTTTTGCATTGATTGAGTTTTTATTCCTTTGAATTTCTATCATTTCATAGAATTCTCTCCTTCTTTGGTGGTTTTCGATCTTTAAAATTTTTACGTTATTAAAATCGAATGAATGTTTATTTTCACTAATATATTTTGTTAGTGCCGTTTTATTTATTTTTTATACTTATGTCCATATTTTTTAAATACGGGCTGGTTTGTCCAATGTATATACCGTTGCAATCCTTACAGGGAATTTCATAATTTTTTGATTTCAATTTATTAAAGTTATTTTTTAATAGGTTTTAGCCTTTGTGACTAACTGCGATGTTATGTTTTTTAAATACATTTTGTAAATTTTCCGATATTTTGGGTATATATGGAAGTGACATGTATTTTGTGTTTCCTTTATTAAGATTTAAATTTTTGTTTGATGGATGGCTTGTGTTGTAAAATTTATGGTTTCTATTCTTAAAAATGTTGTTAACAATTTTGTCTGGATAGTTGTGGATGTTTAGAGCTTGTTTTGCTTTTTCTATAGACTTTTTTCTATATCCGGGATCCGATAATTTTATAGCTCTATCCGCTAACCTTATTACGACAGATTTTTTTTTGAGATAGTGGGTGTTGAGAATCGAAATGTAAATATCTAGAAAACCAAGAGTCTTTAGTGTACCATTCGGTTTTTATATTATTTTTGATATGATTTAATGTAAGCTCTAAGAAATTAATTTTGTTTTCTGCTTCTTCTTCTAACGTAAATTGTTTTGTGTGGTAACTATTAAAATTACTTAAAATTTCTTGGCATTTTTTTTTTTGTGATCGTTGTTAAACAATCGTACCTGAAGAAGAAAGGTCTTCCAATTCATGCTCCCATAGCACAACCATCAACCTGTTCGTAGAATGTATCGTTGTATAAAATATATGTGGAATTCAGTAAGAGATCAACTGCATTTAAGAATTCGTGAAGTGGAATATCAGAATAATTTTTTATCTGTTTCCATTTTTTAATAATAATTTCTTTTGCTAAATTTATAGGTATATTAATAAAAAGAGATATTACATCCAAAGATATTAATATATAGTTACCAGATATGTTAGTGTTTTTTATTTTAGATTTAAATCTACTGAATCTTTGATACAAAAAATTTGTTTTTGTTAATAATATGTTGTAAAATATTTTTTAGAAATTTTGACAAATTCTCAAAGGGTGATTGGATGCAAGAAACAATCGGTCTTAATGGGGTGCCCTCTTTGTGTATTTTTGGTAAGCCATGTATTCTTGGAGGTTGAGAATTTAAGATTTTTAAGTTTTTAGCCGTATTTGGTGATATATACATATCATTTTTCCATCGGGCAATTAAGTCGCTGTTGTTTTTTTGATATGATAGCTGGATCGTTTTTTAATTCTCTGTACGTTTTGGTATCTTGTAACAGACTAGTCATTTTTTCGTCATATTCAGTGGAATACATAATAACTGTTTTGTTTGGTTTGTCAGGTCTCAAAACTTTTAAGTTTTGGTTGTTTCTAATGAAAAATTTAGTTTGTTTCACTTTGCTTAGTTTGTTTTAATTTGTTTTTATAGTTTGTTATAATATTACAGCATGTTGGTCTTTAGTTTCTAAAGTTAGGTCTGTAGTGAATGTTTCAATGCTGATTAGGTCTGGAAATGTTACGTCTTCTGAAGTTTCCAGAGGAATTGCAAAGCTTGAACCTTAACTAAGAATTTCGGCTACGTCATCTGGAATATTAATGTTTGTCATCTTGTAGATCCATTCATTCGATTTTTCTTATAGTCACTAGTATTCCCCATTTTTATTAATCTATTAATCTTTGCAATGTTATTTTGTTTAATTTTTTGAAAACTGTTTTGTGATTGTCCTTTATTGCCACAGATAAATCCATTTTTAATATTAGTTTCTTGTTTGTCTCCGTATAAGTTTTGTATTGTGAATGTGATACTGTTTATTTAATTTTCTAAATGGGTTACAAGTTCCATCTACTTTTCAAATTTTTATTGTAAATGTAAGACATTTTATTGAACTTTAAATTGTAAATGTTATTGTCTGAAAATTTCCTTTATAGAATTTACGTATTCTGATGAAGATCACGAGATGATCGAAACGTTAATTGGTAACATGACTTAGCAAGAAATGTCTTGTTCGTATTTATAAAGACCCTGACCCAACAATATAAAAATTAAATATATAAACTATAAGGTCGAAGAAAATACAAGATATACCTACATATATATATATATATATATATATATATATATATATATATATATATATATATATATATATATATATATATATATATATATATATATATATATATATATATATATATATATATATATATATATATATATATATATATATATATATATATATATATATATATATATATATATATATATATATATATATATATATATATATATGTGTTAATTTTTACTCCTTCACGGATGGAAAAATACAATGTGTTTTCGTTCCGGGTGTACATCCGTTCACTACTGTCGTTCTGAAAAGAACTGTTTTGCTGACGTTTCGCCAAAATCACATTTGGCATTTTCGAAGCTTTCTTTCTCGCGTCCGAATAGAGACTGAAGTATTGGTGACTGCGACGCTTCCTTTTATACCCCCACTCAGGGCCGAAGGTTATATCTGCGCAGGCGTTGGTCGTTATTTATGTTTTCCGGATGGAGCTGCTGTTGTTGCGCTAATTGCGCTTGAGTTTTTGCGATTTTAGATTTGTCGATTATTGTCTTCCATACCGTTGGTAGTTTTAATGATTCGTCCCTTTTGTTTAAATCACCTTGCTTTTCAATTTCTATGGCTTCTCGGATTATTCTGGTCTTATAATGTTCTATGTTGGCAATCTCCCTACACCCATCGAAATTTATTTTATGGCCGGTTTCCTGATGATGTAGGAATAAAGCTGAGGTTGTTTGTTTATTTCTGATGCTGAGTTTATGCTCTTCCACTCTTGCTGATATTCGCCTGTTAGTTTGCCCTACGTACAACTTTTCTGGCTACACAAATCGCACCATAGAGAAAGCTATTAATGCACCACAAGTTTCCCGAACAACGAACAACAAAAAAAAAATATATGAACCAGGAAAGCAACGAGTAGTCTTACCATATGTAAAAGGCACAACAGACAGAATCGGAAGAATTCTGAGGAAACACAAAATACAAACAATACACAAGCCACAAACAACTATAGGAAATCCAAAAGATAAAATCAAACTGGAAAACCACGGAGTGTACAGTATTCCGTGCCAGGACTGTGAAAAGTTGTACGTAGGGCAAACTAACAGGCGAATATCAGCAAGAGTGGAAGAGCATAAACTCAGCATCAGAAATAAACAAACAACCTCAGCTTTATTCCTACATCATCAGGAAACCGGCCATAAAATAAATTTCGATGGGTGTAGGGAGATTGCCAATATAGAACATTATAAGACCAGAATAATCCGAGAAGCCATAGAAATTGAAAAGCAAGGTGATTTAAACAAAAGGGGACGAACATCAAAAACTCAAGCGCAATTAGCGCAACAACAACAGCTCCATCCGGAAAACATAAATAACGACCAACGCCTGCGCAGATATAACCTTCGGCCCCGAGTGGGGGTATAAAAGGAAGCGTCGCAGTCACCAACACTTCAGTCTCTATTCGGACGCGAGAAAGAAAGCTTCGAAAATGCCAAATGTGATTTTGGCGAAACGTCAGCAAAACTGTTCTTTTCAGAACGACAGTAGTGAACGGATGTACACCCGGAACGAAAACACATTGTATTTTTCCATCCGTGAAGGAGTAAAAATCAACACTATACACCTCTACGGGGAGGAGATTTTCAAGACAATCAAGATGTATGAGAAACTGAGAGGTAAGAAAACTAATCTTTTATGTGATCTAACCTTTCAAATTAAGTGTCGTGACAGCGATTTACTTCCTACTTTTACACGGTTGTGTTATCATACTAAAACTAGAAAAACTAACACCATACTTCAAAATGCTAGTAAGGCGTTATTAAAAGAACAAATCCATTAAACTAGAAAACAACTAGCCGAGACAGAGAAAGAACTTTTAAAGTTACACCTTAAACTAAGTAACATCATTCACCCTTTATTGTGGAATCGCATAGAAACTTTGGCTTTTTGGCGAACAGAAACAAATAAGAATATTAAGACAGATAAACTTTCGAAAAAGTATGACAATCTTCTAAGAAAGTCGAGTCAGCCACAAAGATCGTCAGTAGACGTCGATAAATTAGTACATAATATATCATCCTACAGTCTCTCAGAAAGTGAAAAATCCGTACTGAGTAAGGGTTTTAATTTTGCGATATCTCCTAAGGAAATCCCTAAAGAAGAAATAATAGCTGGAGTGGAAGCTGTCCTTGACTCCTCTAAAGAAACAAAAGCAGAGGAGATTCGACAAGAGGTGGCAAGAATTTTAAGATCAAGCAAAACACCAAAACAAAACCTAAATGCCACTGAACAAAGGGCCCTAATAAACCCCCGAAAAAATAAAAACATGACAATCCTTCCAGCAGATAAAGGAAACGCAACTGTGGTTATGAATACTCAAGATTACGTACAAAAAATGCAGGATATCCTACAAGACAATTGTTATAGGCCTGTTCCAAGGGACCCGACAACGTACCTAGACAAAACAACTAAAAATAAAATAAAAAGTTCACCAATAAACCCCGAAATTCAACAAAAAATCATACCACGGGAAAAGTCGAGCAGATGTCCTAAACTCTATGGTTTACCAAAAATACACAAACCAGGGGCGCCTATCAGACCTATTGTTAGTGCTGTTAATTCGCCGCTACAAAAACTGGAGAAATACCTTTCTGAAATTATGCAACCAACTATAGAAAAAGCTGATTCATTTGTAAAAAACTCGCAGCATTTCACTCGAATTATACGAGATATTGTCCTTGAAAAAAACGATATCATAGCAAGCCTAGATGTCAAATCGTTATATCCCAGTATTCCCATCTACGAAGCATTGGACAAGATTGCTATGAACGAGGATTTCCAGGCACATATAATAGAACTCTCGGAGCATTGCCTCAAAAATACTTATTTTTCTTTCAACGGGCAAATGTATAAACAAATGGATGGTGCTCCAATGGGGTCCTCGCTATCACCAGTAGTCGCGAATTTATTTATGATATACTTCGAGAAAGAAGCTCATGAGAAAGCAAGTTTAAAACCCAAATTATGGATTCGTTATGTGGATGACATATTTATTATATGGCAACATGGTCATGCAGAGCTAGAAAAATTTCTGACTCTGACTGACGTAAATTCAATCCACCCCAGAATACAATTTACTCTAGAGTTAGAGGAAAACAACAAACTACCATTTTTAGATGTTTTGGTCACAAAACTACATAACGGACATTTCGAATACACCGTGTATAGAAAACCAACACATACAGACAGATATTTAAATGCAAAATCACATCATCACCCAGCACAAATTCAAGCTGTGGCAAATACTCTAATATCTAGATCCGTGTGACTAACTGAAACACAGACGAGACAAAACGAACTTAAGGTAATATCTAGTGCTTTAAAGAAAAATGACTACACGAATCGCACCATAGAGAAAGCTATTAATGCACAAGTTTCCCGAACAACGAACAACAAAAAATATGAACCAGGAAAGCAACGAGTAGTCTTACCATATGTAAAAGGCACAACAGACAGAATCGAAAGAATTCTGAGGAAACACAACATACAAACAATACACAAGCCACAAACAACTATAGGTAAACTACTCGGAAACCCAAAAGATAAAATCAAACTGGAAAACCACGGAGTGCAGTCACCAACACTTCAGTCTCTATTCGGACGCGAGAAAGAAAGCTTCGAAAATGCCAAATGTGATTTTGGCGAAACGTCAGCAAAACTGTTCTTTTCAGAACGACAGTAGTGAACGGATGTACACCCGGAACGAAAACACATTATATATATATATATATATATATATATATATATATATATATATATATATATATATATATATATATATCCGTGCCAGGACTGTGAAAAGTTGTACGTAGGGCAAACTAACAGGCGAATATCAGCAAGAGTGGAAGAGCATAAACTCAGCATCAGAAATAAACAAACAACCTCAGCTTTATTCCTACATCATCAGGAAACCGGCCATAAAATAAATTTCGATGGGTGTAGGGAGATTGCCAATATAGAACATTATAAGACCAGAATAATCCGAGAAGCCATAGAAATTGAAAAGCAAGGTGATTTAAACAAAAGGGACGAATCATTAAAACTACCAACAGTATGGAAGACAATAATCGACAAATCTAAAATCGCAAAAACTCAAGCGCAATTAGCGCAACAACAACAGCTTCATCCGGAAAACATAAATAACGACCAACGCCTGCGCAGATATAACCTTCGGCCCCGAGTGGGGGATAAAAGGAAGCGTCGCAGTCACCAACACTTCAGTCTCTATTCGGACGCGAGAAAGAAAGCTTCGAAAATGCCAAATGTGATTTTGGCGAAACGTCAGCAAAACTGTTCTTTTCAGAACGACAGTAGTGAACGGATGTACACCCGGAACGAAAACACATTATATATATATATATATATATATATATATATATATATATATATATATATATATATATATATATATATATATATATATATATATATATATATATATATATATATATATATATATATATATATATATATATATATATATATATAAAAGGTTTTATTTTTCTTAGGTATAGGTTTAATTAATGAAACTTTTTTTCCCTGCAACTAGCTCGACGTTTCGCTTCTTGTTTAAAGCATTTTCAAGAACATTTTATTGCATGTCTTGGAAACGACAAGTTTCATTAATTAAACCTATTCCCAAGAAAAATAAAACCTTTTAGTATAAAGTATGGTTTAAGAACAGTGTAAATATATATATATATATATATATATATATATATATATATATATATATATATATATATATATATATATATATATATATATATATATATATATAATTTGTTTTTGTAGATAACAACCCTATACTACCAATAGTGAAAAGAAGTAACGGAGATTCGGCCAAAAAGTCGATATTACATTTATTTACTAATAATGCAAGCTTTCGAACTAATTCATTTCTTCTTCAGGGCCCTATAAATAACATAATTTTGAAAAAATTAAGGACTTTAAAATTAAAATACTTACTCAAATTAAAATGTAAAGACAACTTTGTTTTTCTATCAAATAATAATAGAATTATAAAAAAGGGGAAAAGGGGGTATGTTCAAAAATATGTAAAAACTAGATGATACGTTATACCGTATATGGAGCAAAATATTGGAGGTAATGTGAAAAAGAAATATTTATGACTTTAAAGATATTATTCGTCGTCTAAATTTAAAATATAAGAATGAATATAACTTAACTTTTTAATCTATTTATTAGATAAGTGTGATATTTTAACAAACTCGTATTTAAATTTACTTTTGAGCTTCGGCTTTCTTTCTTCTATATATAAACCTACTAGAGTTACTGAGTCTACTTCAACTTTAATTGACCACACTGACAGACAGACAGAGAACTGACAGAGGAATCGACGGAATTGATAAAACATATTTTTTGGCATCTAGGGACGCTAAAACGTGAAGACATGTAAAACCTGAGTAAGTGATTTTTTCACGATTACAAATATTTTATTTAGCCGCCATTTTGTCGCGCCATCTTGAATTAGTACTACAGTTTTACTAGTTCATACGTTTGGCACACAAGTCGAAATCTGTCCATTAAGTAGTTTTTCAGGCTGAATTTTTAAATAACTTACTAAACCGCCAATTTGTTCGTACCCAAAGTTTTTCAGTTGATTCTTACATAATATTTGATTTTTGTGATAAATTGGATAAGCAGTTTTTTAGTAATATTTTTTTAACATTCCACTAGGCCGCCATTTTGTTTGCCATATGGGATTTTTGACCAAACTGTTACCAGGTCATCCCCATATAATTCTTAATTTATGACCAACATTTGAAGTTAATCGGGTAAGTAGTTTTCTAGCTATGCCGCGAAAGACAGACCGACAGAGTGACAGACGGACAGAATTCAGAAAACAAATTTTTCGGCATCTAGGGACCCTGAAAAAAATCTAGGAGGGTAATTTTTGGACTATTACAATACTTCCCATTTACGACGGAAGTAAAAATTAAATGTTTTGATCTCATGTAGTGAAGATCCCGGAAGGTGCCTCATGGAAGTAATTCCAATTTGACATGGTCTAAACTCAAGTACCATGATTCTTTCGTTGACCCCAGCCGGAAATAGTATAATAGGTTATAGTATTTTTACTTAATATTAAATTCAAAGTATCAGTTTATAAACTGCTTTTAGTAGTTCTTCGATAAATCAAAGAAATAAATTACGTTATTATTTCTATTTAAAATGCTGTTTCTGTTGCCAATTATAATCAGGAAATATTTAATGAAGAGATTAAGTGCTAATAGTACAGAAATTTAAAGTAGAATGCTGAGCATACCATACAGGCTTAAATAAAAACAAATACTACATAAATTGGGGAAATTCTAATTAAATTTGTTACAGTGAGTTGCGTCTCTCATAAGCTCATTAGTTTTCCTTTAAGGTTAAATTTATTTCAACGGGCGAAATTAAATAAAGTTTTAAGCCACAGTAAAATAGTTTTTCATAATTACCATTGTAATAACAGAATAATATCTACAGTTCCGTTTTTCTGCTTTATATTAGAAACATAAAATATATTTGTAATATACGGCAAAAAATTAACGAACACAATATGGATGGTAAATGTTTTGAATAACAAAGTACTTTTTAAAATAAAAAATCGGTAAATTTCCTTTTCCCAGAACTTCCCTGGTTATGATCTTTTTTCTATTTGTTAGGAATAGTGAAGTGTGACCCAATTTAGTTTAGTAAATAGTCATAATATATATGTGTTACATATATTGTCGTTTCATTTTGATTGGGCGTCAGTTGGTTACATAATATTGGATTCCTTCCAATATTTTACCTTTTTGTTTCCACTTATACCACATTTGACTTTTAGGCATAATTTAAAATAAACTTAGTAAGCTATTTTTACATTGACACATAACGCTATTTTGCTACGTCATTTTGAATTCGTACCTATTTTCACATTTAACTTTTATGCAAAACTTAAAAGCCAATTGAACAAGATTTATTTACGTTGATTTTTTTTTAAATTTTATTTGAAACCCATATTTTCCAACCAACGTAGTAGATTAAGACTTATAACGCAGGATAGATAATCGGTATGTGTCCTGAGGATGCAACAATAATGTAGTGAAACGTCGACAATTTAAAGAGTATTTTATTTCCTTACTGGATCCTAACCCCAAATCATACACCACTCTAGCATACACACAAGAGGATCGTTAACGAAATGCATTTAAAAGCTTAATATCTTGGAAATATTTGCGGACCAACATAGTAAGTAAAGGCTGATATGGGTTTCACGCAGGATATAGAATCTATATATGTGTCCTGAGGATGCAACAATAAAGTTGCGAAACGTCGGCAATTTAGAAAATGTCTTTTGTTTTTTTACCGAACTCTAATCCCAAATAATATACCACTCTAACATAACAAGAGGATCGTTAACGAAAACCATTTAGAAACGTAATATCTGGGAAATATCTGCGGACCAGTGTTATAGGTAAAGACTGATAATATGGGTTTGATGAAGGACATAGAATCTATATATGTGTCCTGAGGATACAACAATAAAGTTGCGAAACGTGGACTATTAAAAAGCAGCCTTTTGTTTTTTATACTGGATCCTATCCCCAAATAAAGAACCTCTCTAACATAATAATAAGAGGATTGTTAACGAAAATCTTTATAATAATAAACTTAATATCTGGGAAATATATGCGGACCAACGCAGTAGGTATAGATAATATGGGTTTTATGTCGACAATTTAAAAAAGACTTGTTTTTCACTGGATCTTAACTCCAAATAATACACCACTAACAATTTTTTTTAACATTGTTGGTTATATTAGATTTTTCCAAAATACTACCAGTTCATCCCCATATGACCCTTAAATTTTGCTCAAAATTTGAAATCATTCGGGTAAGCAGTATTTAAGCCATGTCGGGAACTGACAGACGTTCTGACGGAATTGATGAAACATGTTTTTTGGCATCTAGGGACGCTAAAACGTGAAGAAATGTAAAACCTGAAGGGTGATTTTTTCACGATTAAAAATTTTATTTGGCAGCAATTTTGTTCCGCCATCTTGAATTAGTAACACAGTTTCACTTCTTCAAGTGCCGTACCCATATTCGGGCATTGGCGATGGTCAGTAAGTGCCTTGAAACCTATCTTATATCAAGATGTATATGGTTTCTTGAATTGCACCACATTAGACCATTATACTAGGGAATGTGTTCTACGTAGTGGTTTCCCGTTACCTTCTACGCAGTTGTGACGTGTAGTGTATGTGTCAAGTAAGAGGCCTTGTTACTGTTCGCAGTCGACTCCAAGTCTACGAACAGAGTCGTTGTTTTATTATCCGAACGACCAAAGGCATCTCGGGAAGGTACCGGACCAGGCATATCGAGCACTCTTTATTTAAAAAGTGCTGGCTACGCCAAGTCTCGAACACGCGCCTTCCGTGTGGAAGCCAGCTTTCTTACCACTGAGCCACCGAGGTGTTTTACTAGTGAAGCCCTATACCACATTTAGTTATGGCGCATAATTTGAAATCAATCCATTAAGTAGTTTTTTCGGGCTGAATATTTTATTAAGACGCCATTTTGTCCCGCCATCTTGGATTCGTCACAAAATGTTACCAATAACTTCCAACATAATACTAGATGTTTTTGCAAAATTTGAGATAAATTGGATGAGCAGTTTTTTAATAATAGTTTTTTTTTAACATTTCATTAGGCCGCCGTTTTGTTCCGCCATATTGGATATTTACCAAAATGTTACCAGGCCATCTCCATAATACCTTTAATTTTTTACCAAAATTTGAAATCAGTTGGGTAAGTAGTTTTTTTAGCTATGCGGGAATCTGACGACATACAGACAGACTGACAGACTGAGAGACAGACCGACGGAATTGAGAAAACATGTTTAACTATGTAAAAATTGGAGGGGATTTTTCCACGATTAGAAACAATTTATTCCAGCACAATTTTTCCAGATCATCTCTATATCACACTTAGTTTTCACACAAAATGTGAAATCACTCTAATAAGTAGTTTTTTCAGGCTGATTTTCAAATGTTTTATTAAGCCGCCATGTTGTTTTGCTATCTTGGATTGGTACTAAAATTTTACTAGATAATTTTACTTAATACTAGATTTGTGTGCAAAATTTCAGGTAAATTGTAGTTTTTTTAGTAATAATCTTTTAACAATTCACTAGGCCGTCATTTTGTTCCACCATATTGGATTTTTACCAAAATTTAAACATTTCATCCTCATATGACCCTTAATTTTTGACCAAGTCAATCGGATAAGTAGTTTCGCGTATGTCGGACTGAGAAAACATGTTTTTTGGACTCAAAAACGTGAAGATCTGTAAAAACGTATTAGCTATTAGTTGTTACTAAAACCTGACTTTTCAAAATGGGCCCCGCCCGACAGTGCGTTAGACATTTTCTGTTAGGTACTTACATATACTTTGCCGTATTTATTAACCTCGTCCTCCTATTTAAAACTTCTGATTAAGTTTTAGATAAATGGGAAATTTAAACAAAAACTAATTATTTTGAACGAGTTTTGAAACGTTCCACACACAATTTGACATGTTCGTTAGGGTTTTGGTAATATTTGGGTAAAATTTGAAATCATGTTTTTCCCCCAAGTTTGACAAGTTGCATGGAACTCCTCAGAAAGTAATTAAGTATTAGGTAGACCTGCTTTTGTAGTTTGAAATCTCTACTCTAAATTTCTTTTCGGTCCATTGTTACACTTTATACACTTTAGAAAATAAAGCATCTGAAATAAATTTTATTTTTTTAAGATCACGTTATTTTGCATTGCGAATATTTTACCTCAGTGGATAAATAATGAAGTCAACGTAAATTTTTATTGTGCCCTGTGGAATCAGTTACTAAGCTTTTTTTGTCGAAGCATTAAATATTTTAAGTGGAAATAGATCAACGTCATATTACTACATTCTTTTTCTGCAAGTTAGTGTATGTTACTTTTTCAAACAATTTTTAACTTGTTTATTGAAAATCGTGGTTTTGAATTACCAAAAATAAAATGTTTAACAAAGTCATATTTAATCTTACTTTAGTACGTAACTTCTGTAAAAAGGGACAGAACTGATATAAAAAGCAATTTGTACGAGATACTTAGGACTATAAAAAGGTAGTAGGTTTATTTAATATTTACTAACTTTTTGGAAAGAAACTTTGGCGAAAAAATATAACTTTATATTTTACAGTATATATCGAGGAAACTCCGAAAAACCTAAAGTGTCAGGTGAAATTCTTAGTCCAAGGAAACCAACATAAACACAAAAATATCGGTAATTTTCTTGTTCCCTCGTTATGAATCTTCCCTTTTATTAGGAAAATAAAATGTTTAATAAAGTCATATTTAATTTTACTTTATTACGTAACTTCTTTAAAAAGAGACAGAACTGATATAAAAAGCAATTTGTACGAGATACTTAGGAGTATAAAAAAGTAGTAGGTTTATCTAATATTTACTTACTTTTTGGAAAAAAAACTTTGGAGAAAAAATATAACTTATACATATATATATATATATATATATATATATATATATATATATATATATATATATATATATATATATATATATATATATATATATATATATATATATATATATATATATATATATATATATATATATATATATATATATATATATATATATATATATATATATATATATATATATATATATATATATATATATATATATATATATATATATATATATATATATATATATATATATATATATATATATATATATATATATATATATATATATATATATATATATATATATATATATATATATATATATATATATATATATATATATATATATATATATATATATATATATATATATATATATATATATATATATATATATATATATATATATATATATATATATATATATATATATATATATATATATATATATATATATATATATATATATATATATATATATATATATATATATATATATATATATATTTAGAATAGAGTCTCTATTCGGACGCGAGAAAGAAAGCTTCGAAAATGCCAAATGTGATTTTGGCGAAACGTCAGCAAAACTGTTCTTTTCAGAACGACAGTAGTGAACGGATGTACACCCGGAATGAAAACACATTGTATTTTTCCATCCGTGAAGGAGTAAAAATCAACATATATATATATATATATATATATATATATATATATATATATATATATATATATATATATATATATAGCTGACTTAAGAAGACGAATAACGCTTGCGATTAGATCGGTCACGCCTGAGATGCTAAATAACGTTAGAAGAAATTTCTATTTAAGATTAGGAATTTGCCAAGACGTTCGCGGCGAGCATATTCAACAGTTCCTAAATTAACTTTTTACTTTTGTTTATACATTATGAAGAAATAAATAATTTTATTTTTTTAATCTTAATTTTTACAATAAATTTGAAAACACTTAATATTGCCGAAATAGTTGAAGATAGGTATAGGACATTGAACATAAAATATGTTTAGAATCTCCTAAAGAATCCAAAAATTAAAAAATAAGAAAGTTGGCATTGACCACTGTTACAGGACACACCCTGTATAAAAAGTTTTTATTGGAGAAAATGAGCAACTAAAAATACCAATCGACGGGTCCAAGCGTTTTTCCGAACACGCCCCCATTTATTTATTATCGAATTTATTCCATTTCGCTGATACACACTGTATATACATATATATATATATATATATATATATATATATATATATATATATATATATATATACTATCTTCTCAATTTTTTTTTTATAATGGCTTTGGAGCTAAGTCCATAGCCTATACTAATATTACTATCTATATATGTGAGCCTGCTCTATATTTCCTAACCAACGAAAGAAGATCCCAAAACTGAAAGACATATTGGAATATAGACCGGGTCACACACTTCTCGTCCTGAGGCCTATGCAGAACATTGGTTTATATTTACACAAGACAGGAGGGCTCGGAAAGGTAAGGTTGAAGAAAACAATAGGTAGGTAGACAAAGGATAACGAATTCTAACTAACTAGCTAGTGGCTCTAAAACCAAAATCAAATTTAAATCTTAGTTCTGAAGATTTTAAGAAACCGTAAGAAAACATACATGAAAGATAAAGAGTTTTGTGGAAGGATATTTTCTCTATTTATTTATGATATTAGGATCTGGATTGCATGAAGATTTAAGGAACAATAGAATAATCTATGATTCAGATCATGTACTGACTGATTATCACATTCACAATAAGGCGAATCTGCCATTTTAAGTTTGAACAGATGTTTATGGAAACTGCCATGTCCAAAAAGGAATCTTAGATAAGAAATACTCAGTCGCCGTTGTAAATTGAGTCTTATTATTACAGGACTTCTTGGCAAAATTGGGTTTATGCTTGTGTTATGACTTTTTTAGTATTTGAGACATATAGTTTCTTGTCATTTTCCCACAGTATAAAATTTGAAATTTTGATGTCCCTGTACAGATCGGTGACGGGAATGCCCTGGACAACCAGACCATCCATTAGTGCATCTTTGGCTGTTCTATCGACTAGTTCATTATCTTCAAAGCCCAAATGACTTTTCACCCATATACAAATTTTATTCCTTTTAAGGGAATAAAGCTTCGAAACTGTATCTATAATCTTGGCTATTATGGGGTTACACATTGACTTATTTTTAAGGGCTTTAAGTGCGGATTGCGAGTCAGATAGTACTATAGTGTTGGAAAACACATGTTCATCATTTATGAGGTAAATATTGAGATAAGACTGTTGCACTTAAATTTTTGTATTACTGAAAGTTCGGGCATCGGAAAAGCCACCCTTTCGTCATTTTTAGAGCCGTCAGTGTAAATTCCGAGATATTGGCGATACTGTTTAATCTACTATTGAGGATATGGAAACTGGGTAAACTTGGAGATAATTACTGTCGGATTTACATTACAATTTTCATATGGATAATTATATAGTTCAAGTTTTTCTTTTTCTGATTCTCTCCATCGGGTGGCCTACCACCTCCTTCACCATAGGTACCTCCCGTCATGTTAGAACATGAGAAGGGCAAAATCAAATGGTGGCAAAGATACAACTTACAGTTTGTAGTATTCAACTATTTTGAAATCCTATAAATAAATTAAATCCAAATCAGGTATGCACGAGAACAAACAACAACAAAAAACACGGTTTCATTACCTTTCACGGTCAAGCGCGTTCATATTCGATAGTACCAAAATCCGAACTGTCAAAATTTTTAATTGAGCGCCATATCGTTATCATATTGGATTCCTACCAGTATTTTACCACTTTCTACCTACTACACACTTGATTTTTGAGCATAATATAAAATAAATTCAATAACTAGTTCTCACATTGACAAACAACGCCATTTTGTTACGTCATGTTGAATTAATAATAATAATTTCTTTATTTAGATAGTATAATGTAAAATTACTTGAAGTATTTAAGGGGTGGCGGTATTCAACAACCGGTGCTCATACAACTATTTAGTTAAGTTTACTTCCCAGCTTCTAAGGCTGAGATGCGAACCATTTTATCAAAAGGCTAGAACTGTGTCGACGAGTGTTTCTCTCATGGATGTCAGATTGTTTTATCAATTTGGTGGCCAATATACTTAGGATTGTTAAAATTTGTTATTTTATAAACAATACTTGCCATATAACATGTAAATCTCTCACATAAACTGAACCATCCAGACTGCCTCAAATAAGAAGATATGTTGTCAAATTTTCTAACGCGGTAAGCATATCGCAAACAGGTATTTTGTAATTTTTGCAGGGTCGATTTATGTTTTTGAACCAATGCAGGCCAATACATTTACATCACAGTAAGCTAAATGGGATAACACGTTTTGGTTTTCCAAAAGTCTTCTGAACCAAAGCACAAACATGACCAGAAAATCTTAGTTCGCCAGTTTATCCTTATATCACATTTAAGTTTTCGGCAACATTTGAAGTCAATCTAAACAAGATTCATTTTACGTTGATTTAAAAAAAAAGATTTAATGCTTAACCAGTTTATCTTTACAACACTCTTAATGTTTGCACAAAATTTGAAATTAATCTAATGAGTAGGTTTTTGCCATTTTTTTTGCTAGCTTATATCCATATCAAAACATTACTAATTTATTCTTACGTAATACTTGATTTTTGCAAAAATTTGAGGAAAACTAGATACTTAGTTTTTTAGTAATATTTTTTAACGTTTAAATAGCGTGCCATCTTGTTCCGACATACTGGATTTTTACCAAAATATTACCTGGTCACCCCCAAATGACCCCTAATTTTTCACTAAAACTTGAAGTCACTCTAATAAGTAGTTTTGCTGCCACGCACTGATAAAAAAACAGGAATACGGAATTGATAAACATATTTTTTGAATATCTATCTAGATCTGAAAACATGTAAACCCTGAGAGTGTGATTTTTTCACGATTACAAATGTTTTATTTGGCGGCCATTTTGTTCCGCCATCTGGAGTTTTACTACTTCATCTCTATACCACAAATAGTTATGGCACACAATTGGAAATCCGTCCATTAAGTTGTTTTCAGGCTGAATTTTTAAATATTTTATTGAGCCGCTATATTATTTCGCCATGTTGGATTCGAACCAAAATCTTACCAGTTGACCCCTACATAATACTTCATTTTTGTGCAAAATTTGAAATAAATTGTTTATGTAGCTTTTTAATAATTATTTTTTTAACATTCCACCAGCCGCCATTTTGTTCGGTACCTTGGATTCTTACCAAAATATTTCTGGGTCACCCCCATATGATCCATAATTTTTGGCCAAAATTTGAAGTCAATCAAGTAACTTTAACCAGGGAAGTATTGTAGTTATTGGCCGCCATTTTATTTTGCCATCTTGAATTTCTACCACAACGTTTAAGGCTTGCACAATATTTGAAATTAATCTAATAAGTAGTTTTCTCAGGCCAATTTTTAAATATTTTACTAGGCCGCTATTTTGTTTTGCTATCCTATATTCATACCAACATGTTACCAGTGCATTCCCACGTTAGCCTTCATTTCTGTACAAAATTTGAGGAAATTGGATAATTAGTTTTTTTTTAGTATTAATTTTTTTAGCTTTTCACTAGGCTGCCATCTTGTTCCGGCATATTGGATTTGTACCAAAATATTACCAGGTAGTCCTCATAAGACCCTTAATTTTTGACTAAACTTTGAAGTCTGATGAGTAGTTTTTAGGCTATGCAGCGAACGGGCAGACAGACAGACTGACAGACGGACCGCCTGAATTGATAAAACATATTTTTTGGCATCTACGGACGCTAAAACCTGAAAATATGTAAAATCTAAGAGGGTTTTTTTCATGATTACAAATATTTTATTTGGGCGCCATCTTGAATTAGTACCACAGTTGCACTAGTTCATCTCTATACCACAATTATCTATAGCACACAATTTGAAATCAGTGTATTAAGTTGTTTTTTTAGGCTGAATTTTTAAATGGTTTATTAAGCCGCCATTTTGTTCCGCCATCTTGGATTCGTAACAAAATTTTACCAGCTGGTTTCTACATAATACTTGATTTTTGTGCAAAATTTGAGATAAATTGGCTAAGTAGTTTTTTGGTAATCATTTTTTTAACATTTCACTGGGCCGCCATTTTGTTTTGCCATACTGGATTTTTACCAAAATGTTGCCAGGTCATCCCCATATGACCCTTAATTTTTGACAAAATCGGGTAAGTAGTTTTTTAGCTATTCTCCGAACAGATATACATACAGACAGAAAGACCGACCAAATTGAGAAAACATGTTTTTCGGCATCTAGGGTAAAGGTCTGAAAAAAATCTCGAAGGGTGATTTTCAAGATGAAAATACTTCCCTTTTACGAGGGAAGTAAAAATTGCAATTACCCACAACCTCCCTCGTGCAAAATTTTAGTAGCTCCGTATAACACAGCCATATATGCATATAATTATTTGGCAATAACTTTATACAACTCCTATTAACTGTGATTTATTTTAGTTTCATTATTGTTATTATTATTAATTATTTTTCATAACTTTATGTGCATGGTCTATAAAAAATAAATTATGTCCGTTATTATTTTCTCCAAAAAATGTTTTATTCCGCGAAACGGAATTTTACCGAATATTTCAGAATTTTACCAGTTTATGTTTATTTACGTATTACTCGATTTTGTGCCAAATTTAAGGTCCATTCGATATGATGTATTAATAATTTGCGAGGCCGTCATTTTGTTCCGCCAGATTTGATTTTTACCAAAATATTACCATTTCATCCATATGTAACACTCGATTTTTGATTTTTTTTTTGAAGTGAAGTGAATTTGAAGTCAATCGGATAAGTAGCGTACAGGCAGAGCGATAGACCGTTATACCGACATGCTGACGGAAATGAAAGAATATGTTTTTTGGGATGGCGACAATACGCTTTACAAGGAAACTAAAACATATCTTAAAATCTCTAAAAACGGCATCAGGTATTTAAAATTTGCGTAAAACGTTTCAAAAGGCATTAAGTGACTTCGAGGGAAGATAAAGCTACCCTGATCTTAAGTTAAAATCATGTAATTTTTTATTTTATACAGAGTAGATCACAGTTTTTTCACTCTTTAATTACCGGGAAATTTTGTCTTTAGATAATTAAAATGAAATTAATAGAGTATCTTTTTGTCCCTAAATATGTATTGCCTCACAATATTATACGAGTGACAGTTCATAACATTCGTCAGTGGTTGAGTTAGTTACTACTTACTACCTACTTTGCCAAGGCAATAAGGTACATTTTAAAATATTACATACGAGCTTAAAACTGCCGCAAAGTTAATTTTTGCCTACTTACCGAAAACATATTTTACTCAAAATACGACGTTTACTAGTAGGCATAATAAAGAACCGCAGTAAATTATAACCTCATCTTATTGGAACTTTTCGACTTTTGTCTCTGTAATTGCATATAGAACGTAGGCAAACCTATTTCATACGCATCTACGGTAATATTTGTATACAGGGTGGCCCATCGAAAACGTACCGCAAGGCATAACGGCCAGGGTAATTTTTTTTTCAAAAAATCCAAAAACACGTTAATTTTGTTTGTGAGGGGGACAACTTTTGCCCTTAAAATGATCGCAAAATTTTCAACCCTCTAAGCGGGGGTGTCATCCCCCAAACTTTTTCAAATGGGAAGAGGGGTCAAGTGGTACCGCAATGAAAAGGGCTTTCTATTCTCTATACATTCCCGCTCTGGTTTTGAAAATCGGTCAAGTCATTTAGAAAATATGAAGGATTGAATTTAAAATATTTATTTACAAATTATCAGAGTAAATGATAAGGATAAATTCCTTCGACCAATTCGCTATTTTTGTCCTGTTATTTTAGATGTTTACTGCTGATTTTAGTGATTTGACATGCCACAACGATCAGGTGCGGTAGTTGCTAGATAGCTGTTCTGTAACTTGTGCGTTTAAATTTCTCAGTATCATTAAATTTTTTATCAATAATTATGGTGTACTCACTTGCAGAAAAAGTGGAAATAATCGAACTTTATTTTAAAAATAATGAATGTGGCAATCGGGTTGCGCAGATATTTAATGAACGACATCCTGAAAAACACCTTTCCGGCAAAATTGTTCGCGAGTTAGTAGCAAAATTGCGCGAAACTGGATCCCTTATGAATAAAAAGAGGCAGATGGAAAATCTTGTAGTAAATGAAGCTATGGAGGTCTTTGTATTGGGCCAAGTTGCCATGGATAGTACGCTGAGTACAAGAAAATTAGCCAATGAGACCGGCGTGAATCGTACAAGAATATTGAAAAAACACCATTTCCACCCGTATAAAATTCGGTTGGTACAAGAACTCAACGAAGACGATTTTGATCGCCGCTTGCAATTTTGTGAAACTATTAGTGAACGAGTGGCCAATAATAATAATTTTCTATTCAATGTGTGTTTTTCGGATGAGTGCACTATCTTTTTGAACGGTGTAGTTAATCGGTATAACTGTCGGTACTGGGCTGAGAACAACCCCAGGGTATTTCACGAGGTGCACACACAACATCCTCAGAAATTGAACGTGTGGGCTGGTATTTTTGGAAATTCTATTGTGGGTCCTTTTTTTCTTCCTGGAACTCTAACAGGTGATATGTACTTAGATTTACTGGAAAATACCATCGACCCAGCCCTAACTGACATCATCGAAAATAATCCTGGATACGTTGAAGCGGAACTGATATTTCAACAAGACGGTGCACCTCCACATTACTCTCAAAATATGCGTAATTATTTAAACACTAACTTTCCCGGGCGGTGGATAGGACGAAGGGGTGCCATTGAGTGGCCTCCCCGGTCACCCGACTTGACTCCTTTAGACTTTTTTCTATGGGGACACATAAAAAGTAAAGTGTATAGCACTCCACTTGCCTCATTAGAAGATCTGCGAACACGAATTATTGACGTTTGTCGCGAAGTGACCCCTCAAGTTCTTCAGAATGTTCGAGAACGATTTGAAGCTAATTTGTATTACTGTATGGAGGTCGACGGGCAACATTTTCAGCATTTGCTTCATTAATACGGTAAGTTTTTTTTTATTTAATTCAATTTATGCGTTTTTTGAAAAATGTATTTTTCAAATTTCAATCCTTCATATTTTCTAAATGACTTGACCGATTTTCAAAACCAAAGCGGGAATGTATAGAGAATAGAAAGCCCTTTTCATTGCGGTACCACTTGACCCCTCTTCCCATTTGAAAAAGTTTGGGGGATGACAACCCCGCTTAGAGGGTTGAAAATTTTGCGATCATTTTAAGGGCAAAAGTTGTCCCCCTCACAAACAAAATTAACGTGTTTTTGGATTTTTTGAAAAAAAAATTACCCTGGCCGTTATGCCTTGCGGTACGTTTTCGATGGGCCACCCTGTATATTCTACGATAAGTACAGAAAAATCGCAAATTTATTGTTAACGTATTCACTTCAATATTGTATTGTATTACTGTCGCCATCAGTCCTTAAATTATTTAATAAACCCGTTTTATGGCCTCGTTTATTGTGCTCTCTTATTTTCATATAGCCCAGCATTTGCTCCATTCATTCAAATTAAGGCAAATATCTGATCTGTAGTTTACAGTGAGATGTCATTTAAAATGCGAAGTTATTGAATGTAAATAAAGTTGAAATAAAAGAAAACAGAAAATAAGACTGACTATATCACATTGCAATCTACAAGAAAAGGCAGCATATTTTTATTTAAGCCAATTCGTTCCCATTGATAAATAAAGACTTTAAAGCAGGGGTAGCCAAATAGTCCATCGCGATCGACCGATCGATCGCCAAGGGTTTCAAGGTCGAGCGCAAAAGGTTTTAAAACTCATCGGAGAAATAAGGTATCTAGATGCTGACAATCATTTTCTTACTTGGACTTAATATGCCTTTTTTGTAGTCACGTGGTTTTAACTAAAGGCACCATTTTGTATGTCTTGCCCCCGGTGACTCTGTGGCCAGAGTCGATCGCTGTCCTATTCCTAAAGTTGCAAACCAGACTTTGGAGGGTATCAACTTTATATTTTTAAAAACTACTAAATTCCTTTAGTGAAAAATACAGGTATGTGTTTTAAACTTCAGTGTAAATATAAAGTGTCAAAGTGTTGGCCAAAACCAACTAGTAACATAATTCATTCTCTGTGCTCATCCTCGTAATGCCAACAATATTATACCGTGTATAATATCTTTTTTTCGCTTAACAATACTTAAAATATAATAATAGTTATTAATAAAAATATGTATCAGTGAGCTGGATATAGCATTAAATAAATAAGAAATAAGGTATCTAGATGCTGACAATCATTTTCTTACTTGGACTTAATATGCCTTTTTTGTAGTCACGTGGTTTTAACTAAAGGCACCATTTTGTATGTCTTGCCCCCGGTGACTCTGTGGCCAGAGTCGATCGCTGTCCTATTCCTAAAGTTGCAAACCAGACTTTGGAGGGTATCAACTTTATATTTTTAAAAACTACTAAATTCCTTTAGTGAAAAATACAGGTATGTGTTTTAAACTTCAGTGTAAATATAAAGTGTCAAAGTGTTGGCCAAAACCAACTAGTAACATAATTCATTCTCTGTGCTCATCCTCGTAATGCCAACAATATTATACCGTGTATAATATCTTTTTTTCGCTTAACAATACTTAAAATATAATAATAGTTATTAATAAAAATATGTATCAGTGAGCTGGATATAGCATTTCTATATTCGATTATAAAACATGATTCACTTTGTATAATATATACATATTTTTATATGTATGTTTTAGTTTCTTAAGGAATTTTTGTTGTTTGTAATAATACAGCAACTGATTAGTATAGGGGTGTGCCAAGGTTAATTTTTTATTAAGAATCCTAAGTTATTCTACAAGGTCTATGTAATGTGCATCATCTGCAATCTGGGCGTTTAATAAAACATGGACCATCGCTTAATGAGAGATTCTTTGGCATAAAATAAGACAGCGGCAACGGAACTTCTCTCGTACATATAACATAGTTTAAATATACATACAATTATTAGGTAACAAAATTACACAAATCCTGTGAAAACTGTAAATTATTTCAGTTTTGTTTAAATTATTACCAAACAACTACATGAACTCATAAAATGTGTTTTCTATGTGAAATGGAACTCTGTACGAAGGAAATTGTGATTAAAGGATAATCTATCTATTTCTTAAATTGTTTTTAATTATCACTTTTTTTCATAACTTTATTTACATAGTTTTAAAGAGATAAGTTATGTCATTTGTTATTTTTCTCCACCAAAAGATTTTTTTATTTCAGGAAATGAAATTTTATCAAATAATTAAATCTTTCATTAGGTTGCCATTTTGTTCTGCTGTGATGGCTTCGCTCCAAAATTTTAGCAGTTTATCCCTATATCACACTTGATTTTTTTGTATAAAATTTGTCCATTCGATATTTCGATTTGATTTTTTAACATTTTGTGGGGCAGCCATTTTCTGCCACCCAACTGTTTTTTTACGAAAATGTTACCATTTCATCCTCTTCGATTTTTGAGGTATGTGGAGCACAGATAGAACGACAGACTAACGGAAGAACATGTTTTTTTGAGTCTAGGATCCTAAAACGCAAAGATCTGCAAAAACCTCAGAATGAGATTTTTTCACTATTACAATACTTCCCTTTTACGAGGGAAGTAATAATAATCACTTAATATAAGTGTTGGTTTTTGAGTTTTATGTTGATCTCTTCGATAGAAAATAGAGCCGCGGGACTGTAAACGCGCTAGTAATTATTTATTTTATGCCAAATATTGAAAACCACGCGTAGCCATACAAACACAATTGTTGAATAAAAGGGCACTTACTTGGGTCTTCAAACTACGGCTGTCCTACAGGAGCTCCTGTCTACTCTTCTTGCAAAGGGGTTGACACTCACAAACACATTTTAGAGACTTGGATAAAAGGGTTTGATTTTCAATTTCGAAATTGCTTCTTACTGTGCGCTTGTCTTACACCACACACACACACCATTCCTTCCTTTTTTCGGAATGCTGACGCTTGTCCTTGACATGCGCAGTGCCAAATAAATTTGAATTTGTATGGCTTTGTATCATTAGCGATATGAACGATTTTTCTTTACAAATGAACAAATTTGCGTGAACATTTTTCCGCCCACTTAAAACGAAGTTTTAACTCTATGTTAATTTTGAACAAAAATATAAACAAATTAATCGTTAAACTAGGAATAATAAAAAAAAAATATCCAATTATATTTTTTAGATAATTTTAGTTAATATCCAAATGATAATAAAATAAAACTGAATTTAAAAAAAAAAACGACGTCACACGACATGCATACTTGGTTAAGGATTTAACGGGAATCCATTGGTAAGGGACATAGTTTAACTACCGGACGCACAAGAAGTCCGTGTTGAGTTTTGACCGTAATCACCCTTATGTGTTTATCACGACCGGGATGTATTGCTACGATTCTACCTAACAACCATCGCAAGGGGGGTTTAGTTTCATCCTTAATCAAAACTAAAGAATTGAGTTTGATTGTAACTGAAGGATCGTTCCATTTTGAGCGTTGCTGCAGGGTATTGAAATACTCATTTGTCCAGCGATTCCAGGAATCGGAATGGAGGCGTTGAATTAACTGCCAACGGCTCAAAGAACTGATTTTTAAAGTTGTCAAATCGGGATCTGGACAAGAATTTAAAGGTTCCATAGTTAGGAAATGGCCTGGGTTCAAGGGCGTAAGATCGTTGGGATCGGAGCTTTGCTCACAGATAGGTCTAGAGTTCAGTAGGGCTTCAATTTGAGTTAGTAAAGTGTAAAGTTCCTCGAACGTAAAACTTTGATTACCAATGGTTTTATAAAGATGAGATTTTATTGATTTGACTCCTGCTTCAGCAAGACCATTAAAATGAGGAGCGCCGGGACTGTTTAAACACCATTATATGTGTAAGCTTTCAGCGGCAAATTTAGAAAGATTTTGAAGTTCTTTGATAGCCCCCACAAAGTTAGTTCCACAGTCGCTAGTAATTTGTACACAAACACCGCGTCTGGCAACAAATCGCCTCAGGGCAGCTATAAAAGCCTCAGTTGTAAGGTCAGAAACGAGTTCTATGTGTATAGCTTTGACACAGGTATCTACAAAAATGGCTATGTACGCTTTTAAAGTAGGTGCCTTACGTTGTCTTGAAGCAGCTATCGTGATTGGACCAGCATAGTCTAAGCAAACATGCGAGAAGCATTTTAGCTGAGACGCTCTAAACGCGGGCAAGTCAGCCATAAATGGCATATAAAGTTTTGGTTTTGAACGAAAGCAACGAATACAGTTTGAAAGAAGCGAATTTATAGGTCTACGAGCAGATAGAATCCAACATTTTTGTCTGATAAGATAAAGCACAGTCAATGGACCAGGATGGAAATTGTTATTGTGAGTTTGAAGAATAATCAGATTGGTTAACCTATGATTTCTAGGTAGGAGTATAGGATGTTTTGCTTCAAAAGTAAGGTCGTTAGAATGTCTCAAACGTCCGCCCACTCTTATGAAACCCGACTCGTCTAGAAATGGCGCAAGCTTGCGCATCGGCTTGGGTAATAATTCTTGATTTTTAATTTTTAAAATAATATCGGGAAAACATTCCTGTTGAACTGTTTTAACTAAGACCAACAATGATTTATGTAGCTCAAGAGCAGAAAATCCTCCGGAAATAGGAGAAGATTTATTTTTCCTATTATTTATAACTCTAAGAAAATGACAAATGATTTTTTGAATAAAATGCAGATTTAAAAGTTTATTGATTAGCAAAACGAAATAATTTGGTTGTACTGTAGCTAAAAGTACAGTCGGTTTTTCTTCTTGAAAGACTTCTTTAGGTACGACCTTATAAAAATTGTCTACAAATTTATTGAATTTCCATTCAGATCTGGGGAATGTTATCCAGGGCGGACCATGAAACCAGAGTGGGTGACCACAAATATTTTTCGGGGTTAAACCTCTACTGGCACAGTCGGCAGGATTTTCTTCGGAAGGTATATGACACCAAGGTACTTTGGGTATAGCATCCTGTATGTGGCTTACACGATTGGCTACAAAACTTTTCCATTTATGGGGTGAAGTAGTGACCCAATGCAAAGTTACCATTGAATCCGAAAAGGCAAAGATTTCGTCTATAGTGATAAGAGGTGAATAATTTCGAATGACTAATTCCAACAAATCTGATCGCAGGGTAGCACCAAGAAGTTCTAATCGAGGTATTGATTTTGTATGAATAGGAGCCACTCGTGATTTTGCAATTACGAGGTTTGATTTGATTTCATAGTTAGGCAATTCAATACGAATATACACGCAGCTGGCGTAGTCTTGTTCTGATGCATCACAAAATGCAAAGAGTTGGCAACATTGTAAATCCTCTGAAAAAATATGGAGAGGTAAAGTTAATTGAGAGAGACTATTTAGTTCACTACTAAACTGGATTCAAAGGTTTATGATAGGTTCAGGGGGTTCCTCATCCCAAGACATATTGCACAACCAGAGTTTTTGCATTATCGTTTTAGCAAAGAATGAAACTGGCGATAACAACCCCAAAGGGTCCCAAATTTTAGCTATAGCTGAACGAATGTTTCTTTTAGTGCATGACTTTTCTGAGGGTCTACAAGAGTAGGCAAAGGTGTCTGAAGTGGGATACCATTGAAGCCCAAGAACTTTGATTGAAGTCGATTCCTCGTTCTCGAAAGTAACTGGAATTTGGCAATCGGATGGTGGCAAATGTAAAAGAAGTTTGGGATTATTACTTGCCCATTTTCTAAGTTCGAAGCCTCCTAACTTTAATAAAGCAATAAGATCCCTTTGAAGACTAAGCGCATCATCTAGATTATCTGCGCCTGCGCAGATGTCGTCCATGAATGTATTATTCAATAATACCTGAGAAGCTTGAGGGTAGTTTTGACGTTCTATTGTGGCTAATTGTTGAAGAGTCCGGATTGCCAAATAAGGACTAGAGCTCACACTAAAAGTCACGGTGTTCAAACGATATTCTTGAATAAGTTCATTAGGATTGAAACGCCATAGTAATCTTTGGTAGTCTCTATGAAGGGGGTTAATTTTAATTTGTAAAAAATGTTGTTTAATATCTGTTAGGAATACGACAGAATAAAATCGAAATTTAAGTAAAATCTCAGATATATCGTTTTGTAGTCTGGGGCCGATTAAAAGGGTTTCATTTAAACTAATGCCCTTTGATCCTTTTACGGAGGGATTGAACACAACACGAAGTTTTGTTGTGGATTTATCTAAACGTACAACTCCATGGTGGGGTAAATAACAAGATAGAGCTGGTTTTGGATCATCATTTTGAATTAAAGACATATGCCCATTGTTTATATAGTCTCTAATGAAGTTGCTATACAATGTGTAAAAATCGGGATTTTTTGAAAATCTTGATTCCAGCGCCATAAAGGAGCGATATGCAATGGAAAATGTGTCACCTAAATCAGGTTCTGAATGGCGAAAGGGTAAGTTTACTACGAAACGACCTGATGGTTCTCTAGTAGTGGTTTCTCTGAAAATCTCTTCGCATTTTTGTTCCTCGGGAGATAGAAATACTTTAGGTTTGATGGTCTCTAATTCCCAAAATTTTCTAATGCTAAAATCTAGAGATTCCTCAAATGAAGTTAGATATGCATTTATAGTGGGACCAGAAGCACCCTCCATGGTTTTTCCTAATAAAACCCATCCAAAGACGGTTTCATAGGCTGTTGGTTGCTCCTGCTCTCCTGGTATTCGGCCTGACTTAAAAATTTGAGTGTATAGTTCAGCACCCAGTAACATGTCTACAGGACCCGGTATATTGAATGTATCATCGGAAAGATTAAGATGTAAAATATGTTTCCAATTTGAGTAATCAATTTTTATTGAAGGCATGTTTGCACACAGATTAGGTAGAACAAAGACTTCGAATGTAAATGAGGGTTCTGTTTGGTTAAGAGGTTTTATTGTGCAGGTTGAAATACCACTAGTGGCAGAAGAAGACTGATTCAAACCTAAAACTGGGATAGACAATTTTCTCCTAGAAAGCCCTAGGCGATTTAAGCAATTTTCACTAATTAGATTGGCCTGACTGCCACTGTCTAATATTGCCCTAATTGTTTGAAAATAGCCTCGTGAATCCAATACTTGAATCTTGACTGTAGATAAAAGAACAGTAGTACGAGGGGAAGAAGTCGATAAAGAGGTGCAAAGGCCATTTTGCGGCATATGAATTTTATTAGAATCCGAATTACAACTTATGCTTTGAATTAAAGATTGGCTATGCACTTGATTTCGATGTGGTGGACAATTCAAGGAGTCATTTTGACCTTGCATTAAATTAAAGTTAGGATTGTTACAAGTTAAAGTTGAATTCATTTGATTTGAATTATTATAGGATAAATCAAGATTATTTGAATTAGAATTTGAATTAATATGATTTGGATTGTTGTAAGTTAAGTTTTGGTTCAAATTCGAATTAGTATGGTTTGAGATTTGATTAAAATTTTGTTGACATAATAGTGTATGATGTCTAAATCGACATATTTTGCAATTAAATGTGCTTACGCAATCTTTTAAGGCATGATTATATCGTAAGCAGTTTACGCATGCGTTCTGTTGTTTAACATATACAAATCTGTCACTAGGTGACTTTGAAATAAAGACAGAACATTGTGAAAGGGGGTGAACCAAATTATTACAAAGTTTACATTTGTTTCGAGAAAAAATTGAGTTTTGATTTGTTTGAATAGGTTGACTATATTGCCGTTTATTAGATTGTGAGTGTGTATGAATTAAAAAATTAGATGGTTGACTGGATTTATAATTAATATGACCAGACTGAATTTTGGATGTACTAGAATTTGAGAAACTCTGTTTTGAATTTGCCTTGTTGTTTATAGAACTGGCTATATTTTGGGAAGGTAATATTTGTACTGACTCAAGAGCCTTACAATGATTAGTTAAAAAATCGATCAAATTGTTATAAGTTGGAATTCCTGTAGTACTATATTGTTAACTCAAATGCAGTTCTTGTTGAGTGATCTATTTTGGATAGTAAAATCGAAAAAAGACAAAAACACCAGTATTTAACTGGAAAATTTAAGTTTTCTAAAGCGCTAACGTTTTCTGAAAAAATATCAATTAATTTTCTAAGATCTTTACATGAGTTATTTTTTAAAGGGCTGGCATTATAAATTGCGTTCCAATAAGTTGAAGCTAATAATCTAGTGTCTTGGTACCTATCTGTCAAAGTTTTCCATGCTATTTGGTAATTTTTTGCAGTTATTTTAATTGAATTTAAAAGGTTGGAAGGTTCACCTTCTAGAAAAGAAAGTAAATGCTGAAATTTTCTAATGTCTGAAAAATTTGTGTTATCGTGAACCAAAGAAATAAAAATATCATAAAAGGTTGGCCACTTTCTAGGATTTCCATCAAAAGTAGGTACCTTAAGCGGGCCTAGATCATCTTTGTGTTGAATAAGAGACGGCGAATTTGCCAAAAACCCGTTTGGAAAGAATTCAGAAAATGTTGCTTTAGTTTCGTAGTAAAAGGTATCTGTTTCTTTTCTGATAGCATCGTGACTCTCAAACTCGGTATCGTCAATAAGACCAATTGTTTGATTATGAGTTATTTTAAACTGATCATAATGATCTTCTAAAGATTCAAAGGCAGCCTTAAAAACCGATTTTATTGAGGGATCTGTTTTCGATTTTACTCCTAAGTCATACACTTCTTTAATTCGAATACTCCAAGTTTTTCGCTGATTAATAAGTTTATTTAAAGCTATTCTTAATGCAAATGCTAAAAAATTTTCCTTAAAACAAAAATAAGTGAGAATATCGAATGTTATTTTTTTTTATTTTGTTTATCGATTAAAATTAAAGAATGTACCCAACGGGTATAAAAATAGAATTGCTCACCTGTTATTTTTACCTCAGATTAGCAAATAATTTCACCGGTCAAAAACAACACTTCAAATTTCTTATATTGTGGGTTTTATTTTCTACGATTAATATAAATACGTGTATTTACCAATGGATTATTAAATGCGAACCAATATATGCACCACTAAATCACATAAACAATCAAACATTTTAAAAAAAACGGCTTAATATTTAAATTGTCTTGTATGTTTGATTTTCCAAAAGTAAACAAACCGTGACCGTGAAAACTAAAACTGGCTGCGCGCTGGAGCTGTCCAGTGATGCGGTGGCGCGGCAGCACGTGCAGAAAAGTATCGGGAGGTTACACGTTATTCGACAGGTTGCCGGTTGTGGAATTTACATCAAAAATGGCGAAAATATAACAACAAATTTTTAATTTATTGCGTAAAAAAATTTAAAAAAATAAAATTTATTAGATTTGGCGAGAATGACCAGAAAAGTGTTGGTTTTTGAGTTTTATGTTGATCTCTTCGATAGAAAATAGGGCCGCGGGACTGTAAACGCGCTAGTAATTATTTATTTTATGCCAAATATTGAAAACCACGCGTAGCCATACAAACACAATTGTTGAATAAAAGGGCACTTACTTGGGTCTTCAAACTACGGCTGTCCTACAGGAGCTCCTGTCTACTCTTCTTGCAAAGGGGTTGACACTCACAAACACATTTTAGAGACTTGGATAAAAGGGTTTGATTTTGAATTTCGAAATTGCTTCTTACTGTGCGTTTGTCTTACACCACACACACACACACCATTCCTTCCTTTTTTCGGAATGCTGACGCTTGCCCTTGACATGCGCAGTGCCAAATAAATTTGAATTTGTATGGCTTTGTATCATTAGCGATATGAACGATTTTTCTTTACAAATGAACAAATTTGCGTGAACAATAAGTAACCACCGAAAATAAGCTTGTACTTATTTTTAACATTTTAGCGCACTCTTTAATACTTTTACATGAATTTTGAGTTAGTTTTAATATTGTTGGCACTATTTAAAACTAAAATGTCTCGTACCCACACTTGTTGGGTTGATCGAACCTATGTTAATTTAACATTTTCTTCCAATGTTATGTGCATTAAGCGATGACCCATGTTTTTTTGGAACACCCCGTAGATGTCTTTGTCAAATAAAGAGGATATTAAGCTGTACTTTTTTTCTCAACCACGGAAATTTCTTGGATATTAATAAATAATTATTTTCTACTTAATATATTTAACAAAAATATATTTGCAAAATAAAATTTTGAAATAAACTTCATCAATAGAGCTACGTACATTTATTTATATGATATTTATTAAAACATGATTACACTCCTAAAAATAGCGCTTATATTATAGTGACCTCAAGCCATCTCTAAAACATTAGAGTACAGTATTAAACGTGACTGAGTGGATTTGTGTTTAATATCGCATGTTCCAACCAAAATATACCTGAAAACTTTTATTGTAGTATTAGAGTAGTATTATTTTCTATTACATCAAACATTTTAAAGTTTTCCTAAACATCTTATCAGTTTCTGTTTTAAAAACTTAATGAAATTTGATTTAATCACCAAAAGCAACGGCAAAAGCAAATATTAATTTTCAGAAAAGCTTCTAATTCTATTTTGTTACGAACCCATTTTCATTTTTACTGAACTATTTTAAAATACGTATATATCCATTAATTTTTTTTTCATTTTCGTTATTATATACTAGAACGTTTTTATTTCATATTATGCATCTCTACCCTAGGGCAAAAATATCCATTTTCGTATTTTTTCTCATTTTGGTGCTTTATAGTATTAGGACGACTTGGGCGTTATATTATAAAAGTTATCTTTTCTTTATCCTTTTTCCAATGTTTACACATTCTCCAAAAGAACCATTGCCTATTGCGTTTAATCTATGTTTGCTTTTTTTTCATTCGTATAAGCTGTTTCTGCTGGAATCCGCAATGGTAGCAACGCAATAAAGAATCATGGAAAAGTGTTTTCATGTCGTACAGTAAAAGTGATTTCATTTTAATATTTTATAAACCCAAAAATGATGGGTGGGAGAAAATTAAGGCTACCGGTCATAATTTCAATTTAGCATCGCTTTAAAAACGTTCACTACCAGATGACGTAAAATTTATATTCTCTATACATTACGCTACTAAATTTGTCATCTGTACATAATATTCCACATATGAAATGAATAGAAAACTGCAACTTTCATTTAATTAAACAAAGGAATTTATAATATCAGTAAAGCGCTTTAGAATAGCTGGTCATACCCAGTGGTGCCTACAAATAAGTACGACGAAAAATAAATCCAAAGGTTTTTTTTTCAAATTCAAAAATACAGGATATTACATAAGTTCACATTTGCAATTATTTCAAAATTAACGTCTATTTGGTAAGTAACATAAACAATTTATTTCCCTGAAACACTTAATTCTAAGTGAAACAAAGAGTAGGCGGTTTCACCTAAACTGAAATCTAAAATGAGAAGAGAAAATACTATACAATTCCTACAGTTATATGCGAGAGGGAAAGGACGATGCGATTGTGGCAGACGCCATCTGCCAGAAACAGTGTAAAAAAACACGATGCTGCTGCTGTGGGAAGACAAAAAAAGTACTATTTTATGGAAATAATATTTGTTGTCAATATATGTCTACAAATATATCGTTGAGTTTTGTTAAGAAGATATTCCATTAGCTGTTAAATATTCGAATAAATAGTGTTGGATTTTCCTGAATAAATAATCTTAGTTTTCTTTTCTAAAGACTCTTTATATAAAATTTGTTGTAAAGAAATTGGTAATAAATTATACATTTTTGGGATATAGTAGGTCAGAAATTTTTGACAAACGGATTTTTGTAAAAGTGGAATTTCTAAGTTTTCTCTTTTATTGACCCGTGTTTGATGTCGATGCGTTATATTAGGAAATAAATCTAATACTTTTAATAGATAGGATAGACAAGAAAATACATAAATATTTCTTAAATTGAAAACGTTGTAGTTCGAGTACAGTACATTTGTTGGAAATAAGCGAGGTTTTTTAAATAATATTTTAAGTGATGCATTTGCATTTTGGCAAACTTGTAATATTTTTAGAGTCGAGTTGTAAGTTAATTGTAGTTATTTATTAAGAATTTATCTTAGTTGGTAAAGTTTATAAAACACGTTTCTAATTTTACTGCTTACATAAGAGGTATGATAATTCCACTTAAAGTGCTGATCCACTATTACCTCTAAGTATTTTGTTTTTTCTATTTTTTGTGTACTAAAACATTTGCATTTCTGGTTACGGTCTCTACATGATATATGGTGAACAAACATATTCTCGTTAATTGGTTGATCAGCAGTGGTCGGTGAAAAAGTCATGAAGTTTGTTTTCGTTATGTTTAAGCTTAGCAGACTGTAATTAAGCCAGTTATTAACTTTGTTTATACCATCCTCAGCCTTTCGGTAAAGATCTTGCCAAGAAAAGCCCTCAAACAACAATCCAGTATCATCGGCATATGAAATAATATTACAGTTATCTAATATCTGACCAATTTTATTAACATAAATTAAGAAAAGCACAGGACCTAAAACTATGCCGTGTGGCACCCCTGATTTAATGGTTTTATAACTACTGAGTTGTTTACTTTTGTCTTTTGCTTCCTATCTGTTAAGTAGTTTTTTAAAAGTTCCAAGGGGCCACCTCTAATACCAATCTCCTCCAGTCTGTCAAATAAAATACTATGTGAAACCGTATGAAACGCTTTTTTAAAATCAAGAAAAATTGCCAAACTTTTTTTATTATTTTGGAAAGAATCCATCTCCATCCTCAGAGCTCTTTTTATTTCTAAAGCCGTATTGACCTGAATATAAAAGCGATTCTTTTTCTAAAAAATCGGTAATTCTAGATTTTAAACATTTTTCGAATAGTTTAATAAAATTTATTAATTACTGAAATTGGACAATAATTGGTTGTAAGTTTTAGTTCCCCACACTTAAAAATTGGCGCTACTATGGAAATTTTCCAGTCATCAGGCACAACGTAGGTTTTAAAACTTAGATTTATTATATATGGCAGTGGATCTAGAATTTCCAAGTGTATGCTTTTTATTAGCTGAGAAGTTATTTCATCTTCTCCTGGACAAGAATGGGTTTTAAGCGAATTTACATGCTTAATTAATTCGTTTTATAACAAAGATCGTTAGTAATTTGCAATTTATATCGGTTATGTCTGCATAAACATCTTGTCGAGTAATATTTTGCACGTTAGTATCAACATCAATAAAGAAATCATTAAAAATATTTGCCACTTCATGGTCATCATGAATGAGACTGTTATTTTGTAAAATGTCAATATTAATTTTGTTTGTCCTAGTAGCTTCGTTTATAAATGTCCAGATTTTTTTATAATTATTTTTTGACTTGAAATTTTTAGTTTTGTAATATTGTATTTTGGCAATTTTTATAGTTTTGTTTAAAAGGTTCCTGTAATTTTTATAAGAATTGAAGAGTTCTCGAGAGTAAGATTCGTTTAAGTTTTTCTTTAATTAATCTCTCCTCTTAATCGATTGTATTATTCCTGCAAATACCCACGGTTTCCTTTTTCTGTTTGTACTATTTAGTTTTGCAGTGGAAGTTGATTGACTAATGTATTTTTTAACTTTATTTGTAAAACATATCCAAGCCTGTTCCGTACTGTCGCTCTCAAATATATCGGCCCAATTCTCATTCCTTAAAAGGTTATGCAGTTTATTAATATTTAATATAGTTTTAAATTTTAGAGTACTCTGTGTTACGTCAAATCTAGATATATTTTTGATTAAAAGTCCTATAATATAATGATCGGTAATATCACTACGTAAAATTAAAGGTATATAATTTGTTTTGTCTTCAATAAAGTTTTTTGATTTTATAAATATGTGATCAATAACAGTGGACGGCGTTTCAGTTACCCTTGTGGGTTTATTAATGCATGAAATACAGGCATTTTAGATAAGATATTGAGGTACCTATTAACTTCATCATTATTTCTGTTTAATAAATTAATGTTTAAGTCGCCAGTGAAAATTTCGAAATCTTTAGCTTTTATCTTAAATAGTAAATCCTCTAGTTCATCTAAAAATGTATTTAACTGGGTTGAGGGAGGTCTGTAACATGTAGTTAGATATTCCAAAAGATAAATTGTTAGTTATTTGAATTTCACATCGTATAATTTTCGTTTCAGATAAATTTTTTATTGTTGATTGTGAAATTAATTGTTCTTTAATATAGATTATTAAACCATCATTTATATTTAAAACAGAATTCTTGTATATGATTTTAAAACCATCTATTTGAAAGCTATTTAAATTTTCGAAATTAAAAGTTTCAGAAAAAATCATAATATCTAATTTATTTAAGTTTATTTCATTTAGGTAAATAAGTAGTTCCTCAATTTTTTTTGTAAGCTTGTGATATTTAAATGCAAAAGATTTAATTTATCTTCCCCCGCAAACAAAGTCCCCACCCCCGCCACATCGTCCATCCAGCTCGCCAGCCCCATCTATTTTCTAAATTATGGTGTAAATAAAAAAATAAAAATAATAATGAAAACAAAAACTAAAAAATAAGTTTAATAAATGAAAAATACTTAACAATAAAAAAAAGTATAGAATAAAATAAAACTACAATATCTTATAGGTAGATTATTTGCGGATATAATAAAAAATATTCCAAATCTAAAATACCTGCACCGTTTTAATAAAGATACATAACATTTTTTTTTTCAGAAAAGAATAAAGTACAATCTGCTGTTACATCATTGAATATCATCGTATTTAGAGATCTTTTTAATTTTATTATTGTCTAGTTTTACGAAGATGTTTCCAAATCGTGTGAAAACTTGTTTCCTATCGTACTTTTGTGTGGCCTTTTGGTACAGTTCTAATCTTGATTTACTTACATCTTCTGTAATTCCAATATTTGTTCCCTTTAGTTTAGCGGCATTTATTAAAACACTGATCTTATGGTGAAACATTTTAAATCTTACGATTACTGCCCTTGATTTTTCTTTAACTTCACCGATTCTGTAGCATTTCACTATGTCTTGTCTCCCAAGTTGAAACTTCATTTTTGTGTTAAATAAACTCAGAAGTTTTTCAGGTCGATTTTCGTTTGACTCTTCCTGGAGGTTGTAAACAGAAACATTATCGATTTTTATGGCTTGCTGTAAGCTCTCAAGTCGACCTTCTAGCTGGTTTATCTTTTCACTATTTTTTGCGGTGGTATTTTCGAGTGCGGTTAACTTGTCATTGACCTTGTCCATGAATTTGTTTATAAATTTGTCGTCACATAGTAAATCCTTTAATGCTTCTTTTATAACACTTTTCATGTCTCTAGATACTGGAAAAGCCAGTTTTTTTAACCAAAACGGCAGCACAATACACAAGTACAACTAGTCACAAAACTTTCCGAAATTAATTTGCACTTTAAAACTTAAGAAATAGGGGTTTTTTATGGAGCGATGTGATTTACGTGTTTATCGACCTTGTACCATCTCTACACTGAGATAGCGGAAACTAAACAACAAAACCAGTAAGAAAAAAATGTTTTTTTTCATTCCTCATCAAAAACTGGTGAAAACCAGATAGTTTGTTAAGATTTTTATATTAACTAAACACCAATTAAGAAGTCCTGACCAACACCGTACTAGTACTTTCACGATCACATATCGTGTAACAGTTACCCACTTTCCATTTTTTTTTAAATAGGAACTTTTCGTATTATTGAGAATTCGGTGCTCTTTATAATAGGCGTCACAGTGGACTAAAACTTTAATAAGGTGAAATGGGGCAAGTGCTTGATAAAAATGTGTTAGTTCAACTGTAATTGCTGGTAAAAAATGTACTCATAATAGAATCGAATTTATCTTTTCAACATACTTTCTATAATTTGACCAGTATGTTATAATAATAGTAGCGCTCAAAAACAAATGTGTCCGATTTCGTGTTAATTTTTTTAAACGAAGTCTGTACTGTACACTTCCCCTTGGTTTTGGGGCAAGTGTGTAATCACCCAATAGCTTCTACATTTATCCTCGCTCTTAGAGAATTATAGAACAAGTGTGTAAAACTCAATTGTCAACTGAGTAATATGAAATACTTAGGTATTTTTATTCTAAACTAAATTTTAATTAGGAAACAATTATTCATATAAATATAGATCACATAATTTAAAACTCTTATAAAAACCCTATCAAACTTTTTTCTTAACCAGGAACTAATAATAAAGATAATTTCTTACTTGTTAAAAATGTATATACATGAACTATTAAATATTATACGCCGAAAAATTAATTTCAAATTTTAATAAGCCTCGTCGACCTGCCAAGTTAGGTTTCGGCAGGGAAAGAATAATATCCTCACTGAAAACAAAAGCACACTCTTCCAGACTTTTCCATGCAAATGTTAATAGTGATAAGGGATCTAAAGTATGTAATTTGCTAGTACATTTTATCCCTAATTCTTCAGACTTTTTATAGCTTGTAAGAGACAGCCTGACAGAATTTTTTTGATTTTTTTCCTACAAAAGAAACCCAATCGTCTGTCATTATATCGTATATTATACTATTTCTTCTGCTGTCCTACCTCTTCTTTTTTGTAAATATCTTGGCTAGTATTTTCGCAAGGGACCTTAGACTTTCGTTTTCTTTTCATCGAACTTCACTTAATAATTTCGTCCTTGTTAGCTATGCGGCGCATTACTTCCTCAGATGTAATAACTGATGCTCCCAATCATACTTTTCCCTTCCTTGCTTTCTCAGGTGGGTCGGTCTGTTTAACTGTAGACAGTTTAGTAGTTTCAGGCAGAATCTGGCGTAAATCGAGGTCATCTAATTGTGTTCCTTAAATCTTCACATAATGGTTGATTATAAATGGTTTTAAACACTTATTTCTCTTTATTCCACCGACTGGGTTTTTTTTACCTCTGGTATGTAACACACTGCTTGAATGAAGAAGATAATGGTTTTCTAGGCTGATGACTATCGACTAGTTTGTAGCTTTCAAATTACACAAAACACTTTGAAGTTATATACTCTTGATATAACTCTACTAACTAATTACATTAGTTATAGTCTTCCGTTTTAGAATAGCGAAATAATTTGATATCTGAATAAAAACATTTTCTATGTTGGTTGTGTTTTTAGTTGCTATGTTTCAATAGGGTGATATTTTGAGTAGATCTGGAATGATGAAGACTAACATATTTATCTGTATCGATAAAATTATTATCAAAAACCTATAAGAACAGTGTTACATAAAAAAACATCAAAGCGCCTACAAATATGTTTCCACCTTTGATTGGAAAATGTTTGAACATTTCTTTAAGTATTGTGATATATACATAATGCTTATTGGTTGATATGGGAAGTTCGAAGTTTAACATATTGTATCTACATGGTTATAGATTAGTATTCTAAGAGCAGTCTGTTATTAATAAGCCTTAAAGTGCCTTAATATATATTTTTGTATGTTCATTTTTTTATTTCCCTGTTTAAAAGAATGCAACTAGTAACTAATTTTAATCATAGAATTTTGGTTTTCTGTTATCTAATTAGCGAAATAGCAGATTGAGCTTTATTTTCTTGCATAATATCTTTAATTAATGTTTTATCCTGTACAAATATGGAAAATATAATAACGTAGGTTTACGAGCAATTTGCGATGCCCGAAATAAGGCTATGCAAAAATTATAGAATTAAAAATATACGTATTTTGACCCTCGATTTCTGACACAACCTGCAGTTTGCAAGGTATGATGTAATGGTAAAGTTCATGGAACCCAAAATGCGTTTAATTTGTACCATGTCTGGAACTGCACTCTTAAAAACAGAGTGCAGTTGAAGACATCATGCTCTTTTTGATATTTTTTAAGAAGCTACAGAAAACTTTTAGGACATGAAAATATGAGACCATATTGTATTTAGAATAACATATAGTTTTATTTATGTTAATATCTCAGGACACTCTTTCTGGCTGCTGATAATTTAAATGAAAAAATAAAAGATCATAGAGTAAGCGACTGTCAACTGTAACCATGTGTGTTCAGTGTCAGTTCTCTCAATCTATGTGAGCAATGATTTACTTCCATACTCTGATACCAATTAATTATCAGGTAGATGATGCGACGCGAGTTAAAAAAAAATACTTTGACGCAAAATATGCGATATTAGCTTGCATATTCACGGGGTGCTTCATAAAATCAGCAGTACCCGAAAAAATAAATGCCCTAATGTTGAATTTAGTATGCGAAAGGTCTAAAAAAAAAGGCATAACCAAAATTTAATACTTCGGTACACACATGTGAGCAATGATTTAATTTCATACTCTAATACCAATTAATTATCAGGTAGCTGATGGACGCGAGTATTCAAATAAATACTTTGACGTGCAAAATATGAGATATTATCTTGTACAATTTCACGTGTGGCTCCATAAAAGCAACAGTACCCGAAAAAACAAAGCGCTGAATAATGATAAATTTAGTATGCGAAGAGTCTAAGAGAAAACGCATCACCAAAATTCAATAGTCCGGTACACATATGTGAGCAATAATTTACTTCCATACTCTAATACCAATTACCAGGTAGATGATGAACGCGAGATTTTAAATAAACATTTTGATATGAAAAATATGCCATATTAGGTTATACAATTTTACGTGTGGCTCCATAAAAGCAGCAGTACCCGAAACAAGAAAAAAAGGATGCGCTAAATAATGCTGAATTTCGTATGCGATGGGTCTAGAAATCATTACCAAAATTCAATGGTTCGGTACACATATGTGAGCAATGATTTACCACCATACTCTAATTCCAATTAATTATCAGGTGAATGATGGACGCGAGTTCTTAAATAAATACTTTGACATGCAAAATATGCGATATTAGCATTTACAATTTTACGTGTGGCTCCATAAAAGCAGTAGTACCCGAGAAAACAATGCACTCGATAATGTTGAATTTAAAATGCGAATGGTTTAGCAGAAAACGCATAACCAAAATTCAATAGTTCGGTATATTGCATTAAATTTTGTCATGGAACATAACGTTTTTGTTGATACGTTATCTCCAACAGTTTTCTATATTTATCAAACAAAGTGTTCTGTTCGTCGGTGAGGTTTAACGCAAAGCAAATCTGAAGTACATATTTAATTCTACATTGCAGCACTTTTCAACAATTATAACAAAAACTTAACCCCTTCTCCCAGACGGAGCGATAAGGTCGGTAGTGATATCGACGGCGATATTACTAGCGATCAATTGCTTTGTTTGCGAAATATCGATAGTTTTTTTTGGTAGGACGAAAAGTCCAACAGAAGCTGTGTAGGTTTTAAACAATATAAAGTATTCACTTAGTTTTACTCAAAGTTTAATTTAAAATGTCTTAAGGTGCTATTTCAATATATTTAAAGACATCTTTGAAGCTGAAGCTGCACTAAAAGAGACATTTAAAAATAAATTAATAAAATACTTCGTGCAAATATGTAAATAGAAATTGAAATTGGAAAAAGTTTATAATGTCTCTTATAAAGAAAAATATCATATAAATAAGAACGACTTTTAAATGAAAATACGTAATAAGCTATTAGTATTACGCTTAGAAAAGCTCTATAGTAATATCTATCGGGAATCAGTTAATATTAAAAAGTTATATATATTAAATTTATTGATAGACGTAAATATTCCAATTTATTTATTCATGATAATTTAGGCGCGTTTAATTATTGGAAGTATTCAAGAATATCTTATGTTAGAATAAGAAGGAATTTCGCCTAAGTAAAAAAATTAATATTAAACTGGAAATATTTTGAGTAAATATGAAATAAATCGAATAAATACTTTTTCTTGTATCGCGAAATGTTGGATAGACAAACCGATGGAAATAAGAAAACGTGTTTTTCGAGATATACATTACTTTCAGTCACTCGTAATTTTCTTAATTGTAAACCGATTTCTTCAAATTTTCTTTTGGCTGATTTATTTTAGAATTATCAGAGAGAGTCAGGAATGGCTTAAAATGGTTTCTTGTATAGAGTGAGACATAGAGTTTAAGTACATGTAAATTTTATACTGGAATAATTATTGGCATATGTATTTCGTAATGTAGTTCCCGGTTCATTTACCATTTTACCAAGATTTTTTATACTTTAGAGACTATACTGAAAACCTACACTACGTTTCCTTTATTAAAAAAATCCTGATTTTTCCACATCTTACACTTTGCGATTAAAATTATTAATCAAATACCCGAAATCGATTACAGCCAAAAATATTATATTTTGCATAACAAAGTGGTCGCATTTATAGCAACAACGCTGATACATATTTTGCCGAATTTGCCCCTACTAAGCAAACTTTGCTTAGGCTGTTTTGGAGAAAATTGGCAATTCCTGCACTTTTTATTAAATTTGAATAATTTCGTATGTACTTGGTACTGTTAATAAGAAGTACCTGTGGCAACTATACTATAGGTAAACCCTTAATTCAGGTACAATAAATACAGAGTTCTCGTCAGTTATCATTTGCTATGCAGCCGACTTATATTTTATGAACTCTACATGTACTTAAATTTTATGTCTCACTCTGTACAAGAAAGTCTCTTGAGATATAACTTACCCTGCTCTCAATTCCAAAACAAACTGAATATAAGCAAAAAAAAAGGACACATCGGTTTAGGCTTTTATCAAGTTTAACACCGACGTATTTTGTGTTTTCTACCCTAAAATGGGTCACTCTTAAATCTAATCTAATCGGCTACTTAAATCAAATACACTATTTGATTTAAGCAACTCGAGGAATGTTTTTTTGTTGGTTGATCAGCTATTGGTGCAGAAAAAGTAATAAAATCCGTTTTTATAAATGGCCTCCCACATAGTTGCTAAAAAATATAAATATGAAATATAACTGGTCCAAGTACAGTAATACCCTGAGGAACACCAGTAATTACTGTCCGAACTTCACTAAGAGTTTCTTCAAATTTTACATTTTGTTCTCTATTTGAGAGATTATATTTTAAATAAATTTAGGAGTGCACATTTTATTCAGTATTTTCAAATCTTTCAGTCACACTCCTGTAATACACGGTATCAAAAGTTTTGGCGATTTAGATAAATATTGTTAAACCTTTTTTTATTGATATTTAAGTTATGCAATTTCACAAATTATTTATGTAATGTGCGGGTTTATAATCGCACATAATCAAACTAGGCTACCCTTTTAATAGAAGGCCTAGGCACGACAGCTTTTTGGCGGCTCTCGCATGACTTTACGGGCGGGGTTTTTTAGTTAGATTATTTATGTGTTAGGTCCTTATGAAAAAAAATACAAAAAAATTAATGGATGAAGAAAGCAAATTTAAAATTATTTGCAATTTTCAGTCACTAATAATTACGTACCCTAACTGAATAATAATGATTTAACTACTACGATAATTAGTTACTCAATTAACATATAATTAAAGTTATATTAAATACTAAATAATAAGAACTAATGACTTTGTTTCCGGCCTAAGACTGCACAAATTCTATTTTGTACTAGAATTGTTTCCTACCTTATCTCCTCAACGTTCATGAACAGGTTTTCAGAAGTTCTGGGTGGATTTTATTTCATTGGGGCAAAAATTGCTTTACTAATCTGCCCTACGGTAGATATAAAATTATGAAGGGAATTGCAGAATTCCAATTTTCTATTTAGGCAAGCCTAAATTAAGAGTAATGGCAGGTTTAAAGGCAATGTAAAGCTATTTAAAGTCTTTAGAGCTTACAGCAAAAAATAAATTAGTAAGAAAAATCAAAAATAACAAGAAAGTCGAAAAAAAATATCAAGTCGAAAGTCCGTGAAGAGCTGACTGATTTAATACTGGAAAAAACTAAGAGATTTACTACACTAGTTTGACCCGTCAAAAAGGCTACCGACTTGCACAAAGGTCTGAAGATAAAATGGCTCGCTTCTCGCAAAACCAATACGTTTAGTTGAGATACCAGGAATTCAAAAAAATGTTCCTTTTGTTTAACATAGTTTAGGCTCAACGCATGTTCCTCAGCTGACGGTCCAGTTTGGAAACCGAAAGTAAACTTATAGCTTAACTGATATTTAACTGAAAAGAAAGACTGTAGTTTTAAATATACTAGATATATTAAATTAGCGCAATTAATCGAAGATATATAAATATTAAAATTGAACAAACTAATCTTAACTAAAAAAAATGTTTTTAATCAATACGTTATCGGCCATTTAAAATAATAGTAATAATTTGCATGAAACCCATTTGAATATTAATGATCCACGACATGCATTCCCGTGTATTTTCCAATGAACTCTCTACCGCCATGCCATGCCATATGCGTACGACAAGAACGCACAAGAAACTCTAAACCATACATCGTCCAATGGCCGGGAGCAATATACAGAATACGAAGGAGTATCGTAGATAACTAAAATGACCAATTAAATCAAAACACGAAATTGTTAGAATTCATGCAGCCCACGGCGTCAAATAAATGCTTAAACAATATAGTAACTTAATAAACACAATACATAGCGTATTTACGCACAACCGCATACTTAACTGGAACAAGAAAATTGTAATACACGCAACGATTATATAGGAACAATAAAATATTTAAATGGTTAAATACTCGATATGTTTACTTGCAATAAAACAGGATTGAAATTTTTTTCCCAGAATATTTTTTCGCACAAATATATGGTCTATAAGGCTTTGACTTTGTTCGAAAACTCTAGTTGGTTTGTCTATACATGAAACAAATCCTCTCAAAAACTAAAATATTTTTATAATTATTTACGTTGGAATAAGTTTTATTTAACAGATTTATATCTACAGCGTGTAACAAAAGTAAGGAAGCGGCGAAATATCTCAGGTACTGCTTACCTCAATATAATGAAAATATGTACACTTAGATATGAAATTATGCCGGATACAATGACAGGTTCCGCATTGCTGCCAAGTTTACCGTTTTTCTGTTATAAAAGGAAAATTATTTTTTTAATGAAACGCCCTATATTATAATACTTTTTTCAAATCTGCGTAAAATTCTCAGTACTTTTTATTAAGATTACTTCTTATAAAATTCAACAGATTTTCCGAAAACAAGGACTGTGGTGTGAAGGTTGTGACCCTGTCTGTATGTCTGCAGAATATATATAAATACAAGCCTCAAATAAACAATTTAGGTGCGTATAAAATATATTTATAATTCAATAAATAATTCTACATAATTATTTCTTATATCTGCAATTTTTTTACCTTGCGACTGGCTGCATGGCTGAACAGCCAAATGCCCAAAAAAAAAATGACGCTTAAATTGTCGACTTTCATAAAAAGTGCTCTTAGTAAAAAATATTAAGAATTTTACGTAAATTTTAATAAAGTAATATAACTTAGGGTGTTCCAATAAAAAAAAATCCTGTTTTAATAGAAAAACGGTAAACTTGGCAGCAATGCAGAACTCGCCGTTTATACCTAAGTATACATATTTTCATTAAATTCAGGTAAGCGGTACTTGAGATATTTCGCCGTTTCCTTACTTTTGTTACACACTGTATGTCACATAATATTATTTCTTGAAAATAAAATCTGTGTTTTTTTCTAGATATTGCTCAAAATCAAAGATTATATACATACAATATTTTATTATACATTTCTAATTTAGGATAATAAACATCTCCACCTTTATCACCTCCAAAACCGTTCCAAGTTTAATTTGACTGGGGAAATTAATGTTGAAACTTATCAAGACGGCCAAGCTTATATTCTGACCGCTACACATTTGAATAGAACAGTCTCCCTTTCAACTGGTTACTCTATTCAATCTCAAGAATACAAACAGCATTCACGACTAGAACTTAGCCCTACAGTTTGGATTGAATATGATTTAAGTCTTATTAATAAAACTACGGTAAGTATAGTTTAAAAATTAATTTAAAACAACCTCATAAGAATGTTTATTGTTAAATATTCGTAAATTGTTATGTTTGTTTTTATTGATTATATTATATTATTCTACACAAAAAAATAACAAAATTGAGTGTCAAAATATTTTGAGAAGAACGAAATTTTTAAAGCAAATAAGTCGAATTTCCTAAATTACGGAATTATAAATAAAAACTGATTTTTGAGCCCTGCTGAAATTCACGTAAATTTCAAATGGATATAGACTTGACAGGCAATAAAATGTTTCATTTTATACTAAAATTCAGGTTACGATCATGGCATTAAATAAATTTGCTATCACATCTATATCCCACATGGTGCCATCATTTGTTACCAAAGAAACAGCATGGAAATTCACCTTCATAGTCATTAGTTTACACAAAGGGTAAAAGGGTTGCGCTAAAAACCTTTGGAAAAACGTCGCAGCACATAAGATAATGTTTAAAAATTACAGGATAATATTTTCGACGTTGAAATGGTCCTCATTAATATGTCATATCCTCGACGCAACTTCAGTGCTCAGGCTTTTTACAACATAAGCAATTCAATTATTTCCACGGACGTCTCATTGGTTTGGGGGAAAGATAACAAATCCGTTGAAGCGGCACTAGACTGGAGACAAATGGATGTTCATAGAGAGCAGCTAAACCTTCTGCTAAAACATCCTTCCTTTGAAAAAGTAAGTAATTATTTAATTTTGTAATCTTTGGTTAGCCAAAATTATATATATATATATATATATATATATATATATATATATATATATATATATAAAATCTACGTAAAATTCTAAACACTTTTTACTAAGAGCATTTTTTATAACCGTCTTTGCAAAAATAAGGGTCTAATATCCATAATTTAATATATTATCTTTTATTAAAATACCTGCATACAAAAGCCTAGCTGATATGTATAACAATGTCAGTTTTGTACATTTACAAAAATGGATCGTCTAACTGAAACCTAAAGAATTGAAATTTTAATTATAATGGGTTATAGGGACAGAATGCGAAACCTGCAAGATGTTTGTAATATTTCTAATGATAATATCCTAACAAAAATCAAATAACTAAATCTACCGTAAATAAAATCAACAAAAAAAATCGTAAAAGTGGAAAGGTAACAGATGCTGTACGTTCTGGCAGATCGGAAAGCACAATAATTCCTCATCTTGCTACCAAAGCACTAGCAAGAGAAAACAGCGTCTTAACTTTAAAAGTAACGGAAACAATACAATACAAAAAAGAAATACCTAATACAACAAACAATTAATTAATGAAACTAAAAAAAGGGGTTTAAAATGTTCTTTAATTACTTCCTGGCGGTAGACCAAATACTGTGAAAAACAATTAATACATTAAAAAGAATGCCAGCCTCCTCAAATCGGGTACATTCGATTTCTATTCACTCCTTTAAATCCTCGAGGTTATTGGGCTTAGTTTTATATACCACTTTTTGTTGTTGATGTCCTTACAAAAGGTAGTTGATGGGCGTCAAGTCTGGAGATCGAGGTGGTCACTTTTTTGTACCCCTATATCCAATCCATCTTCCAAAAGAAAACATCGTCTAAATATTCCCGATCATTCCGAGCAAAATGCGATGGAGCACCATCCTGCTGAAACCATATTTCATCATTTGTTGCACCGTTACCTCAAAAACTCAAGTTTAAATACAGCAGGTAAGGTAAGGAACTTACGGTTATTCAGAAATAGTTCTGCAATAGCTGGGATAATTTCGGTTCTTAACAGGTTCAAATACCTTTTTCCAGTTGATGTGTCTTCCATGAAGAAGGGACTGATTATTTTGGGGAAATTGGGTATGATTTTCACGTATCCAATATAGATTTTTCACGTATCTGGATTTTCCATGGCCCAATATCAACGATTATTTTCCATTAAAAATTATCGTCAGAAAAAGTGATGTGATTAAAATTTAGATTGGTATTGCAACGTTCCATCACGATTTTACAAAATTCCAAGCGCATATCGTGATTATCCTCAGAACGTTCTGGCATCAAAGTTATTTTGTATGAAGGAAACTTGTCGGTTTTTAGAAGTCGGTCAACGAACATGTGTGAGACGTCATTTTCTTCCTAAGTTCTGGTAGAAAGGTTCGGATTTTATTCTAAACTGATTAAAACATTCAGAGCCTTATCACCATGTGTTTCGCTCTTAAGTCTTCCAGAACGTACAGAATCTTTTACCTTTCCAGTGTAACCAAAGTTTTTGTTAATTTTACTTACTGTAGTTATGGGATTTCTGTTAGGATATTTGTCATTTAAAATGTTGCAAACATCTTGCAGGTTTCGCATTCTATCCCCTTAAACCAGTATAATTATAATTTCAATTCTTTGGGTTTCAGTTAAACGAACCATTTTTGTAAATCAACAAAACTGACATTTTCTAAGAAGTTTTGAGTTTTTAGTGAGATAATTTTTTTTTAGATCTGATCCCCCCCTGTAACGATATAGAATAGCTAGAATAGCAAGTCACATTTTTTAAAATCTGATTTCCCCCCCCCCCCCCTGTAACGATACAGAATAGCTAGATTAGCAAGTCAATGTTTCTGATTTGTTAAGAATTATCTTCAGAACATTTTATTTTTTATGAGAGTAGTTACGAAGGGCCTATCAATACCAGGTATATTAATGTCAATTATTAAGAAGTAAAATGTTTATTATAAATTTCTTCTTTTACCTGGTAAGCATCAGTTAACTAGATAAATTGTATATAAACAGTAATTCTTCAAAACAATAAAAATTACCTAATTAATAGCAAATACACTATAAACAGTATTGTTCTACGATAACTAACGATGACAAGACAAACAAATTTGTAATCTTTGCCAAGTGAGATAATTTAATTAAATTTTTTTAGGAATGAAATTCAAAAGTAAAATCTTAATATTATCGTGCAAAATTATGGCTCTCCTTTTACATCATCAAAGTTAACCCTAAATGGCAAGGATATCAGATGTTTTTATAACGGCTAATAATTCCTATTTTTATTTAATTTATCTTGTTAAATTATGCTGACTAGATAAAAGAAGAGATTAAAAATAAAATTTTCAAATAAATTATCTCTAGAAATGTACACGGTTAAAAAAAAGTAAATAAGAAATATTAAAACTTCATCACCATGTATCGTGGAAACGAAGCACTTTCGACACATCTTTATATGAACTTATTTCGTAGGTATTGGTCACCCTGTAAATTGTCATGTAAAATATCGGACACTTATTCCATGTATACGTTTAGATTCGCGATCCTGGTCTTGTTCCCGATTCTCATTTAGAATACTTCGCGGGCGTGCACACAAATAGCCTAACCTAACCTAACATCTTTGTTTAAGTACGTATTAAAAGTGCGCCAATATGCTAGAATTTTAGTACACAGCAAATTGCATATATTTAGAGAAGTTTAATTAAATTATTGTAAATATACTAATCCATACTAATTATATTTAAATTTGTGATATTTTTTATTTTTACTGCGCATTTTTTTAAATGTAGCCTCATAATATAATTATTGCAGACTAATTATATTTAAACACAAGAGCGTTTGTTTTTATACAACACCACAGTGAATTTTGGATCGAAATTAATTTTTGTTAGTGTTGAAATCAGTAAGCAATTTCTCATTTAATTAATTTATTGCCGCTTCTTCTTTTTAAATGCTTGATTTTTTTATTAAATGGATTTATATTTAACATGATGCAAGCAGTAAATGCTATTTTTATTTAAAATAATGATCATTTAAATTGAAATGATTTAAAAATTCAAATTATATAAAAAACTTTGTATTTAATTTTGTACATAACACATCTGAGATAAAAAAGTAGGTCAATTTACGTGGGTAAGCTGTACAGGGTGGTCCAATGATGGAATTTATAAAATAAACGTAAATGTTCTGTAACGCAAATTTAAAAAAAAATCAAAATATCTCAAAATACCTTAAAAATGGGTACAGAACATATTTATCAAAAACTGAAGGTTTGTTGATGATTGAAAATAAGCCGGGATACCATTTGAAAAATTGAAGCCTACATCTAAATTGTTTCATAAAAAATTTGTTTCTTTAACCCTATTTCTCTTTATTACCAAATATAAGCTTTTTTCACGACAAATTAAGGTTGGTATTTACCAACACAAAAGTTGCTTGAACATATTAATTTTTTTTTAAAGAAATCACATTACCTCAAAAGAACTAAACTTAATAGTTTAGGCAAATCAAACGTTTAACAAAATGTTTTTGAATTGTTCGTAGAAGTCAAAAATTAATTAATATATAATGTGTTATATTTCAGAAATGAAGCTTTTCGCTGCCCTTCTTTTTTGGTACGACCTGTATATGCGAGAATATTTTTAAAATATGCGTACAGGATCATCATTTATGTTTCAGCACCCATTTTCAGGGTTTATTTTTGAAGATAGAAAAAAATAGTAAAAACAAAAATTATATCGATTTCAGAGAACTTCCTAGAAAAATAACTTTGAATATACAGGGTGAATCAGAAACTACTTGCGTTCAAATTTTGGTTTCTTTAAACGAAATGCCGTGTATATTTTTGATTTTTTAGATTCTCATTATTCCCTGTTCAAAAATGTGGGATATGTCTATACTTGGATCGGTAGTTTTTGAGATGTTCGACTTTAAAATTCCCCCTTATCCTAGTTAATTTACGTAAAATCGTGCCTAAGGTGACTTGGTGGTACTGACATTGTCAGATTGTCACTATCATTTAACTTGTCTGTGTTAGTTTTCCCCAACAAAATGGGTTATTCCATTGAAGACAAATTAAATATAATACGCCTATATTATGTCAATAATAGAAACCCTACCCACACTCAATATGAGCATCATCGGCAATTTCCCGGTTGAATCGTCCCAACACGAAGCACAATAAAATATAGTAAACAAATTTGAATATACCAAAAGTTCAAATAGACGAAGAAAAACTGCAAATCCAAACAAAAACTTTGACTTAAGCGTGTTGCTATTTTTTACAGGTAAATTATTGTTATCAGTTTTCTATACTTAGGACTATATCTGGTTCGATTAATTACTGATGCAGCGATTTATTTTCAAAAATCATTAGGCAAAATTCAACAAATTCTTCATCGTTATAATTATCACCCATATAAATTTCTATCCGTTCATGGTCTAACTGAAGAACATAAACGACAATGATAAATTTTATGTCAAGAAATTTTAAGAAGATGTTTGTTAAATCCGCTCTTTTTAGACAATACACTTTTTACCGATGAAGCTACATTTACTAATAATGGTATGTCTAATCGTCGTAATAAATATTTCTGGGTGACAAACAATCCTCACAAAATTCAAGCACGACAAAATTTAAATGTAGGGTGTGGCATTCTGAAAAATAAAGTTATTGGACCAATCTTTTTCCCTGAAAGTCTTACTGGTGTCAGATATCTCCAATATCTGGAAAATGATATAGAACAGCAATTATATAACATTCTTTTAAATCAGAGATTTACATTCATTTGGCAACAGGATGGCGCTCCAGCGCACGATGTTTTAAATGCTACTCAATTTTTGAATCGGAACAATGATATGTGAATTGGACGAAATGGATATATAAGATGGCCAGCAAAGCGTTCAGACCTGACGCCGCTTAACGTATTTCTATGAAGTTATCTAAAAAACAAAATTTACTACAATAGACCCGAAAATGTAGCAGTATTGGAACAGAGAATTAGGCAAGGAATTGCAAGATTAAACGAAAATCATTCTGATTTTATTTATATCTGCAATAATTGCAGATTGTTACAAAATATTGAGAGGTGCTTCGCCAACCAAGGATGACATGTGAATAACTAGAATTTATGGTTTTAATTTTATTTGTCATTTTTTTCTTTAATTTTATAAATTTTCATTTAGTATTTATTGTTTATAATAAAATATTTCTTTACTTTAAAATAATATGAATCATTTTTTAGACTTAGACACGATTTCACCTAAATTAACTAGGGTATTATATGTTAAATTTCAGTTAAGGAGGAATTTTGAAGTCAAATAGCTCAAAAGTTACCGATCCAACTATAGACATATCACACATTTTTGAAAATTAAATAATAAGAACATAAAAAATCAAAAATATACAGGGCATTTCATTTAGAAAAACCAAAATTTGCTATGGTATTAGTTTCTGACTGAACCTGTATATTAAAAATTATTTTTTTTAGGAAGTTCCCTGAAATCCATACAATTTTTGTATATATAGAAATAAACCTTGAAAATGGGCTATGCTATGATAAGGCTAATTTATTTCAACTTCCAACTACCGAATCGATTTTAAATTTTATAATGTTACAGTAATTTTTATTACATATTAATAATCCGCATTTTCCACATTTTATATAATTTATTATGATCTTTTGGTAAATATTAATTTTTTTTTTGAAGGAATAAATTTACTCTTGGAATTTAAAAAAATATATATATAATAAAATAACGATTACGATAAACGAGCAAATAAACAGCGATGTTTTGTCATATAAATGTTTTTACATTTTAATGTGCAAAGTTAAAAACGGTTTTGAAACTATTCATAAGAATTTCTTTATAAAGCTTTAATATTTGAAGACGATTTGACAAATATCACCTAAGTGAAATCATGTAGATATAATAACCTCCCAAAGTCCGAAATTAACAATTTTTTAATGTCAGTAGTTCCAAAACAGTGGGAGTTAATTATACAGTATATTGCATCAAATTTATTTATTTTTTGAGTTTATAATAAAAAAAATTAGTGGTTTTAATTAAGAAAAAACAAGTTCGACCAAGCCCTGTATGTTTAAATATTATTAAAGTCTGCTATAAAAAATGAAATAAGTTCAAGGGATTTTTAACATCTTCATTGCTAAGGTTTCCGAATAGGTCACTTAACGTGAAATAACCTGTAGAGTGTGTTAAAATCTTCACATATTCTTTCTCTTTTGATAATAAATACCAATATAAAAATATAATAAATGTGCCGTATTGGATATATTGTACAATAAAACTCGCTTTTTAAGAACATTAACCTTCTTTTATCCGCTGCTCGATATCGGTCTACCTCCAAACACAATCATTAGGGGCAAACTTATTTATTGAAATTTGATAGATCATATTTCAACTAGAGTTGAGTATTTGTATAAAATTTCAGCTTTCTAGGGCCAATCAAAATATAAGGTGGTGAGATATTTTCGTTGGGGGACTAAAATTTCATTACAATATATTGTGAATATATGTGACCAATTTTTAACTTTCTAGCCTTAACCAAAATAAAACTTTGATTAAGGAGGCCGAACTTTCTCTAGATTACCTATTTTCTACATGTGCCTACTACAAAACATTTTCTAGTTTCAACAGATAAAAAAAAATTGTTTTTGAATAAAGGCAATGGTTTATGAGAAATTTTCCCTAGTCCAAAAAATGCATTTTTTGAAAGCTCTTATCTTACTTAAAAGGAATCTAAAATCATAGTTACCCCTGTATCTTTAGAAGGTAAAATGATAAAGTAACAAATGAACAAACATAACAAAGCACATTACAAAGTAAGCTGATAACAGTACCGTAACATTACTCACATAATTTAAACAATATTTTGTTTAATCTAAACGCAAATACAATATTTCAAATTAGCCTCTATAAGTAATGTATTCTTCAAATGTGTCGGTTTTAGATAAGTACACAAACATTTGTATAATAATTATGTTTATGGTGCATTCCTTTACAATACTCTACTATACTTTACTAATATAGGGGTAATAATTGGCTTTGTTGCATGCCTATAATATTTCAATTATTTATGCATTTGCATTTGGCGTTTACATTTCTAAGTTTTAAGTGTGGATACATTTTCGAAATGATTACTTTATATTTAGAAGCAATTGTGCTGCATAAATCGATATTCCACATATTATAGTAAATTTCTTTAGGGAAATATATTCTTTTAACGTCAACGAAATTGAAAAATGTACAGGGCGCAACTTTATATCAAATAATCCATACCATATTTACACAAAAAATTAAATGGTTTAAAGCTTTTTTTATTTAAACATAATTAAAAGAAACATCGATAATTATGTCAAGTTTTAAAAACAAAATGTATTGCGCTACCTAAATGAATATATGTTTTTTTAATTCTAAAGTTATGGACAATTCTCTTATTTGTGATTTTAAGTAAAAAAGTTATTATTCATAAAAAGTTTTGCTTATTAAGAAAATAAGTTCTATGGCTGCAAAAAAATTACCAAATAATATACAAGTTACGCAAATAACACTCAAAAGAAAATAGGATAAACAAAAAAAATGGAATAACAGATGTTCTAAGACAGCCAAATTAGAGAGCATAAAAATATATATATTTGTGAGACAGTTGTACTGTACCAATTTACATGATTTTTTTTTGAAATGATCGTCTGGTTACCGAGACCTTTTAACGCTATTTCTTGTAATGTTTTATTGCTTATTTTTTTATAAAACCAAAATGTTTTCTTCATTAACATTTCTGGACGTTGTGGTGAATGCGCACCATATTCTTATAATTCCAATGGAAACTCATCGCGCTATCTAACAGAAAAGGCAGAACAAGGTCTGCCGGGCCAGCTAGTTTTTTGCACGATGTCTAGTTTTTAAGTAATTTAATGGTCAATAAGTCGAAAATGAGTACGATATGGACAACTTGTTTATTTGAACTTTTAGGCGAAAAAGTTATTTTTCACAAAAAGTTTAACTTAGCCGAAAAAGAATTTAAAAAATAATGTCATTTTGTATACATGGTACGAAATAAATACAAAAATGGAACTTTGCGAAGCAAAAAAAAATGAATATCCAACTTTTAAGACAACGAAATTAAAGAGCCTGCAAATAAAAAAGCATTTAGGGAGAATATGTAAAAAATGCGTAATTGTTTGCATATTCTAATATTACTTCTAATAGCTTTTTCATTTGTATTCGCAGGACCTTTAACTTAGCTGTCTCAAAAGTTGAAATTTCATAATTTTTTGTTTCTCTATTTGTCCTATTTATTTCGTACCCTGTATATAAAAGGATATTTTATTTTTAAATTATTCTTATTTTTCAGATTAGCCAAACTTTTTACGAATAATAACTTTTTCGCCTAAAATCCCAAATAAAAAAGTTTTCCATGTGTTACCCAAATCCACGAACACGCTGTATGTTATTACACTAATTACACACATATTAAATAAATTACTGCGTACTGAAGGAAGGATTATGAATCCTTCAAGGGAAGTTCCGTTATTAATTGTTTTTTAAATGTATTTTTATATTAATGATATTAATTATAATAATATTATATTAGTATTATTTATTTTTCATAATTTTATTTATAGAGTCTATAAAAATAAATGTCATTTATTATTTTCCCTCAAAAAAAGGTTTTATTTCAAAAAATGGAATTTTCTCGAATATTTATCAAATAATGACAATTCCATCCTCATATTACCCTTGATTGTTGACAATTATTTCTGAATTCAGTGTTCAGATCTCGTGAGAAAGTAAAGTAAAGATCCCTGAAGGCGAAGATTTTGACACGGTCTAATCTCAAGAACCATGATTTCTTAATGGATACAAACATTTTTCAACGATAAAGATGCGATCTGATCCAATAAAAAACAACCTCGGAGTCGGTATAAGCTTTAATTTTCCTAAAACGGCGGCACGAATGTTGAAACCTCGTCCAGTTCAAATTTTGCAATAAAAGACTTATGAGGTCTTTTAAATAACATCCTGACTATAACAAAATCCCAATGATGAGTGAGAAATTCTGGAATTTAAAGAGCTGACAAATTTTCCCAAAAAGTGTCTAAGAGAAGAAGTAGCGAAGCTGTATTTTCAAAATTGACACTTTCACAATGTTTTGATAGATACCAATGCCTTTGAGCACGTAACCGTTTGATTAAGTACCGCTGAACGAAAGTATTTTACGCGACCATAACTGTCAGCCGTCAGAAGCAACGTTCTTATACCAAAGAAAAGGATTGTCCTTTTAAAAAAAAAAATGAATAATTAAAGAGCCCAACATCAGAAAGCGATGAGTTGAGACGAACTAATGCGATAAAAAGATCCAAAAATAATTTAAAATGTATAATTATCTTTAAATTTTGATATATCTAATTTAGGTAAGCGTGCAGCGTGCGTAACATTATTAACAGAAAAAGAACGGTCTAAATCAAGGTTTAAAATATCTAAATCATTGTGTTTATTTTCAAACAATTCAAAATCCTCTAATGGTATAGTAAGCGCTTAAAAAGATATCCTTTTTTAATTTCAAGGTTCGTATTTTTAACGGTCAATAAAAGTGAAATAATGTTCTGATGATGCTTAAAAAACTGATGTACATTTTCTATTTCCAAAGAGCGCGCTTTAAAAAGATGAAAGTGAAGGTGTATAAAATGACACTCGAACTCCAACCAAGCTTCTATATGAAAAATGAGTGACAATCGATGAGGAATACGAATAATTGCCACTGTTTTTATTTGAGTCTTTACTAATATCGGGATAAAAGCAATAAGGTAATGCGAATATTATTAATTTATAATAATTATATTGACATACATTATAACTAAAATATGTTAAATCAGTATCTCTTTGTAAGTCATATAAAATGCGTAAATTTTGGTTATGTATTCGACCTATTTAAAATCAATAGAAGATTAAATTAAAAAAAAAAAGGAAATGTTGATCCGCTTCGAAGATCCAAATTGTTAGTGATCAAAGTGATCACGTTAGCCCTGGATTTAGAGAGAAAAAGTGGATTGTGTATTTTTAATGCGCAATTAATAACTTTGTTTCTTAAACCAGAAATTAATGTAAATAATACCAATATAAATACGTTGCTCTGAAATGCGAGAAAAAAAAACAATACATTAAATATGACGTGCCGCACTAGAAATAGCCTGCGTTTTTATTTAGATGAATCTGAGTAAAGGCAAATGACACGTCCCAGATCCAGTGGCGGCTCGTTGATTTTAGAATAGGTGAAGCGCAGCGTAGCTAGGTGCACAGCGCCGCAGGGAAAAACAGCGCCGTAGGCGAAAATGTTTCGAAGTGCCACGCCCGAAATGGCTATTTTTTTAACCTTTTTATGATGTTAATTATCCATAGCATTGAAGCGTTTCTTAGTATTTAGGGGAAATAATATAAATTTATAAGATTTTAAATATATTTATGTTATGTACCTATATCTCAAAGCTAATTTCGATTCGATTAGATCGATGCAAAACTGCTTCCGCCTCCGATGATCCGAACGCATCCGAAGTTACATTAATTCTATAACAAGCGCCTGCAGCCTGCAGCAGCAGTTTTATGCCGCTCCCATCTCTATTTGGCTTACGGATATTCACCATTGTGTTGCCATAGCAACTGCCGTAAACAAATCTAAGCTCGAAAGTCGGCGTGCGGGGAGAGTTTGATACGAAAATTGTTACTGCTGATTGTAATTCCTCAACGGGTCGCTCTTATGAGAAGGTGTTCAACGCGCTACGTTTTTAAGTCATTATTGTTTTTGAGTATATAACGTACTAGTTTTGATAGAAAATAATGGTATAATTAAGTAAATAATGTGAATTTATATAAAAACATACTACATTTTTATAATAAAAATGTAGATTATAAAATGCTTAATATTATAAAAATATTTTTATATTTAAGTAAATTGATTGGAAAATGTAGGCGAAGCAGCGTTTCACCCGCGTCTCCTGGCGAGCCGCCACTGCCCAGATCAGTATTTGAAGCTGTATGCAAGCGATGATCGATGACTCTAGCGTAGCTGTTGTTTTTTGTTATAATAAAAAGTAGCACGAACAACCAACAATGAAATGCGTCAAATTTATATTGCCATGTTACTCATATACTTATAACATTAATTATAAGTAACAAAAGTAAAAAAGTATTTATTTAATAAATACGGAACATATGTGTATTACTTTTAAACAATATTTACTCTTCTTTTTAGCAGACATAGTTTAACATACTCATTTACTGTTTACCAAGCAATTTCAAAATGAATCCGTTTTGTCGAAATGAATCAATTTTGTAACCTAAGGGAGGATTAATTGTTATTATGAAAAATGTACCTACTTCTTCATTGGAAGGTAGATTAATTAATGACCCTTATGTAATCATGAGGAATAAAATCAATTAAAATTTCTTTTACCTAGAAAATATCTTTTCTTTTTCAGGACGTATCGCTAGTGAGTGTATATGGCTATGCAAACTCTTCGTTAGACGGGCAAGTCGTAATTGATTACTCAACGAACCCACAGCAGCGCTTTACTTTTGGAATTAAGGGTGAAGATAAATCAAAAGTGCAGACATACAATTATACGTACAATATTTGGGCCGAGCACAACGCTACGAATTTATATTTGAATTGCCTCGGACATGTTCATTTTAGCCCTACAAGATATGGAACGGAACACATAGCGGATTACAAGAGGTCTTACTTGTCTTTATCCCGATCTCTGGCTCTGGCTAAAATCGATTTTGATCTCAAGGATATTATATATAAAGTAAGACTGTATTTTAGCCTTTATTTTCGTGGTATAAACGATTTACTTTTCATTGATTTTGGCTGATGTTTAATTCTCGCAAACTTTTTACTTCTTATTGCTGTATATAAGTTAAAAGCAAGTTAACACGGGCCGATAAAATATTTTAATGTGATAGGAACATAGAGGGTGATTTAGAAAAAAAGTACCGAAAATTTAGGATGTCATTCTATGAATATTTTTAAGTATAAATATATATGTATATAAATATATATATATATATATATATATATATATATATATATATATATATATATATATATGTATGTATATATATATATATATATATATATATATATATATATATATATGTATATATATATATATATATATATATATATATATATATATATATATATATATATATACAGGGTCCGGAAAGGAATTATAAAGATTATCTAGAAAAGTATAAATGTTACACAAAAAATCTTTGAATAAAATGTTCAGGCACCAAAATGATGTATATTTTAAACATATACAGGATGGCTCAAAAAGACTTGGCGAATTAAACTTATTTTTTCTTTAAATAGATCATCCTATGTATTAAAAACTTAAAAGATTTGTGCTAAGATGCTTATCATTTTGATATAAGAGTATTTGGGTCTTGAGTTCAAGATTTTGGAAATAATAAAAGTTTTATTGAAAAAAAAATGCTACTATCACTTTGAAACAAAAAAGTGTTAAACAAAAAAGTTCACGAGAAATGTTTTTCTGTTAGTGAGCTAGCTATCTTTTGATTATTTACTAATGTCTTAAGGCTATACAGGGAGATAAAAATTCCCAAATTTCAAATTTCCGACATTTTTTCAAATAAAACACCCCGTATATCTGCATATTATAAAAATGTTCTTTTAATAAGCTTTTTTTTAATATCATATTTTGTTCCTCTAAATTCAACCGTTTTCCAGGTATTTAAGCTTGAAAATTTAAAAAAAACATTACATTTAAAACACCTTTTTGCAAACACAACAAAAACACGGTTAAGATGGTTGTAGTATTTGCATCATAACGGAGGGTAATTTTGCCGCATAATGTCAGGATGCAGTGAAAAAGCCGAGACCAGAAGCGTTTTAAAATGTTATTCAAGGATTCATTGAAACGTCATAATTACACCAAACGGAAAATGATAAATAAAATAGCTACGAATGAAGAAAGTGAGACGCCGTATTGGTTAAAATGTAGAAGAACCCTGACATATCTGTACTAAAATAATTTGTGAAGGAATGGTGGTTCCAAAACAGCAAAATTTTAAAAATCATGAAAATTAGCCAATAATGACACATATATTATTCGTTTTAAAGAAATTTTCGAAAGTCTCTATCTATATATATTAGCTTAGCCTATTAGGCAAGTGGATGCTTATAAAAACATAATTTTGTAGTAAACAACGACATTCTTCAATTAATTATGAGTTAAGTTATTTGTATTGAAATATACTAGTAAAAACAGTATTACTCAACAAAAAAATGTCGGTTGTTTTTTAAAATTAGGAGTAACTCTATTAGAAAAATTGAACAGTTTGAATTTAATAATCAAAAAAAAAGTTTTAAATTTTAGTTTTTAACTGCCCAACATGACGAAATTACTAGAAAAAAAATTAAAATTTAATTATTTAACTTAATTTTAAATGTATCTTCTCTGAACATTATTTGAATAAAAACGCCTCGATGGGCATTAACTAATAAAACCACATCAGCATCAACTTAAAAAAAAAAAAATAAAACTTCACCTTTCGAACTTAATTAAAGTCTCAAATATTCCCCCTTGCTGTTGAAGGCACAACTGTAACCTTTTAGATTCCAGCTGTTACATTTCTAAAAGCATCCCTTATGCTTTCCTTCATAACATCGACAGTTATAGGAGCTATTTTATAAACCCCATCTTTAATATAACTCCAAAGATAAGTCAGAAGGTGTCATGTCTGAGGATCTTGGAGGCCATGCTGTTGGTCCGCGTTTTCCAATCCAATTTTTCTCTTTTCATTCATTTAAAAAATCTCAGCTGGATAAAAATTAGGAGGAGTTCCATCATGTTGATACCAAAAGGCATGCATTATCCAAACGTCAACATGTTGGATTAAATTTGGATGTTCTTGCCGAAAAAAATATTAGGTATGCGTCTCCAGTAAGATGTTCTTTATAAAAATATGGTCCAATCAGGTAAGGACGAAGTATTCCACCCCAAACATTGACTGACCATCTATTTTGATAATTAATAGTTCGCATCCAATTAAGATTTTCGGTTGCAATTTCTATCAATTCGAGAAGCAATAGAAATTGAAAAACAAGGTGATCTGAATAAAATGGACGAATCATTAACTACCAACAGTATGGAAGACAATAATCGACAAATTTAAAATCGCAAAAACTCAAGCGCAATTAGCGCAACAACAACAGCACCATCCGGAAAACATAAATAACAACACTTCAGTCTCAATTCGGATGCGAGAAAGAAAGCTTCGAAAATGCCAAATGTGATTTAGACGAAACGTCACCAAAACTGTTCTTTTCAGAACGACAGTAGTGAGCGGTTGTACACTCGGAATGAAAACTTCGTAGCTCCATTTAGAAACGTTCTTGTCTCTTGCACTTTTTGGATATTTCGATACCATTTAGAAGGTATCTTAAAATATCCGTTGATCCATGGCTAATTGGAGAGACAAAACGTAATTACTGGAATTTTATATTTTATTCGAGTTTAAGGGTCTTTCTACTAAATTTTTGTCTGTAAGGAAAAGTGTATATAAAAAAAGAGCAAGACGCAAAAAAGTTTCTTAAGACAAAGAAAAATTTCACGAAGCTGCAAAGTAAGCTCCGTAGCATCACTTAAAACCTTTGGAGCATTAAAAGTGATCCTGACTCAAAAAAATAATCACCCTGTAAATTGATGCAAATGCCAAATACTATTTTATAGATCCTACAAATTGTAATAGGTGCATACATTTTCATTACATTAATTTAGCTTTAGAAGTGTAGAATATGAATTAAAAATTAAAACATTTTCACTTTGTATCTTGGAAAATACGTGTTTATATATATATATATATATATATATATATATATATATATATATATATATATATATATATATATACAGGGTGGCCCAACGAAAAGGTCCCACCCTTATTTATGACTTTCCTGGTATATTTTGGGAAAAACGCTTGGACACGTCAATTTTGATTTTTAGGGGGACGTCTTTTCATGTATGATTGTATAATACAGGGTGTTCCAAATATAAGATATCGCATTACACTTGACATTTTTAAATGGAAACCCCCAATTTTTTTTCTATTTTTGGATTCTCCAGGAAGTTTTTAGTAACTTTTGTATAATAGAGTTTATACCTATCTTCAACCATTTTGAAGTTATTTGAATAATTGAATAATATCAAGTATTGATAAATTAAATTCAAGAAAGGGTCAAAATAACGAAACTTTATTATCAAAACGGAAACATTGCAAGGGCTACTGCCCGGTTGTTTAATACGTTACATTCAGTCAAAAATATTAACCATAAGTATGTGGCTAAATTAATAAGAAAATTTGAAGCAACTAGATCTGTATCTAATATTCGCCGGAATCAGGAACACTAAACCATTTACAGTTTTACATTCACATTAAAATTTAAACAAAAATTAGTTACTTAGCTACAATGTGTCAAAAAGTCAATGTGGTAATAAATGTTGAAAGTGGTGTCCGTTTACCTCCATGCAATAATAAATATTTTGCTCAAATCTATTCCTAACATTTTCACACATTTCTGGAGTTATTTGTCTGCATTCCGCCGTGATCCGCTCCCGAAGATCTTGGATGGAGTCTGGCTTCGTACTAAAAACCTTACTTTTTATATGTCCCCAAAGAAAGTAATCTAAAGGACTCAAGTCCGGAGACCTTGGTGGCCACTCAATGGGGCCGCGCCGTCCGATCCACTGATTTGGGAAATGGGTGTCCAAAAACTGTCGTACTGGAGCTACATAGTGCGGTGGTGCACCATCTTGTTGGAAATGAAGAAAATTTTCATTATAATTAACCTCATTTTCTATTATTTCGGTTATTCGTGGCTCTATTGTATTTTCCAACATGTCCAAGTACAACTCCCCCGTCAAGTTTCCAGGAATAAAGAAAGGTCCTACAATATGATTTCCGAAAATGCCGGCCCAGACATTAATTTTTTGTGGGTATTGCGAATGTACCTCTCGAAACAAATGTGGATTCGAGTCGCTCCAATATCGACAATTATGTCTATTTACAGCACCATGTAAATAGAAGGTACATTCATCCGAAAAACAAATGTTAAATAACAAATTTGGGTTATTGTTCAAACGTTGTGTCATTAATTCGCAAAACTCCAACCTTCTATCATAATCGTCTTCATTAAGCTCATGGACAAGTTTAGTTTTGTACGGGTGAAATTTATAGGATTTCAAAATTCTTTGCACTGTTGAGCGTGTAAATCCTGAAGAAGTAGCCAGACCACGAGTACTTTGGGTGTTGTCAAGAGCCACGTGTCCCAAAACTGCTATTTCTCTGGCTTCATTTCTACTTGGACGATTTTCCTGATTCCGGCGAATATTAGATACAGATCCAGTTGCTTCAAATTTTCTTATTAATTTAGCCACATACTTATGGTTAATATTTTTGTCTGGATGTAACGCATTAAACAACCGGGCGGTAGCTCTTGCAATGCTTCCGTTTTGATAATACAGTTTCGTTATTTCGACCCTTTCTTGAATTGAATAAATCATTGCAAAATATTATAATAGAACTAGGCAACTTAACGATTTCAAATCAAAGATAAAGTTGTTCTATGATTTACGATGACATTGACGGATGCTAAATTTCTTGCTGGTATCGGTGATTATTATTTTTTTCCGTATTATCAGTACTAAATTAAATGAGGCGAATTTTATAAAAAAAATTAAAAAAACTTCAAAATGGTTGAAGATAGGTATAAACTCTATTATACAAAAGTTACTAAAAACTTCCTGGAGAATCCAAAAATAGAAAAAAAATTGGGGGTTTCCATTTAAAAATGTCAAGTGTAATGCGATATCTTATTTTTGGAACACCCTGTATTATACAATCATACATGAAAAGACGTCCCCCTAAAAATCAAAATTGACGTGTCCAAGCGTTTTTCCCAAAATATACCAGGAAAGTCATAAATAAGGGTGGGACCTTTTCGTTGGGCCACCCTGTATATATACATATATATATATATTTATATATATATATATATATATATATATATATATATATGTGTTGATTTTTACTCCTTCACGGATGGAAAAATACAATGAATTTTCATTCCGGGTGTACATCCGTTCACTACTGTCGTTCTGAAAAGAACAGTTTTGCTGACGTTTCGCCAAAATCACATTTGGCATTTTCAAAGCTTTCTTTCTCGCGTCCGAATAGAGACTGAAGTGTTGGTGACTGCGACGCTTCCTTTTATACCCCCACTCGGGGCCGAAGGTTATATCTGCGCAGGCGTTGGTCGTTATTTATGTTTTCCGGATGGTGCTGTTGTTGTTGCGCTAATTGCCCTTGAGTTTTTGCGATTTTAGATTTGTCGATTATTGTCTTCCATACTGTTGGTAGTTTTAATGATTCGTCCCTTTTATTCAAATCACCTTGTTTTTCAATTTCTATGGCTTCTCGGATTATTCTGGTCTTATAATGTTCTATATTGGCAATCTCCCTACACCCATCGAAATTTATTTTATGGCCGGTTTCCTGATGATATAGGAATAAAGCTGAGGTTGTTTGTTTATTTCTGATGCTGAGTTTATGCTCTTCCACTCTTGCTGATATTCGCCTGTTAGTTTGCCCTACGTACAACTTTTCACAGTCCTGGCACGGAATGCTGTACACTCCGTGGTTTTCCAGTTTGATTTTATCTTTTGGGTTTCCCAGTAGTTTACCTATAGTTGTTTGTGGCTTGTGTATTGTTTGTATGTTGTGTTTCCTCAGAATTCTTCCGATTCTGTCTGTTGTGCCTTTTACATATGGTAAGACTACTCGTTGCTTTCCCGGCTCATATTTTTTGTTGTTCGTTGTTCGGGAAACCTGTGCATTAATAGCTTTCTCTATGGTGCGATTTGTGTAGCCATTTTTTTTAAAGCACTAGATACTACCTTAAGTTCGTTTTGTCTCGTCTGTGTTTCAGTTAGTCGCACGAATCTAGATATTAGAGTATTTGCCACAGCTTGAATTTGTGCTGGGTGATGATGTGATTTTGCATTTAAATATCTGTCTGTATGTGTTGGTTTTCTATACACGGTGTGTTCGAAATGTCCGTTATGTAGTTTTGTGACCAAAACATCTAAAAATGGTAGTTTGTTGTTTTCCTCTAGCTCTAGAGTAAATTGTATTCTGGGGTGGATTGAATTTACGTGAGTCAGAAATTTTTCGAGCTCTGCATGACCATGTTGCCATATAATAAATATGTCATCCACATAACGAATCCATAATTTGGGTTTTAAACTTGCTTTCTCAAGAGCTTCTTTCTCGAAGTATATCATAAATAAATTCGCGACTACTGGTGATAGCGAGGACCCCATTGGAGCACCATCCATTTGTTTATACATTTGTCCGTTGAAAGAAAAATAAGTATTTTTGAGGCAATGCTCCGAGAGTTCTATTATATGTGCCTGGAAATCCTCGTTCATAGCAATCTTGTCCAATGCTTCGTCGATTGGAATACTGGGATATAACGATTTGACATCTAGGCTTGCTATGATATCGTTTTTTTCAAGGACGATATCTCGTATAATTCGAGTGAAATGCTCCGAGTTTTTTACAAATGAATCAGCTTTTTCAACAGTTGGTTGCATGATTTCAGAAAGGTATTTCTCCAGTTTTTGTAGTGGTGATAGCGCGAATTTATTTATGATATACTTCGAGAAAGAAGCTCTTGAGAAAGCAAGTTTAAAACCCAAATTATGGATTCGTTATGTGGATGACATATTTATTATATGGCAACATGGTCATGCAGAGCTCGAAAAATTTCTGACTCACGTAAATTCAATCCACCCCAGAATACAATTTACTCTAGAGCTAGAGGAAAACAACAAACTACCATTTTTAGATGTTTTGGTCACAAAACTACATAACGGACATTTCGAACACACCGTGTATAGAAAACCAACACATACAGACAGATATTTAAATGCAAAATCACATCATCACCCAGCACAAATTCAAGCTGTGGCAAATACTCTAATATCTAGATCCGTGCGACTAACTGAAACACAGACGAGACAAAACGAACTTAAGGTAGTATCTAGTGCTTTAAAAAAAATGGCTACACAAATCGCACCATAGAGAAAGCTATTAATGCACAGGTTTCCCGAACAACGAACAACAAAAAATATGAGCCGGGAAAGCAACGAGTAGTCTTACCATATGTAAAAGGCACAACAGACAGAATCGGAAGAATTCTGAGGAAACACAACATACAAACAATACACAAGCCACAAACAACTATAGGTAAACTACTGGGAAACCCAAAAGATAAAATCAAACTGGAAAACCACGGAGTGTACAGCATTCCGTGCCAGGACTGTGAAAAGTTGTACGTAGGGCAAACTAACAGGCGAATATCAGCAAGAGTGGAAGAGCATAAACTCAGCATCAGAAATAAACAAACAACCTCAGCTTTATTCCTATATCATCAGGAAACCGGCCATAAAATAAATTTCGATGGGTGTAGGGAGATTGCCAATATAGAACATTATAAGACCAGAATAATCCGAGAAGCCATAGAAATTGAAAAACAAGGTGATTTGAATAAAAGGGACGAATCATTAAAACTACCAACAGTATGGAAGACAATAATCGACAAATCTAAAATCGCAAAAACTCAAGGGCAATTAGCGCAACAACAACAGCACCATCCGGAAAACATAAATAACGACCAACGCCTGCGCAGATATAACCTTCGGCCCCGAGTGGGGGTATAAAAGGAAGCGTCGCAGTCACCAACACTTCAGTCTCTATTCGGACGCGAGAAAGAAAGCTTTGAAAATGCCAAATGTGATTTTGGCGAAACGTCAGCAAAACTGTTCTTTTCAGAACGACAGTAGTGAACGGATGTACACCCGGAATGAAAATACATTATATATATATATATATATATATATATATATATATATATATATATATATATATATAACCTTTTATACTCAAAATTAGTCAACGGATCACATCCTAAATTTTTGGTACTTTTTTCTGAATCAGCCTGTATAACGTTTTTATAAGTATTTTGTTGCACTTTTATTACAAATATTAAACATTTATAATTCTAGTAAAAGCGCTCAAAAAATTAAAAAAAAATCCTTAACCTCATCCTATGTTCCAGAGCTTTCAAAGCGAACTATTTCGCCAATATATAATAACTATAACTATAAATAAATAACTGTTTTTATGTATATTTAAGAAAGAAGATATAATTGGAAAATCTCACTTCTGGGGCCGGTATGGAGGGAGCTTTCCTCTATACACTGCAAATATGACCGCTGTTCATGGTATGAACTATACATCTGGAACTTTTTATATAAATTTTGATGAAAAGCGTCTTTACTCCAGGGTCAATCTAACTGAAGGTATGTAAAGGTGTACATATTTCTTGTTTTTTAATTGAAAAGGCTATATATAAAACTAAACTTATAATGTTTAAGATATATAGCGAATTCTGCACTCTTTCCATATTTATTACTATTTTGGATTGCGTTATTTTCTCTAGCATATATTGATACATTTCTATTGTGTACTCGTGAGAACCCGTCGAAATTGCACGGCAACTATAGTTTTAAAATTTCACCTGGATGTTTGTCAACTTTTAAACCTTTAAATAGATAGTCGCAAATTCAACTCCTAATAATAATTCCATAATTAATAACCTATCACAACCAGCAAAACTTCGAATAATTAAATTTCACATTGCTTTAATGTTCCCAACCGACCTCTTAGACGCAAATTTAAGAGACCCGATTGAATCCAGGTCCAAACAAAGAATGAAATCAAGAGTCTTAAAGAAGTTAAGGGTTAAGGTCCTCTTTAGGATAGTAGTAGAAACAATGGTATTCAATAAAATAACGAAAGAAATTTCCAAAAAACGTAATTTTGATGAGACTCAATTTTTAAAATGAAACACCCTGTATAATTGTTGGAACTGAAAACTTGGAATTTTTTGTTGGCACTAACAGCTACTTCACAATATATGCAAAACAGTACACTCCCAATAAAATTAAAATCTGGAAAACTTTTCACAAACTGATTTAGTTTTAAACGGCATTTGTTGAAAACTTTTCTTTCGGTACTTTAAAGGATAGTTAAACGATTAAACTAGGTCTAAATAAAGAAATATTTCTAAATATTGAAAGTCCTGAAAGGCAGATAAGCGCAAAAAGTGGCACCTACGAATTGAAATCGCCAATCGGGTTGAAATAATGAACTCTTTTTTGTTATAGTCGAAAGGACCTATTTAAAAGTAATTTTTGTTGATGTCTAATTTTTTTTGCCATAGTCGAAATGGTTAACTTTCGAAAGTGTAGACTCTAGACTACTATTAAATTTAGTTTTTACTTCCCTCATAAAAGGGGAAAGTGTAGACTCTAGACTACTATTAAATTTAGTTTTTACTTCCCTCATAAAAGGGAAGTATTGTAATCGTCAAAAAATCACCTTCCGAGATGTTTTCAGATCTTTACGTTTCAGGGTCCCTAGATGACGATAAACATGTTTTCTCGATTCCGTCGGTCTGTTCGCGGCATAGCTAAAAAGCTACTTAATCGATTGACTTCAAATTTTGGTCAAAAATTAAGGGTCATATGGGAATGACTAGGTAACATTTTGGTAAAATTCCTATGGGGCAAAACAAAATGGCGACCTAGTGAAATATTAAAAAAATTATAACTAAGAAAGTGCTTATTCAATTGCACAAAAACTAAGTATTATGTAGGAATCGACTGGTAAAATTTTGGTACCCATCCAAGATGACGGAACAAAATGGCGGCTTAATAAAATATTTAAAAATTCAGCATTATAAAACTATTTAATGAACTGATTTAAAATTGTGTGATATAAACTAGTAAAAGTGTGCTACTAATTCAAGATGGCAGAACAAAATGGGGGCCAAATAAAATTTTTGTAATCTGAAAAAATCACCCTCGCAGTTTTAAAAATATGTTTTACCGGTTTGTCTGTCTTTTTGTCAGTTCGCGACCTAGCTTAAACACTACTCATTAGAGTGATTTCAAATTTTAGTCAAAAATTAAGGCTCAAGTGGGGATGGCCTGATAATATCTTGGTTAAAATCCAGTATGCCGGAAAAAAATGGCGGCCTAGTGAAACATTAAAGAAATTATTACTAAAAAAACTAATTATCCAATTTATCTGAAATTATACAAAAATCAAAAATTATGTAGGAATCAACTGGTAAAATTTTGGTACGAATCCAAGAACGCTAAATGTACTGTGCTATAAGAACGGAAAATGTACAAAACAGACAGTGGGAATAAACACTTTTGGAGGTATGCCTAAGACTATTGCTTGGTTTCTAAATTATCCAACCCAGAACAATACACCGGCCACTGCTTTAGAAGGTCTTTTACATCACTATTAGCCAACACTGGAGTGGATATTTTGATCCTAAAGAGACACGGGAGATGGTGGTCTGGTTGGATACAGTTGCATAAGGATATATTGAGGCTTCGGAAGAAAACAAAAAGAAGGCTGCTTTGACTATAGTCGGAGATAAGGAAAATGAAGCAACTAGTATCCAAGAACTGAACATATTTAATGCAAATTCATCGCAAGCTAAGTCAAATTCACCTGGTATTAATTTAAATAACGGCAATAGTTGTGTAATTCATATTTACAATAAATAGTTTAAAATGCTGTATTTTAAACAAAAATAAACGTATTTTCTTTAATTCTGTTTTAATTTTAATATTAGTAGATATCATTATCGCACTAGTGCGGTAATATCTAACATAGGTAAACAAAAATAAACGTATTTTCTTTACTTTTGTTTTAATTTTGATATTAGTAGATATCATTACGGCACTCCTAACTAAAATCAGTGCGGTAATGGCTTCTTACCTCAGGATCGTAGATAACATATTTAAACATTCAGCCTGAAAAAACTACTTAATGAATTGATTTCAAATTGTGTGCCATAACTAATTGTAGTATAGATATGAATTAGTAAAAGTATAGCATTAAGTAAAGATGGCGGGACAAAATCAGGTTTTACATATCTTCGCGTCTTAGCGCCCCTAGATGCCAAAAAATATAATTTATAAATTCCGTTGGTCACTGTGTCGGTTTGTCCGTATGTCTGTCAGTTCGCGGCATAGCTTAAAAACTATTCATTCAAATTTTAGTCAAAAATTAAGGCTTATATGGGGATGACCTGGTAATATTTTGATAAAAATCCAATCTGCCGGAACAAGATGGCGGCCTAATGAAACGTTAAAAAATTATTACAGAAAAAACTAATTATCCAATTTTGCATAAAAATCAAATATTATGTAGGAATCAATTGGATAAAGTTTGGTACGAATACAAGATGGCGGGATAAAATGTCGGCTTAATAAAATATTTACAAATTCAGCCTGAAAAAATTAGTTAATGAACTAATTTCAAATTATGTGCCATAAATAATTGTAGTATAGAGACAAACTAGTAAAACTGTGGTACTAATTGAAAATGGCGGCCAAATAAATTTTCTTAAATTTGAAAAATTCACCGTAGCAGATTTACATATATTCTCGTTTTAGCGTTTCCAAATGCCAAAAAATATGTTTTATCAATTCTGTCGGTATACCTATCGGCTTGTCTGTCCGTCTGTCAGTTCACGTCATAGCTTACTCAGATTGACTTCAAATTTTGGACAAATATTAAGGCTTATATGGGGATAACCTGGTAATATTTGGGTAACAATACAATATGCGGCCTAGTGAAACGTTAAAAAATTATTACTAAAAAAAATAATTATCCATTTTACTTCAAATTTTGCAAAAATCTGGCAACATTTTGGTGTGAATATAACAGCAAAACCAAATGGCGGTCTAATAGAATATTTAAATCTGTCTAAAAAAACCTACTTAGATTAATTTCAAGTTTTGTGCAAGCATTAAGTGTGATATAGAGATAAGCTAGTAATGTTGTGTTACGAATTCAAGCGTGAACGAAATGACAGCCAAATAACATGTAAAAAGATCTAACGTAAAAAAGTCTTATTCAATTGACTGTAATTTTTGGAGAAAAATTAAATATGATATAAGGATAAACTGGTGCGAATTCAACATGACATAACAAAATCGCGGTGTGTGTCAATATAAATATAAAATTATGCCCGAAATCAAGTGTGGCATAGGTAGAAAGTGGTAAAATATTGGTAGAGAACCAACGTATTGGAACAAAATGGCGTCCAGTAAAAATGTTTGAAAAAACAGTATATATGTGTTCCTTAATAACTATGTACTGAACTAAATTGGTTCACATTTCATTAATTGCTAATAAAAAAAAGGAAATATTCATAATGAGGGAAGTTCCGTGCAAAAGAAATTTACCAATTTTTTTTTTTGGACAACACAAATATTTTCGCAAAAAATAAAGACATTACGTTTTATTGTCTCAATTATTGCCGAATATACATTTATCTGTGAAAATCACTAAAATATGCTTTTGTATATGCAAAATACAAATACATAATTATCCTATGCCTAAAATTAACTATACTACATTTCATTATAAACAAATATTGATAGGTAACCAATATAAACTACTACGTTGCATTCTCTAATAAAACTAAAGCGTAAATCTGCGTATGCGAGGTTTTGGTATTTGGTGAACGTTGATCAAAAATGAACAGTGCTTTTTGAATAAGCATTTGTGACTATTATTTTTGCTGTTAATAAAACAATGTATTAAAAAAAATAGAATGTTTCAAAAAGCAGCCAGGTAATATTTGCTATATTTTGATAAAAAAACACTTTCATGATTCATTTTTTAGAAATATCTAATTTGAAGTATATTTATTTAGCTGACTAAAAATAACGAGTTCTTTGCCAGACTTTCTGATTTTAAAATGCTCTATTAACTTTTGTTCGCGAAACAGCTTTTTTTGGCAGAGTCATAAAGGCTGTTACAGAATATAATTCAGCGTAACCAGTGACCAGGTAAAAACCATTGTAAAATTTATCGCAACGTACATAAATTCTCTCATTTATGAATGTTTTTCATTAGTTCCAGCTAAAATTAATAACACACTTTAAAGTCCATACATGCATGCAGAGGTTGTATTCGAGCTGCAACGCAGTATATTACAAACGCGACGTTAAATTTAATTCGGACTGTTTTTTTGCTTGCAAAATCTGGATAAGAGTCCTCTTAGTTCAACCTCTTTGAATTTAACTAAATTTTGTAAAATTTTATCTAAATAAACCTAGTTATATTCTTTCCCTCGTGAAAGGGAAGTATTATAATGGTGAAAAAATCAACCTTTGAGATTTTTCAGATCTTCACGTTTCAGGGTCCCTAGATGTCGAAAAACATGTTTTCTCAATTCAGCCGGTCTGTATGTCTTTCTGTTTGACTGTGTGTTTGTCTGTCTGTTCGCGGCTTAGCTAAAAAACTACTTACCCGACTGACTTCAAATTTCCGGTCAAAAATTAAGGGTCATATCGGGATGACCTGATAACATTTTGGTAAAAATTCAATATGGTCAAACAAAATTTGGCTGCTTAGTGAAATATTAAAAAATTATTATTAAAAAATCACTTATCCAATTTATCTCAACTGTTAACATTTTGGTACGAATCCAAGATAGCGGAACAAAATGGGGGTTTAATAAAATATTAAAAAAAACTGCTTACTAGATTTCAAATTGTGTGCCAACTAAGTGTGGTATAGGGATCAACTAGTGATATTTTAGTACTAATTTAATATGGCTGAACAAAATAAAATGTTTGTAATCATGAAATTATCACCGTCTCCAGTTTTACATATCTTATCGTTTGCGTTCCTAGATGCCAAAAAATATGTTTTATCAAATCCGTCGGTCCGTCTGTCGGTCTGTCATGCCGGTCTGTCTGTCAGTTCGAAGCATAGCTTAAAGACTACTTACACGATTGCCTTTAAATTTGGACAAGAACTAAAGGTCATATCCGGATGACCTAGTAAAATTTTGGTAAAAATCCAATATGGCAAAACAAAACGGCGGTCTAGTAAAATGTTTAAAAAAGTATTATTAAAAAACTATTTATCCAATTTATCTCAAAATTTGCATATACATCAAAGCATTATGTTGAAACCAACTGGTAAAATTTTGGCACGAATTAGGCTTAAGAAATTCATCCTGAAAAAAACTACTTATGGATTAATATCAAACTGTGTACCATAACTAATTGTGGTATAGGAGTCAACTGGTAAAATTGTGGTACTAATTCAAGATGGCCGAATAAAATGGTGGCCATATAAAATGTTTGTAATCGTGAAACAAATCACCCTCTCAGGTATTACATATCTTCACGTTTTAGCGTCTCTACATGCCCAAAAATATGTTTTATCAATTCCGTCGGTCTATCTGTCTGTCAGCTTTTGACTTCAAATTTTGATAAAAAATTAAGGGTCATATGGTGACGATCTGGTAATATATTAATTATAATATATTATTAAAAAACTTTTCCAATTTGTCTCAAATTTTGCACAAAAATACTCGACGTATTATGTTGGAATTAACTGGTAATATTTTGGAACGAATCCAAGTTGGCGGAACAAAATGGCGGCATTATAAAATATTTAAAAGTTCAGACTGAATAAACTACTGAATGTATTGATTTCAAATTGTGTGTCACAACTAATTGTGGTATAGGGATCAACTAGTAAAACTTTGCTACTACTTCAAGGTCGCGGCCAAATAAAATGTTTGTAATCCTGAAAAAATCACCCTCTCAGGTTTTCTCAAAACCTCTGATCATAGGTAAAAATGACGGAATGTGCAAATTTATAATTAGCTAATGCCACATTCCTATTGTTAATAATAATTATGGTCCATTATAATAACATATTTTTTACGGAATCTTTTAGTTTAGCTATTCAGAGTGTCCCAAAATAGGTTCGATCTAAGTAAGGTCATATATGATTATAAAATTTTCAAATATTCGAATAATTATCATCAAATGTTCTACTTTAAAATACATGCAGATGTTACTATAAGTTATAGAGTATCCCAAATTCTATTCCTTGAATTGCATAGAGGTTTAACCTAACGTAACCTGTGATCAGTCCCGCCTTCTATGGGAAATTATCTTAATAATTGACTTTAGTAAAATTTGAGATAGCAGAAAGTTTTTGTTTGAAAAAAAATGTAAAATGGCAATACAGAAGTTAGTTAGGTGATTTCCCATACCTGTCAAATTAATTTTAAATGCCAGAAAATCGCATTTTTTCTAAACGTTTTGAAAAATGGCAACGAAAAACTTGTTTCATTTTTGATTTTATATATCAAATTTTAATACTTTGTCGTAAAATGTCACTTAATTTTTTTAACTTGATGCTGTTTCACCTAACCGAGTGTAATTAAACCTGATTTAAACTATATATTTTTAATACAATTATCGCCTACACACACTTTCATATTTAATGTTTTATTTTAAATGTCATTTACTATAGTACTGAAATAACCAAATAAGGCCTAAATTATAAAGTAGCCTAATGAAACAGTTGAATAAATAATTTATCGAGTTAGCCGCTACTTGATGGAAATTCATTATCATAAACAAACTATATTTGTTTACTAATTTCCACTAATTTATTTTCGTTTGACAGCTGTTTCCACACACTGTGTCTTTTTCCAAAAACCAACTTAAGACTGAAGTTGGTTTTTGAAAAAGACACAGTGTGTCGAAATAGCTGTCAAACGGAAATAAATCAGTGGAAATTACTAAACAAATATAGTTTGTTTATTTATTATACTAAAAATTGAATACATTTAAAAGATAGTTTGTAATTTGTTTGTTTATAATAATATATTGAAAAAAACAATGGATATTTAATTAATGTAACTGATAAAATTCTGCAAAAAAGTTATATACAAAAACTATAAATATGATTTACCCTAATATCAATGTAAATACAACTGCATACAAAGTTATACCGTATATAGATAATTCTAGCTCTAAAATATGTAAATTTTTAAACCGTTTAGATATTAGAATAGCATATAAAACCAATAATTCTTTTAAGTAAGCACATACAAAATAATAAAAGTAAAATCTGATAAACCTGAACAATTAGGTGTGGATCAAATCATCAAATTGTGGATATTGTGACAAAACATAATATATGTCAAACAGGCAGATATTTTGGTAAAAGAATAGACGACCACTATAAATGTTTTATCAAGGGAAACATCGAATCGAATTATGCAAACGATTTAATTGAGATTGGTCATACCTTTGATACAAATTTTAAAATTTTACACAAAGAAAATACGGGTCATAATAAATTGAATATACAATTTTTTTGCTAAACGATCAGATAGAACTCAATAATTCACCTCTGTTAAATACATTTCAATGATTTTAGGTAGTTTAAGTTTATGGCTAGTTCTTAAAAATTCCAAGCCTTTATATCTTTAATATTTCCGAACCCTTGTATTACACCTAGTTATGTAAATATTCTTTACTCTTCTTAAGTATTCATTCGATCACACTAGATTTTCTAAATCGTCTTAGTTAAACCATTCCGTTATTATCGCTGCATATCCGGTTGATATATGAAATGTTGATTAAGCAATTGATGTAATATACTAGGCAGCATAATATTTGGCAACATATTTCTGGAGGTAATCTCGGTAAATTCTTCATTTATGATCCAGCACACTCCCAGGTCTCGGGAACTTAGCCACGTTCATACATTCACAGAAAATCTTCCGGATTTTTAGGAGTTGTGAACATATTCTTCATTAAACCTTGTTCCTTGGGACCTGTAAACTTTTGTCTGCCCACTAGAATACGAATGGAATACTTTTTCGTCGATAAAAATAACACTATTTTGATTTATGATTTAAATCTTTTTGAAAAGTATCTTTGATTTTTGAATTAAAAATTAAGATTCAAATCTTTTCGAAATGATTTAAATTTCCAAAAATATTTAAATTTTTTTAAAAAGATTTAAATAATTTTAAAATGATTTAAATCTTACTAAAATGATTTAAATTTAGAAAAAGTTCGGGCAAAAAAGAAGGAAAATTTCCGGAGCCGACAAAAAAGAATCAAATACATACCTCCAAAGGGACACGTGTATGTTATTCGTTAGACGATAAAATAAAACGTGCCGTTCGCTACAAACTTTATTACGTGCTCGTCTAATAGCAACTAACCACCCAAAATACAAATCCTTTGATGCTTTCGGTACCCAAAGGGAGCTTTCTATTTTTATAACACCATACAATTAATCATCAATAAGAGTCTTAGGCAGACAGGCAAATATGGTAACTTTCAAGTGTAATAGTCATATTTTGAAAGTGACAGTTTTATAACCCATCTTTTGTTTTTTTTAATACAAAAAAAAACTAGGTTAAAATTTTTTTTGACCTAAATATTGTTAACTCTTGACAGATGGATCTGTCCGGTGTATTTATGTCCATAATATAAATCAGTCAACGTATCAAGCTTAGCATGATGCGGATACGGTCTGAAATTTGACTTGGCTTAAGTGTTTAGTAACAGTATTCGCCATAAAGTGTGTTGACTAGACGGAAACGTTATACCTATATTTTATGGCAACTGTTATATATTCCGGATTTATAAAATATGAAAAACACCTCAGAGAATAAGCAGTCTGAAATAAATAAAGAAAGAAAATCCTGTACATATAACTAAACTAACTAGATTTTTTTAGCTAGACTAATAATATTTTTAAGGAAAACTTCATTTTTAAAAAATAGATAAAACCCATTTATTTTTAGTGACGCTTCTTATTTAAATATATTTAAATGATTTAATTCTTTTGAAATGATTTAAATCTTTTGAATTGATTTAAATTGTTTGACATGATTTAAATCTTTTGAAAAGATTTAAAATATTTGCTAAAACGATTTAAATTTTTAAAAAGATTTAAATACAAAAAGATTTACTATTTAAATCTTTTTTATGCACTGATGCAAATGATCTTTGATTTAAATCATTTGTCCAAATAAAAAGTATCTAGAATCTTTGTTTTAAATCTTTTCTAAAATGATCTTAAACGGCTCTGCCCGGACTACTAAGTGTATGACCAAGAACTTTGTGCATGATTTGATTTGACTTTGGTCTATTAGATTTTTTCCATAACTCGCTACACTTCGTTCGCAATAACGGATTTTTTTAATCGTATTTCTAAAGTCGGTTTTGGCAACCAAATTCAGTGTATGGCTTTTCACCTCAATACTTTGCTTCTTATCGACCCTGTTTCTGTTGCCTATACCTTCGCTATCGACACCTTGTTTTTCCAAATTAGCAATCTGGCCGACCAGATTTTTCTAACACAGGCAAGCTCATTATTTGTACAAATACCCTCCCAACAATAAAAAAAATATTCGGAAAGCCCTAATACGTACCATTTTTTAATAGCCTAATTAGAACCTTTTATATTGGCAGGTAAACAATTTTATTGTGGGGCGGCTAAAATGGGTCCATTTTACAACGGAAAAATTACCTACACTGGGTTGTTTACAACATCAAATATAAAATAATCGTTAAACATCACTCTTCTGTTGAGTTTCGAATTGAGTAGTTCTCTGTGTATCGATAAGCAAGTGTATATGAGGACGAGAATGTCGAGTCAAACGCGCCGAAGTTGCGAAATTTCTCCTAACAAATTTTGTTATATTTGTGGAGAATTTCTGATGAAATCACAAGCCAAGCCAATTTCCGAAAATGTAAAAAAAGCCTACTTTAAATATTTTGGTGTGTTAATTGGGGATCAAGATAAGCGGTTGGCTCCCCATGTGTGCTGTGTTAGTTGTAGTGTATCATTGGTGCAGTGGATGAAGGGAAAGAGAAAAAGTATGCCTTTTGCAGTTCCAATGGTATAGCGAGAACGCACCAATAATTCTGACGATTGTTATTTTTGTCTGACAAAGACTGAAAGTTATTCCAAAAACGGAAAGCACAATATAGAATATCCAAATTTGCAATCTACCATACGACCTGTTCCTCATCATGCAAATTTGCCAGTGCCGATTGCCCCTTTAAATTGGGGTATAATGGAGATAACGCATCATCAGGCATCTCAGAAGAACAGTGCCCGATCCCACTTTTACCACAGGTCCCAGTTCCCAAGCAACAGTCAGAACTTCTGGGTTCCCGTCTTAAGGAATGGAACCTATTGGCTAAAGAAACAAAAATTACGAATTTCAGAAAAAGAAATGCTATGCTGATATAGACAGTTTAATGCAGGAAGTTGAGAATGTTCAATACATTCTCTCCGTGAGTGGCGCTTATTTATAGACTCATCTAAAAAATCCTCTATACCAGTTGGCCTTTCAGTTGCAATGAATGAAAATTATGAAAATAGGCCCACGATTTTGGACAAAATAAACTACAGTAGGTATAAATGGCAGAGATGTGGGGACTTAAAAGTTATAGCGATTTTAGTGGGACTTCAGGGGGGATTTACAAAATATTGCTGTTTTCTTTGTTTATGGGACAGTCGTGCAATAAATCAGCATTTTGCAAAAAAATTTGGCCAGAAAGAAGCGAATTTCAACCGGGATCTCAAAATGTTAAATTTATACCTCTTGTTGATCCCAAAAATGTCCTTTTTGCCTCCTCTTCACATTAAACTTGGGCTGGTGAAATACTTTGTCAAGGCTTTGAATAAAGATGGTGATGGAGTTCAATACCTAAGACAAGTCTTTCCCCAGTTAAGTGATGTTAAATTAAAAGAAGGCATTTTTATTGGGCAACAAATCAGAAAATTGCTGGACGATGTCATTTTTACGGAAAAGCTTACCAGGCAGGAACTCAGGGCATGGAATTCATTTGTTAATGTAGTAAGAGGATTTTTAGACAACAATATGGATGAAAATTATGAACAATTGGGTAATGAACTCTTAGGTGCCTATAAAGCGCTTGGTGCCAGAATGTCATTAAAAATTCACTTCCTCCATTCCCATCTGTCATTTTTTCCTAAAAATTTGGGAGCTGTTAGTGACGAGGAGGGTGAAAGGTTTCACTAAGATATCAGAACAATGGAAATTCAGTCTCAAGGACGATGGGATCCAGCCATGAAGGGTGACTACTGTTGGTTTTTGAAGAGAGAAGATAGGACACATCGTAAACGGAAAAAATAAAGTTTAATTAATGTTTTAAGTTAATATTTTTCTCGTTTGCTTTTCTCTTAGATGTATGGTATGTTTAATATGCGAAAACTGTAAACATAGTCAATAAACAGGTTTAAGAATTTTCTGAAATCATTTTTTCTATAGATATTAAGTATCGTAACATTCGATATGGTTCTACAACTCTAACAAGAAAACTCTACGTGCTACAACTTTCTATTCGTCATTTTCGTATTTGGATAGGTCCATTCTATTAGATTATGCTATTCTGATTTGTGTTACGTAAAAAAAAAATTTTTTGTCGGCCAGTGAATCAGTCTCTCATCATCTAATCGTCTTCACTTCTGTCTTGGGTGTCTGGTTATCCATATTCCTTAAAAGCTTTAACAAGATTACTCCTGTTATCAGTCACTGTACCAATAAGTTTATCTTCTTTAAACCAAACTTTAAATTTATCTCTTGTAAGTTCTAACATATCTGCAATATTTTTATAGGCATGTGTAACATTAAAACTCTTACAGAATTGCTATTACTGCAGATCCTTGATTAAAGTTTTCGTCGATTCAATAAATTATGATACTCAAAAACTTTGTCTTTTGATTGACCAAATATCTGCAGTTGAACAAATAAAATTTTCAATTTTTATTTTAAACTGTGGCATGTTGTTTTCATGTGCTTTGTAATAATGAGGGTTTTTCTAGTTCGTACTTCATTATTTATATATATATAAATATTGTTTTCGTTCCGTTAATTGAGATTGTGGTATCCCAAGTGTGCCGATACTACTACTGCCTTTGACTACATTTATGATTGTGGATTGACCAATTTAAAGTTTCTTTGAGCTGGTTACATCATATTAACTAATTTTATTAGCTCTGCCGTTTCTCATTCTCGTATGTTTTATATTCTTTTAGCTTGTTTCGGTCAACTCTTTTTTTAAATATTTAACCTATTTTCATTTTTCTCTAATATTTTTATCTAGAGATATGCAAAGTTGATAAGCTTTCACCAATTTAAAGTATTTTTCATCCCATGTTGAGTTATATTCAGCTGTCTTTAAGAATTCGTTTTTGTCGACTGCGGTAGAGATCGGAGATAAGAAGCGAGGCATTCAGCCCTTTGAGGATGGGATTTCGAAAAAATCAGAAATTGACTTTTAAAATTATTTCTGAAAGACATTTACAAAAACACTGTGTTAAAAACTCGTTTAGCTAAATCTTGAAGATAGGAAAAAATTAGAGAGCGGTTTATTTTTGGGTCCTATTAACAATTTAAAAACTCGTTTAGTTGAAGAAATTAAAAAGGAAATTCACCCCATTTCCACCCCCTTGAAGATAGAATGTCGAGAAATAAGGGAATGCAATGTTATTATTTTAAAAACCATTGATGAGAGATTCATCTTAAAATTTCATTTAGTTGAAGTGATATTGTAAAAAAAGTAAAAACAGATTTCACCTTTTTTGGCCACCTTAATCCAGAAATTGGCTTTTAGATAATTATTTTTAGAAGCCATTGACCAAACAATTATTTTAACGGATTTAGTTGAAGAGAAATTTTACAAAAAGTTAAAACACGTTCCACCCTCATGGGACAAATTAAAAAAAAAAGTCTTCCGTCACTCGCATCTTCATCACAAAAAGAAGATTCACAACAAATTTGAACGTTTTACTTTTAACCGTTTTAGAGATATGGTGATCAGTCAATCAATCTGTTAGATAGTGAGTGGATTTCTGTATACATATACAGGGTGTCCGCTAATTAATGGTACACAGCAAAACTGCAGATTCTTTGAATGAAAATATTACGACTTAAATAAGCTAACCCGAGTCCAAAAAAAAGTTGATAATAACCGAGATGCAGGGTGTCAAAGTTGTAATTTTCATTTCGTTTTTTCTTAATAATTCATCAGCCGGGTGACAGAACGGCACGAGGAATTCGGTGGTTTTTTGAGGCGAGAAATCGAACATAAATATTATGTATTTTCCACTTTTTTTTGCGCCAAAAAGGTATACTTTGTAAATATCGCTCCGTTTTCCTGATATCGTGTCATTATTCAGTACACCTTTGCAAATTCCCAAATGTAATATTTTTATTGAAGTACATGGCTACAATAATAATAACAACGGGAAAACGACACAAAAATAAGAACATTTAATAAAAAAATAGGACATCTTTTAACAGCCCGTTTTCTGAACGATCTCTTATCTTAAATAATAACCTACCATCTCGAAACCGTTCCACAGTATTCACAATTTTATTCCATAATTTTTCTCGAGTGTTCACTGTTTTTTTATGCGGGGCTGCTGGTGGCCAAGGCATCTCATAATTTTAAATTCATGTTGCAAATGACTTCGGCTATTAAATGCAGATTTTCTGAATCATATGCATGTTTATTTCTAAAGTTCATTTTCAACCTTTACGTGTAAACGTTGCTTCATCTGTAAATAATATTTTGTTTAAAAACAACGGGTCGGCATTGTGCTGGATACGACAGATACAAGCTGGCAAATCAGTTGGCAATATATTCTGCACTGGCATGAAATGAAATGAATACTCTTCATGAAGAATGTTGGAAATGGTGGACTTGCCTACACCAGTTCTTGCAGAAAGGTGTCTTGTACTTAATTCTGCGTTTCCGGCTATTATCAACTTTTGGACTGAAGTAAGTTAGGTTAAATCGCAATATTTTTACCCAAAGAATCTGCACTTTTGCTGTGTACCATTAATTAGCGGACATTCTGTATATTGGTTAATCTACCAGTTTGTTTAATAAAGAAAAGTAATGACTACATTGATAAATATAGTAGTGATAATCTTATCGAAAATCGACATTCTTTTACTGGGTATATTTTTTCCTCATCAATAAGGGGCTGAAAAGTTGATGCGTTTTAGAATTACTCTGATATCCTCTAATTCAATTAACATTTATTGAAAGGTAGAATTTATAATTAAACAACAATAAAAGTCACTTTTAATTACATGATGCCTACTTACACACATTTGCACGTTTACACGCGTCCTTTACCTCTCTAACTGATAATAATTACATTAACGCTTTTAGTGAAAATGTCTGTGGTTATTCTCGGCGAATCTCCCGAATAAATCGTAATATTGACCGTGTTTGGCAATTGATGATCTCGACAGCCCTTCAATTACATATGCCTAGCACCTTTCTTTGACTTTAGTGTCAATTCGAATAAAGTGTCTGCGTCGATTAACACATTTTCGAGAACCATTTATTACTTTATGGCACTCTATTCACATATTAATTAAACACAACCACAAATTCTAGGGATATTTTACAAATTTGCCTCTAATGATATGTTTGTCAGATTTTTTTTCCTATTTTACTTTTATGGAGTTTGTGACACAATAAAATAAAAATTATTTATGGAAAATATTGTTTTTATTATGTACCCAAAACAAAAAAAAAACACAGAAGTTTTGAGAAAACCTGAAAACAACTAATAACTTATCAACTAGAAAGAAATTATGTTGGAATTTTTCTTATAACTTGTATGGCCTCCTTAATTATCCACAACTGCTTGATATCGTCTAGATATGCTCAAAATCGGGCTGCGGTATCTCATTCCAGGCACCCTGGAGGGTTAAAAAAGATGCGTTCTGTTAGTTCAAAGCATTTCCATACGAAAAGCCCTTCGTTGAGGTATACCCAAAATGTACTCTATGGGATTTAGGTCTGGAGACTGCGATGGCCATAGTAAGACACTGATTTTGCTGCTCCAAAAGTCCATATCAACCCATTGCAACATCGCGTTGTCATGCATGTATAAAAAGTTGGAGATTTACTGTTTAAAAAAATATATACATATATATATATATATATATATATATATATGTATATGTATATATATATATATATATATATATATATATATATATATATATATATATGTATATATATATGGATATATATATATATATATGGATATATATATATATAATATATATATATATATATATATATATATATATATATATATATATATATATATATATATATATATATATATATATATATATATAATATATATATATATATATATATATATATATATATATAGAGATGGGTGAACCCATCGCACATCCGTCAAGTTGTTGGTAGTAATCTCTTCCACCGCAACCCAAATAGTAATGGAATATCTAGAAGAAACAGCGTTACAAAAAGCCAATGTACCAATATTATTTTTTAAAAGGTACGTGGATGATTGTTTATTAGCATTACCAAAAAATAAAACAACGGAAATTATCTCCCTCTTTAACAATTTTCATCCAATTGCAGTTTACTTCCGAAATGGAAAATGATGGCGCTATAAACTTTTTGGATTTAACATTAATAAGAGACCACAAAACAAATGGCATTAAAACTAAGTGGTAGGTACACCAAAAAAACCTGGTCCTTCCGCTACCTTAATTATAATTCCAGTCACCCAAAATGTCAAAAAAACTCCGTGATGATAGGATTAGTTGATCGTGCACTAACATCACCTACATACCGAGTAGACATTTTAAATAAAGTTAAAAACACTCTCTTAAAAAATCATTTTCCATTAAAAGCCATCGATCGAATTATAAAGTGAAGAACCCATAAATTATAAAATGGCACAAAACATATTGTAAATAATCGTGATAACTATAAAACCACTACATACATATCTTTGCCATACACTGAAGACCTTTCTGAAAAGATTAAACACATTCTCGGTAAACACGATATAACCGTATGCCACAAATCTAACAATACCCTTAAATCTTTATATACACCACTAAAAAGTCAAACACCAATTAAAAAACAATCAAACGTAGTTTACAGCATTCCCTGCCTAAACTGCCCCAAAAAATATATAGGCATGACCACACAATACCTATCAAATAGACTAAATGGGCACAAACATACAAAAAATGCTTCCACAGCACTACATAAACAGGAGACAGATATGGAACACGAATTTGATTTTTCAGGTACAACGGTCTTATCAAAAGAACAACATTACCATAAACTGACATTCAAAGAAATGGTCGAGATAAAAAAAAGAAAAAAAATAGAGTAAACGATCGGAAAGACATTTAATTCAATTGTTATAAACTACTTCCATCAATCATAAATACATACTGTATACTATCAGACTCAGACAAATACTTTTAAAACAACCCGTATCCACCAATAGCGTCTACAACGTAAATATAATCAAAAAAATTAAATGATATATATAAAAAAAACAATAGTATTCTTTAACCAGTGTATTCACTTACCTTTATACCGCCAAGCAAGGCAAAATAATAACATCTTTCTGAAGGTATGTACTGTAATATTTTAACTAAATGTTTTTAATAATTTTAATGCGTGCCGTTATACCTAATTGTTTTTATTTTTTAAAATATATATATATATATATATATATATATATATATATATATATATATATATATATATATATATATATATATATATATATATATTATTTTTTTGTCATTTCATGCCCGTTTTAAATCCTTCATCTAACTGACTATGCCCAAAATCAGTTCAGTTGACTCGTGAGATAATAGACGTACCGAGTTATTCTTTAATAAAAATTGCATGAATTTTGCACGTTCTGGGGAATTTGAGACATTTAAGACGATTCAGGTAACAAAAAATAATATTTTTGCCGTATTTGTTCTCATCTTGCAGTTAAAAGGTTTTTATTTTATTATGTGCCTATATTTTCGTAAATACATCTCTGGCTAGTACCCGACTTCCCTTTGCCGGCTGTGGTGGAAACTTCCGCAACAATTCGTCTATATCCGTAGGCACCAGTGATCGCGCGACGCGAAAAAAGTGGCAGAAACAGATCAAAGAATTTGTCGAGGAGTAGACCTACTAGTATTTATTTCTACTATGCCTTGGTCATAGTCGGTAGGTATATGAAAAAATACGCGAATATTGGGTTAAACGAAATACATCGTAGTTCAATAAACCTTTTCCTGTTAATTTTAAAGACATGAAGGTTCAACTCAATTATAATAACACACACAAATAAATTGTAAGGAATTTGAAATATATTTAAATTAAATATGTCTTTATTTAAATGGCATTGATTTTTGACTTATAATATGATATATGCCTTTAAAATATATAAATAATACATATAACTATTTCATTTTCAAATACGTATTCGATTTCTGGCAAGTATATACATTTGCTTCTTGAAAGTACATTGTTGTTTATTCAATTTTATTTGAGTCCAATACACGATGTATTTATTTACACCAGCCTGTGTATCTACGCCACTGACTAACAATTCGATGTCCAAACATTTACGCCAACTATTTCTGTTTTCAATTGTATTGATGCTGATTCTCAAAATATGAATGTTTTACGTCTGTATAGGCATCTCTTTTTTTTTTTAATATGTTTTTCGGATGGTAAAAAAAGTCGAAAAAATCCTACTTACCTTTTTTAAAAAAATCGCGATTACAATACTTACCCTACATAGCCCATCTCTATAGTTTATTAATTTAATACAATATAATATTGGCTACGGGGATATCAGAACAATGAGGTTGATCTTCGAAACTTTGTTTTGCGTACCGCAAAAACTGCGGTTTTAAATGCATATTGCCTTAAGAACTTTACATGAGCATCATCTTTGTGAGTTACAATCATATTACTTAAATGTATTGCTTTTAATATGTCCATAGTTTCCTTCTTTCGATATTTGTTTGCTATTTCCTGAACAATTTTTGTGGTCCTACTTAAACGTTTGGCAACTGTCCATAGGCACCGAGACTTGTATCTGTTTTTACAATGTTTAATATTGTATAATGTATGCTATTTGAAGTTGATAAGTCAAAATAGATAGTAAAAATCAAGAACTGAACAATTAAAAGATAATTCAAGCATGTAAAGATGTACGAATTAAAATTTAACATAAAGCGTAAGGGCTGTACGAATTTATCTCACCACATAAATGAAATACTGAGACCCTTGTTCTGCATATACTCCGCAGATCGTGTTATTTTTCGATGCGTTAAGCCGCTTAATTTGAACAAGGTTTAAAGTGGTCTCAAGTGATATTATTCTACAAGTAATACATTTTCACGCCTATAAATAAATAAATACTTATTATGGAAATTGAATATTTGTTGCATCTTAGGCCTACTTTCACATGTTTATAAATAAAGGATTATATCTCTTAATATACTTTGTAGATATTCATTTTCAATGTTTAATGTAAACCGACGACATCAAAACGAAGACAGATTTCTTAATGATTGTTTTATCAATTAATTGCGCAATTCCTCTAGCGGCAACCGTTTTCATTTTTAAATTTGATTTAAATTTGATAATTAAATAAAAATTAAGCTACAAAGTTAAGAATCTACTCTTTCAGTTAACAACAGAAAAATAAATGATACCAACTAAATAAGAATATTTAATTGGTGTCATTTATTACTGAGAATCATATAATTACTTACTTTGATAAAAAATAATTAAAATGTTCGACGAATTTCTTTACCTCGTATTACATTTTATGATTTAACTTCAGGTGCATTGTTTTCAATACTTAATGATTGTTTTATCTAATATTAAAAAAATTCGTTTACTGAATGGGACATCACAGAGCTACCAGCTAAAACTTCGGTTACCCGTAACTTCCCTTGTTACAAATCTTTCCATTTATTAGTAATAGTGAAGTGTGACTCAGTTTAGTTCCGCACAAAGTCATTTAGTATTGGGCGCCATTTTGTTGCACCGTATTATATGATTCCAATGTTACCAGTTCATTTTTGGGCACAAGTAGTTTTTTACACTTGAATCAGAAAATGTTTTAAACATTTTATTTATGTGTATATTGTGTTCCGCCGTCTTTATCTCTATATCACACTTAATGCTTGCACAATTGAAATAATCTATCAAGTGGTTTTTAGGCTGATTACTAAAACGATACCAGTTCCTACCTGTAACACTTGATTTGTGTGCATAATTTGAGGTAAATTAGACAATTAGCTTTTAGTAATAATGTTTTTAAACATTTCACCCAGGCCGCCATTTTGTTATGACATATTGGATTTTTTACCAAAATATTATCAGGTCATACCCATACTTGTCTCAATATGACCGTAATTTTTTACCAAAATTTGAAGTCAATCATGAGAGGGTTATTTTTTCACAATTATAAACATTTTATTTGGCAACCATTTTGTTCCGCCAACTTGAATTCGTACTATAATTTTACGAGTTCGTCACCATATTCAAACTAATTCTTGCACACAATTTGAAATCAATGTAATATTGACCAAAAAGTTGCCAGGTCATCTACATATGACCCTTCATTCTCGACTGAAATTTGTCAATCGGGTAAATAGTTTTTTAGCTTTGCCGCAAATAGATAGACCGACAGACAGAAAAATCAGTGCAAAAACTATGTATTCAATTTATTTTAAATTATGCTCAAAAATGAAGTGTGGTATAGGTAGAGACGGGTAAAATATTGGTACGAATTTGATATGGTGGAACAAAATGGCTGCAATTAAAATGTTTGAACACACAGTATATGTATATGTGTTTCTAAATGACTATGCGCGGAACTAAATTTGGTCGCAGTTCACTATTCCTAATAAAAGAAACTGTTCATAACCAGGGAAGTTCCGGGTAAAAGAAATTTACCGATTTTTCTATACAGTACTCAAACATTTTGTGAAGAGCTTATTGGAATGGCAAAATTTAATGCTGTATTGGTTGGTATTTTAAATGCACATCTCAAATTTCATTATTGTGATTATGCATATTTAACAGGGTTATCCAAAACATTCTTCGTCTCGAGCTCAAAATGTAAAGGTATTAAAAGCTAGTTAAATTCTGCTTTGATTTTCTGATATCCACCTCCATGATCCTAATTTGGTCTTTGGAAATTTTTTGTAACTTACGGGCATCTCTTTAAAAAGTTTTTATTTAGAAAAAATAATATCGGAAATTCCATTAAATAGTTTATTGTATTTAATATTCCGAACAACTCAGTGAAACAAAACAAAAATATTTTTTCTATGTTTGCCACTAAGATAAAATTTTGTACAAAATGCACTTCTTTTTAAGACCACCCGGTAAAGCAAAACTACTGTAATTACAAAAGCAGCTAATTTTTTAACCTTTTTTATAAGAAAGCGCCATAATACTGAAAAGCGGATTAAAATTTTCTGGTTCCCGAGATATACATTTTAATTTGGGACAAGATATTGCTTTATGCACTTGAAGTGCCCAACAGTTTGTTTGATTCTTGCCAAAATGCGTATTATAGTTATAAAAACCGTATCTTTTTCGTTTAGCAAATAATTGAAATTGTGTTGACAAATAATTTGAAGAAAGAAAGCAAATAATATCCAGTTCTGTGGAGTTTTAATTTTTTCCTTAATACAGTTCTTTAATATCCTGTAACAAACTACTTATTTTCTATTAAAGAAAAACAAAATGCTCAATTGGACAACATTTTTCAATTTACCTAAACTTTTTATTTCATTTCTTTACAGATGGGAGCCAGAGTTTACTTACACGTGGCGTAATTCCTGATGCAAGGAGTGCGAGATTCGAAATTTGGAGAGATTACGAGGACAAACGACTGAGTGATGTCTCGTACTATCTCAGGCTCAATCACTCGAGATTAATAATGTCTAAACTGGAATGGCGCCCTGAATTGATAAGCGACATCAAGGTTAGTTTTTTCGTCGCATTTAAACTCAAAAAATTAAAATTAAAAAAATCAAAATTTTAAAAAAGTCTCAACTTCTGTTATTAAACTTGATACTTGAGTTTTGAGTCCGCAATGAAGGTACTCGATGAATGCAACTACAAAAAAAACTAGTTTTCCAGACGTTTCGGGACCGCGTTGAGTTTTTTGTTTTTTGAAATAAAAATAAAAATGTACTCGAAAACTGCAAATTTCTGATTTAAAATTGCAGTTTTCTTCCTCGAGTACCTTTATTGCCGACACAAAACTTATTAACAAAAGGAGAGGTATCTTTAAACATTTTAGTTTTTATTTTAAATTCTACATATTTTGCTTTTATAATCATGTTTTTAAATCGTGAGTCCATCTGATCAATCTCGAATTTATTTAAGGTCAACTTTTTTACAATATATTTGGGCCTCGGATGGTCTAAATATAAATCTATTTGGTCTCGATTAAAAATCAATTCACAAAAAAAACAACAAAAACAAAAACATTTTACATCTATTCATTCTATCTATTTTCTGTCGTTTCATTATGGTTCTTACTAATAAAGATAAAGTCGAGATCATTTTTTAATATGGGCAATGTAACCGAAATAACAATTGGGCAGCCAGACTGTTCCTCGATGTGGTCGTCCTACTGTTAAATCTGAAGACCTTGAAATTCAAGTTCTTGGAACTTTTGCGAAGAAGTAGTAACTGCTGATGTGGAGTTGGCAAAACAACACTTAACGAAATTATAAAAAAAAACCTCACTGGCTTAAAAAGGCTCATAAACAGCATTCTCAGGAACTGGAAGTATAGGCTGGAATTATGGCAAATAATTGGTACATTTTTTATTAACGCAACATTTACTGGACTCCAATTTCCAAGAATTGCTCCAAAAAACTAATATACCTAAAAACGTAGCAACTACTGATGCCGACGATATTGACTATGACTCAATTTTTCAGCAGGATAGAAAGACCTCGCACTTTTACTTACCCTTCAGAGAGTATCTTTATAATTAATTTCCTAAGCGCTGGATTGGACGCCGTGAAGCTGTTTAATGGCCAGCGTGGTTACCGGACTTTGCTTTAGTTAATTTATTTATTTGGGTTTACTTAAAAGAGCGAGCATTTCTTACAAAACCCAATAATTCATATCAAATTCGACAAAAACATATTGACGTTTGCCTTAGTGTGACACTTGGAATGCTCCAAAACGTTAGAGAGGAATTTAAAAGTAGACTTTAGTATTGCCAAGAAGTTAACGGTAAGAGTTTTTACTCTACAACTGGAATTTTTATTCCAATACCATTCGAAACCGGTCGAGATAGAGACCTTCGGTTTGCGTAGACATTTTTGTCTATTAAAGAACTCCAAAATAAGGTAAAATTCGATTTAAAATTCAAGAGTTCAACTTGCTCTCGCCACCCCTTAGAATGGGTGAAAAATAATTAAACAGCCAAAAAAAGCTAAGTTGGTGGTACACCTGCAACTTCCAAAATTTTATTGTTTTCACAATTTTATTGTTGCATCACTAGTACTGGATATATTAGCCCATACTAAGATTTTTGGACATGCTGTTTATTATTTAAATATGTGTAAATATTGAGCCTGGGACGTCACTTGTTTACGAGTTATGACTATTTGTTTATCTCGGGAGGCATTGTTTCAACACTAATTCTGCTTCAAACGGGCGCCTAGTTTATATATTTATATCTTACTGCTGCTAATCGACGGGTGGCACAGTATAATGCTTTCTACGATGGCTGCAGAGGGTAGATCATTCTCCCATTTGCACAAATATAATATATAATATAATTTGTCTTTTTAATATCATTAGACAATGCGAGATCCTAGGTTTTATTTACATTAATGATGTATGTTGTCGATCACAGACATGAACAGCATTATTTGGGGGCCCCAAATATCGCCCAATTACTAGTTTAAAAGTGAGAAGTGATTTTAAATTTCGATTCTGCGACAAAACTAACATGATATCAGCAGTAGGAAAGGTCGGTGTGGATCACCGTCATAAGTTTCATTAGACCATCGAACGAACTATATATTCATCCAAATACAAAATATGGCGTTTGAGCTTGAAAAACTCATCATAATGACTAAAATATCCTTGTTCAAAATACACGAGTTCTAGCCACACCACACCAGAACTTGTTACGTTCTAGACGCGCGTTTCGCTAACTAAGTCAGCATCATCAGCAGATGATATAAACTAATGTAACTCATCCTAACCAAGACTATTTATAGGTAAATGTGGTCACACTTGGTTGCACCCGACTGCACCGTTGTCAAGTAAGCATTAGAGGGGACTATAGAGACTCTGTCTTTATTTAGTGCTTTCTTACCACATTTAACTATATTTATGCTCTCAAATGCATCCAATAATCTATTATTAGATACATTTTTAATTAGCCTAAGGTTATTTATTCCTATTTGGTGTTTGTTTTCCAAAGCATGTTGGGCAACGCTTGACTTTGCTGTTCTTCCGTATCTTAAATGTGCCATGTGTTCTTTAAAACGAATATTTTTGTGGCGTTTAGTTTGCCCAACAAACGTTAGATCGCAGTCATTACAGCAAATTTCAAAGATGCCATTCCTCTCCTTCAAGTCGACTTTGTCTTTAGGGTTTCCAAGGAGATTTTTCAAACCGTTCTCCGTTTTGTAGGCTACTCTAAAACCTACGTTTTTAAAAACTTTTTCTAGACCTCTCGTATATTTGGGATCATATGGGATTACTATGAACTTATTGGGAGCCTCAGGTGCTTGAAGAGTAGTGGAATCTTTTAACATTTTCTTATGCTTATCTCTATTTACTAATTTATGTACAAAATTATCATTATATCCATTACTTTTAGCTATATTTTTAATCCGATTCATTTCATTGGTAAAACATTCTTTACTTAAAGGATAATTGACTAACCTGTGAGTTAAGAAATAAAATGCTGTCATTTTGTGTTGACGGCAATGAAATGAGTCTGATGTTGTATACCTATCAGTATTATTAAATTTCCTATGAATATCAAATTCTAATTTATCGTTATTTCTAATAACTAACATGCCAACAAAAGGTAATTGCCCATTTTCTCCTTTTTGAACGTAAAATTAATGGAAGGATATTTATCGTTTAATGTTTCTAAGAAAGTGTCCAAATTTTCTGTTTTAGTATCAAAAATAGCAAATATATCGTCTACGTGTTTATACCACTCCCTTGGGAAATACTTCAGTTCATTTTTGAATTGGGTTTCTAATCTACCCATAAACAAAATGGCAAGGAACGGAGATAAGCAATTACCCATCGCAGTTCGCTCAAGTTGTTTATTTGAAAAAAATTTTGTTGAACTGAAAATTTCTTTTTTCACTTAATATTATAAATTTTATAATAGTTATAAGTAATCATAAGCATTAGAAAATGTTATAAGATGCCCCTACTCTTCAAGCACCTGAGGCTCCTAATAAAATCAAAGTAATCCCATATGATCCCAGATATACGAGAGGTCTAGAAAAAGTATTTAAAAACGTAGGTTTTAGAGTAGCCTACAAAACGGAGAACAGTTTTGAAAATTTTCTCCTTGGAAACCCTAAAAACAAAGTCGACTTAAAGGATCTATGAAATTAGCTGTAATGACTGCGATCTAAAATATATTGGGCAAACTAGACGCTTCATAAACATTCGTTTTAAAGAACCCATGGCACATTTAAGATACGAAAGAACAGAAAGGTTGAGCGTTGCCCAACATGCTTTGGAAAACAATCACTAAATAGGAAAAAATAATCTTAAGTTAATTAAAAATGTATCTAATAATAGATTATTGGATGCATTTGAGAGTATAGAGATAATTAAATTTGGTAAGAAAGCACTAAATAAAGACAGAGAGCCTATTCCCTATAGTCTCTTCTATTGCTTATTTGATGGAGGAGTCGGGTGAAACCAAGTGTGATCACATTTACCTATAAATAGTCTCGGTTAGGGTAAGTTACTTTAGTTTATACCATCTGCTGATGATGCTAACTTAGTTAGCGAAACGCGCGTCCAGAACGTAACAGGCTGTGGTGTAGTGTGGTTAGAACTCTTGTATTTTGATCTACCTTCCACCACAGGTTCCAGTGTTAGGAAAAAACCCTTGTGTTTTTGAAAAAAATTTAAAATAAAATATATTTTTTTTATAACAGAATACCAGAAAGTCTACAGTTTCCAATAAACTAAAAGGTGCACTTTTGGAAACAGAAAAAAATAAACTCTGGAGAAGTACAGACTTTTTGATAATCTCATCTAAAAAAGAACATAATTTTACTAGGGAGATTTTTCTCTTCGTCGGTTGATATGACGTTGAAAAGCCTACGCGGTTTAAAGCTACTCCTTTATCGTCTTGAAGATGAAGACATACTACTTGTATAATGGTTATTATAACTTAGCATCTTATGATTTTAATGTATGAAATTAACACTGGCTTTAGTTGGATTCTTTCAAAAATTTTCTTAATCTGTTCGTATAGAATAAACTCCGCTCAGACGCGATGCAACTATATTACGAAACTTTGGATCAGATAAATAATACCAGGCAATACATTAGAGCTGAAGCTATGGACGCCATTGACGGTATTTGGCAAGACGCTAAACCCAAAATATCGGTTTTTTTTGCAGATTTGAGGTAAGATTTTAAAATAATAAAATGTGATGATATTTTCATGGTGTTTGCTGAGCATTAATAATATATGCATTTTCACAGGCATACTAAAAATTATTCAAAATATAATTAATTTCATATTGGTTAGTATCTATAATAAAAACAATAATTATACATACACAGGGTGTCCACGAGCACCCCCACAAAACGAAAGGAGTGATTCTACATAAAAAATCTTGAAAACATTTTCATATTAACCTAGGTTTGGAAATGCCTCGTTACGGAGATACAGGGTGTTGAAATATAAATTTTATTTTATTTTTTATTAAATATCTGTTGCAAATAATAAAATTTTCTCAGGAAATTGGGCATTCGAGGTATTTTTTGGGTGAGGAATCATAATTTGGTATTATGTTTCATGTGACACTTAGAGGGCGCTACGTATGCTACTATTATTTATGTAAATTTGCCCTAACTTTTTTGACAATGCACTTCTGGCTTTTTTTTACGAATACATATTATTCTTGTACCTCTTCTAAGCAAAGCAAAAAAGCTATATTTACTCAACAACGCTAGGGGTAACCGTTCTAGAGCAATTTGCAAGTTTATGCAACGAAAACAAATTGTTTAATAATAATAAACTAAGGTGTATTTATTTCAGGACAATACAAAATTAAAGGTAAGTATGAATTATTCTAAACTATAATAAATGCTCCACGTGATGACCGTTAGTTTGAAGGCATAATGTAATTCTTTTTTTAGAGAACGTTTGATACGTCTATAAATATTCTGTATTTGTCTGAACTCATTGCAGGCATTTTGAATTCGCAACGAGAGCAGCTCACGCGTTTGTATTGGAACGGAGTACACATGACATTTGAGAAAACCCCATATACAAAAATCACAAGGCTGGCGACCTAGCTGGCCATTGAACTGGTCCACATCTACCAATCCAGATATTGACGCACATTTCGACTAAAATGAGCCGGACACCCATCGTACATAAACCACATGGCTTGCCGAATATTTAAAGGAACTTCCTCTACTAATGTGGGTAAAATATTCTAAAGAAAATTTACACATTTATTACTAAACTATGTTGATGTTTGGTTTCTTTCACAACATCGGGATTATCCCCAACATTAGCATAATGATGTGAATTGTGTAAATTATTAGTTTTGTCTCTCGTGAAAAAATCTTAAAAGTTATCTTCTAGATCCATCAGAATAGCTCTTCGAATTCCCCAACTACAACGGGATGCCTACCCGTTTCATTTTTTTTTTGGAGACACCGATCCGGTTTCCCTCAACCTCTGGCGAAGTGCCGTAAAGGTTGTATGAGTGGTATGGATTGTATTCGGAAACTTTTCAACATATCTACGTTGTGCCGCTCGAGCGTTACACTGAACTTCCCCGTAGATTAAATGCAATTCTGCATATTCTTCATTATTAAACGAAACCATTTTTTTAAAAAATGTAAATTAAAATCTTACTTTCAATTAAAGCAAATTATTAACATGAAAATAACAATTTTGCCAAAAATGATATTTGCGTTTATTATTGTTAAGAACGGTTAACTAGCATTGTTGAGTAAGTATTTTTTTATGTTTAAATACTTACACTTCCTTAGCAAAAAAAGTATACTACCTTCTCTAAAAAAATAATTACATCATGCCTTCAAACTAACGGTCATCACGTGGAGCATTTATTATAGTTTAGAATAATTCATACTTACCTTTAATTTTGTACCGTCTTGAAATAAATACACCTTAGTTTATTATTGTTAAAAAATTTGTTTTCCATGCATCGACGCATAAACTTGCAAATTGCTCGAGAACGGTTACCTCTAGCATTGTTGAGTAAGTATAGCATTTCTGCTTAGAAAAGGTACAAGAATAATACTTATTTGTAAAAAAACCCAGAAGTGCATTGCCAAAAAAGTTAGGGCAATTTTACATAAATAATAGTAGAGTACGTAGCGCCCTCTAAGTGTCACATGAAATCTAATACCAAATTATGATTCCTCATCCAAAAAATACCCCGAATGCGCAATTTTGTGAGAAAATGTTATTATATGCAACATATATTTAATAAAAAATAAAATAAAATTTATACTTCAACACCCTGTATCTCCGGATCTGAGTTAATATGAAAATGTTTTCACGTTTTTTTATGTAGAATCATCCCTTTCATTTTGTAGCGGTTGTTTGTGGACACCCTCTATATCATGAATATTTAAAAGAGGATTAGTGGTAAAATAATGTGACAAAATTTAATCTTAATGTTAATGATTAAAATGATCTCCTTTGCTCTGCATTTGGAGAAAGAAAGGTGGCCTGTATATTTTTAATGAGTAATTAATATTAATGAACTGAAAGATCTTTATAAAGGTCGGTAAATCACAAATTAATTTCATGAATAATATAAATGCGTTTATATAAAATACGAGACAAAAAACAATAAATGAACACTAAAATATGCGCATGTTTTAAAATGCCTCAGAGAAAAGGCGATGTAATCGTCTCGTCCAGAGTTTCGAATTCGAAGTCTAGTTCACAAACTCAAAATCGTGTGAGTTCCTGAATAAATCAATATAGCTACGCACTAGATCGAACAAGACACGTCAACTTTCAAGCCCCCCAGGCTTTTTAAAGCCTGCATTCATCCAGGAAATTAACACGCAATGTTGCCAAGTGTGTTGAGGAGGCTGACAGAGGAGAGTAGTGACCGTAGACTTTTGCCGAAGGTAATTTGCGTCCATCCCCTGACGTATATATTTTTCTATGGCGGATATATTAACCATTTGTATTAACCCGCTTGTCTTATTTACAATGTGTTTAATAGGAAGCATTTATTTAGATTTTCTTAGATTACCTAATTTAAAAAAGTGTGTGTGTGTGTGTGTGTGTGTAGGTGAGATTTTATGGCACTGGAAATATTTCCAACAGGCCAGTTTAATCTTATTTACTTTTTGTTTTTTTTTGTATAAATATATTTTTCAAATATATAATTATTTCATTAGGTTTTGTTCATTACAATCCATTTATTTTAGATTAATAACATGACTGTAAGTATGTTGTTGACTTATGTCTAGCTCTTTTCCAGTCACTTTCAAAATAAATCAAGATCTTGGTTCAACCAATTTCACAGATGCCTTATTCAAGATTAATATACTATAACAATTAGGGAGGGTGATTTATAATTTTTAATTTATTTTATCTTATTTTTGTTTTTAATATTTATCTCTACTTTTTTTTCTTTCTTTTTTAATACTTTTTATATTATTTTTTGTTTAATTTTTAGTACTTTTGTCACGTTTTTTTATTACTTTTTTTAAGTATATTTAGATATAGTTTATTTTATTCTTTAATAATGTTTTTTTTTATTAAACCTAATTTTAAAATTGTATACATAATAAAACAAAAGTGGTTTATCTCTACTTTTTTTTCTTTCTTTTTTAATACTTTTTATATTATTTTTTGTTTAATTTTTAGTACTTTTGTCACGTTTTTTTATTACTTTTTTTAAGTATATTTAGATATAGTTTATTTTATTCTTTAATAATGTTTTTTTTTATTAAACCTAATTTTAAAATTGTATACATAATAAAACAAAAGTGGTTAAATGAGCTGATAAAATCCAAAAAAAGACTCGTGATCTACAGTAATGATTATACAATATCGGAAAGTTTTTTCCTGGGTGAGTAGATTTGCAAGATTAAAGAATTAATTGCATTATTCATTATCATAAGGAAATTATTTGTATTGTTTGAGTTTTGAGCGCATAGAAAAAGAATATGTTATGGATCAGCTACTTCATTACAGATATTACAATTTGGGCTGTCGGACAGTCCTATTTTAAATTTATAGCTAGGGCAATTTATATGATTAGTCCTTAACCTACATATGATTTGTGTCAAGGAACCAATGCTTTAAGGTTATTTTTGGTTTTATTCCTCTAAAGTAAACACCATTTGAAGCTGTGTCGTATTGATATTGCCAATCTTTCAGCATTTTCTCCTTAATTATTCTATAAAAGTCTGTTTTTGGGGTTTTATAGTTTGATAAGATTGTGACGTCTTTAGTAGCTTCTTTTGCTAATTTATCTACAGTTTCATTGCCTTTGATTCCTATATGAATTTTAATCCAAACCAATTTAACCGTTTTTTGTTGATTAAGAATGTTATAATTTAACCTGAAAATTTCGGCGATAAGGTGGTCCATTTCTTTTAATGGAGCACTTGCATCGAGCTTCTCTAAAGCATTAAGGCAATTAGTAAATATTATATATTTTTGGCCGTTATGTTCCAGGCATATTTTGAATGCTTTAATTATCGCGGTTAATTCCGCCGAGAAATTTGAGGAGTTGGAAGGAAGTTTAAGCTTAATGTTTATATTTCTACCGAGGTAGTATACTGCGCACCCTATTTTGTAATTTATTTTGGATCCATCTGCAAATATAGTTTCGTATTGTGGCATTTTCTCATAATTTCCTGTATAAACAGGTTATTCCGTTGCAGCTCCGGGACATATCTGAAATCGTCCATAGTTTCAATAATAATTCTGTTGAAAAAATACTCATATGGAATCAAAAAGTTTGGAAGTTTATTGCTTGTATATATTTCCCCAGAAAATTCTGAAATGTATATAAAACTATCCACGTAAAGTGGATTCTTTTTTACATTCCAATATATGTGAGTAAGACATAATGTAGAGAGTTGATTAATTTTTGGATGCATTGGGCTATTTTTTGAATATAACTTAATAAGAAATTTGTTTGATAAATATTTCCTACGTAAGTTTGGTAGTGGTTTACCGTCTTCTATCTACATTGCCACCACCGGGGTACTCGGAAGATATCCCAAACAAATTCAAATACATTTGTTCTAATTAGTTAATAGGTTTACAACTGCATTTAGATTAAAATACTATGTAGGGTTGTTTTTTTGATTTAGTCATTCAGGTTTTTGTAGGAATAAGTTGGTTTTCTTTTAAAACGTATGCTTACTCCTGGAAACTTTATTTCAAGCTAACCTATATCAAATTTCAACTTCAAAGATTAACAGCCAAATTCAATATTCCCGTTTTAACTAAAAGATCTCTTCTAATATTTAGGGATTGGAAATGCCGCGTCTCGCTTTCGTTCGCGAGTCCAGGGTTACCGCACGAAATAATATAGTTTCGGCTAGCGTTGCTGACGCCGGACCGATTCAAGGCGTCCCATTTCAATGAGTTATCTATTGCGTAAGCTAAAATGGATCTTTGGTTCTTGCTACTGCTAGTAAAAATATGAGTGACGGCTCATTGGATTCGGAATAACATGTCTAGAAAAATGTGCCAAGTTTCAAACCCGCACATCAACCATTTCAAAAGATGTTAACAACTTAAGATTTTAAAAAAAGGATTTTAGTTTTTTGCAAATTACTCGGAAATTATCAATCTTAAAGAATTTTTTACAAAGGTTTCTTAAAGTGAAAGAAATTTCCAAAAAAAACGTACCCGCTCCTGGAACTCGATTTCTATTATTAATAATTTCAATTTCATGTTGTCGATACCCCAAAACCGGACGTAACAAGTAAAAATATGTATAAATATATATATATATATATATATATATATATATATATATATATATTAAATTATAATTTAAATATTTAAAAAAATTCTGGTATTATCTAGGCACAAACATGTTTCCACTCATTTTTCGTAAAATAAGCCTATTATTAATTAACTATTTTAGTTTAATATACTATAATATTTCGCTTTGTGGAGACTCTATCACAACTATGCTGTATGGGATTATGACGTTGCGATGTGTTTAATTATTATAAGCTACTAGTTATAGAATTAATTATTTTATAATTAATGTGTAATATTATATACTAAACTAAAAAAATAACGGTTTTTGTTAGCTTTAGTTGTTAACTGGTTTATAACAATTAAAAACATCGCAATGTAACTTTATATACTAGTTGCGACAATGTCTCCACGAAGCGAAATAATCTTGTTTGACAATTATCCGACTTGAAATTAAAATAGTAAATAAAAGAAAATAAAGTAATAGTAATTAAGAACCTTAAACAAAATTGTTAATTAGCAATAGATTTTCACGTTTTAGGTTCCCTAGATGCCGAAAAACATGTTTATCTCTATTTCGTCGGTCTGTACGCGGTATAGCTGAAAACTACTTATCCAGTCAACTTTAAATTTTGGTCAAAAATTAAGGGTCATATGGGGATGACACGGCAACATTGTGGTAAAAATTCAATATAGCGGAGCAAAATGGTGACCTATCAAAATGTTAAAAAAATTATTACTTAACCTGGCCAATTTAATCATAATTTTGCAGAACAATTAGTTGTGATATTGGGATAAACTGGTAAAATTTCAGTACCAATCCAAGATGGTGGAAGAAAACGTTGCCCTAAAAAATTATTAAAAAAAAAATGCTTGTAAAAAACTATATTATGAATTGTTTTTAAATCTTGCAGGAAAATCAAGTGTTATATAGTGATAAAACTGGTAAAAATGTTGACACGAACCCAAGATGGCTAACAAAATGGTGGTCTAATTAAATGTTTATAAGATCGGTCTAAATAACTACTTATTCGATTAATTTTAAATTTTACCCAAAAATCAAGTGTGATATAAGGATAAACTGGTAAAATTTTGGTGATAGGTAATTATGGGGGAACAAAATGGCGGTTTAATGGAATATTTAAAATATCATTAAAAACTACTTTTCCAGTTGAAATTCTGCACAAGAATCAAGGGTGTAAACTGGTAAAGCTCTGGTGACGAGCTATTATGGTGAAACAAAACGGCCTGTCTTACATATTTAAAATATTAGTATCAAAATACTACTTATCCAAAACCTTGCAAAAAAATTAAGTGTGAAATAGGAATGCACTGATAAAATTTTATCAATTCTCTGGAAAAACAAAATTACGGCCTAATTAAATGTTTAAAGAGCCGGTAAAATTCCATTTCCTAGATTAAAGAGCTCTTTTTATGGCTGAAAATAATAAGCCTCATATTTGATTTTTTATAGAATATGTAAATAAACTGATAATAAAAATAAATAATAGAAAAACAATGTAAATATTAAAATAAAAATAAATTAATAACAAACAAGAACAAAATGTAAAAAATGGTATACTGGAGTATCGAGTCAGTGGTTTTATTAAAATAGGTATGGTAAGTGAATCTGATCTAGAGAATAAAAGTTATAGAGATGAAAAACATATATTTGCTTAGAACTGGATGATTGCTACATTTGTAAATAAAACAGATGTATTGTGATAAATTCTTATTTGCGCATTCAAGGGAACGATGACTTTCAGCTTAACAAAAACAATATAAAAATTTAGCAAAAACGGTAAAAAAATATACAAGGTACGCCAAACTCAGTGGCTAATTAGAAGTATCTGGAAAACCAACGAATATATTTCTTTAAAATTTTGGCTCTATTTATAGGTAAGCACACACTTTCTTCGTACAATATTTTAAACTGTGCGGTGTTGCCGCTTCTACCGTAAATCGGTGGCAACATCCGTTTTCTGAGTGGAATATGTATATTAGTGTATTTTTAAATTTCTCTGAACATTCTAAATACGTTTTGTGTTATATTTCATAGTCTTAAATTCAATTGTTTTCGATAAAATGGCGGTTGAAAATTAACATTTTTGACTATTTGAAACCCTTAAATTGTCAACCGAATAAATAAAATAGATGTAACTTTTTTTATCTTTTTTTTAAATTATCTATTTTCCCACACAAATTTCCGGTTTTGACATTTCCTGTCAGTCTAGAAGTTGTTATCAGGACATAGATAACTAACAACTAATTTAGGAAAGTACAATCCATTTCGTTACAAGTTAAGCCGTTTGGAAGTTACAGAGCTTCAAAAGCTCAATTTAAAATACTTAAAAACAAAAAAAAATAAATAAATATATATATATATATATATATATATATATATATATATATATATATATATATATATATATATATATATATATATATATATATATATATATATATATATATATATATATATATATATATATATATATATATATATATATATATATATATATATATATATATATATATATATATATATATATATATATATATATATATATATATATATATATATATATATATATATATATATATATATATATATATATATATATATATATATATATATATATATATATATATATATATATATATATATATATATATATATATATATATATATATATATATATATATATATATATATATATATATATATATATATATATATATATATATATATATATATATATATATATATATATATATATATATATATATATATATATATATATATATATATATATATATATATATATATATATATATATATATATATATATATATATATGTATGGGGTCTATGTTAATAGTAAAATACAATTTTTTATATCAAGTCAACGTTTCGCTCATTTTGTTGAGTCTTTTCAAGATTTAGGCTTGCGTGATCTTTAATCAGAAATTTACAAGAGTACAATAAACATTTACTTACAATTAGCCTTTACCCAGAACATCCCTGGTAACAAATTCCACCCACAGATAACACGATTTATATATACATATCTCTATTTGGCAATAACTTTGTAGATATTGTGTAAATTGTAAAAATATGAGTTTCATTAAAAGATAAGTTCTGAATACTGAGGTACCAGGTGGTAAAGGCCTTTTGAACGAACTGTTCGCGGCATATTTAAAAAAGTACTTACTCGTTTGACTTCAAATTTTGGTCACAAATTAAGGGTCATATGGGAATGACCTGGTAATATTTTGGTAAAAATCCAATACGGAAAAACAAAATGGCGGCCTAGTGAAATGTTAACAAAATTATTAGTGCTTATCCAATTTATCTCAGCTTTTGCACAAAAATCAAGCATTATGTAGGCATCCGCTGGTAAAATTTTAGTACGAATCCAAAATGACGGCTTAATAAAATATTTAAAAATTCAGAACAACATGGCGGCCAAATAAAATTTTTGCAATCTGAAAAAATCACCCTCTCAGGTTTCACATATTTTCGCGTTTTGGCGGCCCTAGATGACAAAAAATATGTTTTATCAATTCCATCGGATCGTCTGTCGGTTTGTCTGTCTGTCAGTTCGCGGCGTAGCTCAAAAATTAGTCATTCAAATTTTAGTCAAAAATTAGGGCTCATATAGAGATGGCCTGGTAATATTTTGTTTAAAATCCAATAAGCCGGAACAAGATGGCGGTCTAGTGAAACGTTAAAAGAAGTATTACTAAAAAACTAATTATCCAATTTATCTCAAATTTTGTACTAAAGTCAAGTATTATGTAGGAAGCAACTGGTAAAATTTTGGTACGTTTTAGCGCCCCTAAAAATATTTTATAAATTCCGCAGGTCCGTCTGTCTTTTATTTTGCATAGCAGGAAATGATAGCTTAAAAAATACTCATCAGTTTGACTTTAAATTTTAGTCAAAAATTAAGGCTCATATAGGGATAATCTGATAATATTTTGGTAAAAATCCAATATGTCGGAACAAGATGGAGGCCTAATAAAACGTTAAAAAAATATTACTTAAGAAAACTAATTATCCAATTTGCACAAAAATCGAGTATTACGTAAAAACCAACTGGTCAAATTTTGGTACGAATACAAGATGGCATGGCGGTTTAATAAAATATTTAAACGTTCAACCTGAACCAAACTACTTAATGAACTGATTTCAAATTGTGTGCCGTAACTAATTGTAGTAATGAGATGAACTAGTGAAACTGTGGTATTAATTCAAGATGGCGGAACAAAATGGCGGCCATATCTTCGCGTTTTAGCGTCCCTAGATGCCAAAAAATATAGTTTTATAAATTCCAAATACCGTTTGTCGGTTTGTCTGTCTGTCTGCCAATTCGCGGCATAGCTTCTTAAAAACAACTGATCAGATTGACTTCAAATTTTAGTCAAAAATTAAGGCTCATATCGGGTCATATGGGGATGACCTGGTAATATTTTGATTAAAATCAAATATGGTGGAACAAGATGGTAGCCTAGTGAAACGTTAAAAAATTATTACGAAAAAAACGAATATCCAATTTACCTCAAATTTTGCAAAAAAATAAAATATTACTTACGTAAGAATGAACAAGACAAAATGGCGACCTAATAAAATATTTTAAAAAATCAGTCTGAAAAAAACTACTTATTAGATTAATTTGAAATCTTGTGCAAGCATTAAGTGTGATATAGAGATAAGCTGGTAAAGGCGTGTCACGAATTCAAAATGGCGTCCAATAAAATATTTGAAACGACAGTATATATGTGTTCCTACATAACTATGTACTGAACTAAATTCATAAATAATGAGGTAAAAGGAAACTAACCAATTTTTCTTTAAATTAATATAAAAAAGATGTTCAATTGTTATGGCCGGTTTTGTGCCAATTAAAATGATTAATACAGGGAGTCGGAAATTTTTTATTGGAAATTTCTTCCTCTTTAAGAACATTTTTTTAAATTCTTAAATGTTAATCGTATCCTAGTTATTTGCAAAAAACTAAACTTCTTTTTTTTTACCTTAATTTGTTAATAACTTTTGAAATTGTTTATGCGCGGATTTGGAATATTTGCACATTTTTCTAGACGTCATTCCGAATTCAATCATATTTTTACAAGAAGTAGCAAGAATTAGCACCATTTTGATTTGTGAACTGGACTAGAATGTACTCGTGTTTGTTATGCGGGCGGTGCTTGTGGCTCGACATATTTTAGTATAGCGTTTTTTATTATAATATAAAGAAGCGCGAAAAAACAAACGATGAGATATGTTTTGTTTATATTGCCATAGTAAAAATAGAATTATAACATTAATGTTTTGTCATAAAAGAAAAAGCACTTATTTAATGAATACGGAACACTTAATATTTTCCAAGTTAGAACCTGTCAAAGTTCAATTTGTAGCTGCTGTCCTTTACAATCAACTATAAGGGCAGATGGGTATATCGGTTAATTCGTAAGACAACAATGAAATATTAATTATCGGTTGCTTTTAAAAGTGGTCGGTAATGCAATGGCCTGTTTGTATAAATTCAAATGCCAATATTTCTTTAGGACGATTAAAAGTTGTGCAAACGTCGGTCGTCCGGGTTTTCGTTGAATAATTAATGTATAAATGTGATAGCATTAATGCTTAACTACTATAAATATTTTAGCAATTTGGTTAGAATTATCGGCTATTATTAAATTTCATCTGGATAGTTATCATGTACCGAGAACTAGTAACATAGTTATGTGAAGTTGGATTTTTCTTTTTAATTTAATAATTAAAAATAAATCTGTTTAATTCATCAAATTATCATCAAAAAACTTTGATTTATCCTAAATTTGTTTAGAAACGTAATAGTGATTCACTGTTTTCAGCCTAAAAAACCGATCTGATCTAGAACTGTCAATATGTTTGACATATAACCTAGGTAAATAAAAATCTAAAATGAAGCCACTTGCTTAAAAAAATATTTATATTGATATTGTGCGTCTAAAGCCATCGTAAGCAGATTATTTTACATTTTAAAACACACAGTTTTTGAAACTATTTTACATTTATTATTATTATTATTATTATTATATTTATATATTTTTACGCTGCGTAAAAGCCAAAAAATGTCTCTGAAATTGTTCGAACGCAGCAATAAATTAGTTAGTTTTAGAAAAATGGAAATCAATAAAAACGCCTATAAATAAATTAACTATAATAACTGATTTACGTACAAGAAAATGTCTATGATAGAGTTTGGTAGCGCTTGTTCCAAAAACTAAATGCTTCCTCCAAAGACTTCTTATTGCCTCCTGAGGCTCCCTGTGAAATAGTACATAAACCACGTGATCCCTACATATTTAAAACACAAAGCGATATTTTTCTCCACTTTTACCAGCAACTCCCACTTGGAACAATTTTCATCGATCTATATTTACAGCAATTAACGATTTTAAAAACCTAGTTATGGAGCAAGATTGATATATTGTTGTCTGAGACATGGCTTTCACAAGCTGACAACTCTAGATTATTTGATATCCCAAACTATCAGTTTTTTAGGAGATTGAATATAAAGGGGAAGGAGTGGCGGCATATGTCAAGTCCAATTTTGAGGTTCAAATGATTACTTTCGATTTTATTATGAATGAGCAACTCGAGTTTTTATCTTTTAAAATTAGATTTTCAAGAAGCACTTGTCCTTTTTTGGTTTTCTACAAATCTCCAGCTGTAAATTTTAATATTTTAACACCCGATGTTGATAACATTTTTTCAGTCTCTATCCTACTGTAGGTGAAATATTTTGTTTAGGTGACTGTTTCATCACCTCCCTAATACAGAAACTCCATTAACTTTGCTTGAAAAGTATAATAATAGAAGAACCAATTAGGGTAGCAGGTAGTGTTAGTACATTGATTGACGCTATTTTTGTAATAGATCAAATTTTGGTGAGTGGCAGTGGGGTTATTGAGCTGCACAATATATCAGATCATAAAATAGTTTATTGTGATGTAAATATGTCGAAACCCCAAAATTCATAAAATACAGATGTTTCAGGTATTTTAATTTGAATATTTTTTAAAATTCTATGCACAGTCTGCCTTGGGATTACATTATCTATGAAAATAATATTGATAACAAAATTAAAATATTTAATGAACGCTCCCCTTCGCGAATCTAAAATAACCAAAGCAAGAGCACCTTGGTTGACAGCCAAGCTGTTTATGAACCAACGGGATAGTGCATTGCAAAAATTCAAAAAAGTAAGCTTAATGAGAAATGGGTTAATTACAAGTATCTTAGGAAAAGAAAAAATATTTTGACTCTTTGTGTACTGAAAATAACTGTCTGAAAATATGGTCAGTTGTGAGAAATTTGAATATGTGTTAATAAGAATTACTCAGTGCCCAAATCTCTTTCCAATCCATTTGTAATTAAATAATTTTTTGCTACATTTCTCCAGATTGTATCAGATTGCGGGGATACGATTCTCTTTTACGTTGGCAGAGGAATATGATGTTAATAGGATTTTAAATAGTATTAAAACTAATGCAACTGGAGTAGATGAAATCTCTCCTTGTATGCTTAAATACTGTAGCCCTTTCATTGACAGATCTATTACTCATATAATTAACTGTTGCTTAGAAATAAGTTATTTCCCAGATCAATGGAAAATTTCTATCGTAAAACATTATCAAATACCGCCCATTCTAGCAGCATTAATGATATCCGAATTATTAGTATACTTCCTGCAATATCTAAAATATTTGAAAAAATTCGATATAGACAAATATATGAATTTTGTATTGAAAATCATATTTTACCCCTACAGCAATGTGGATTTCGAAATAACTTCGGTAGCATTGACTAACGTAATTGATGATATTGTGCGGGCTTCTGACAAAAAGGTGAATAGTATGTTGGATCTTTTGGATTCTACGAAAGCTTTCGATACAATTAATCATGATTTGTTGGTCGCTAAATTAAAATACTATGGGTTTTTGAACGAATCCCTTTATCTTGTACAGTTTTACTTATCTAATAGGTTTCAAACTATATTTTCTGACAACTCATATTCTAATCAAGCTCAAATCTTTTCAGGAGTACCCCAGGATTCAATTTTGGGTCCCTTACTCTTTATTATTTATACATCTAATATTCTAAAATCACTATCATATTGTAAGGTTCAAACATTCGCTAATGATACCCAACTATATTTCCACTTTGATCCTAATAAATCATGTGTATTATTGTTTGGAAATAAAAATAAATACGACATTTTGAAGCTCAGCCTTAACATAAACATTAATGGAGATAGGCTAGACTTTGACGATGTTGCAAAAAATTTGGGATTACTCCTGGGCACTCAGCTTAGATGTAAAGAGCAACTAAAAAACTTTCTCAGAAAATATACATTTAACCTAAGATTCTTTATAGTAATAGACATAAAAAATTAAGAAAAAACCTGTGTGAATCACTCGTACTCTCACATTTTAATTAAGGAGATTTTATATACGGATTTTGTTTGGATAAAGAAAGCAAGTATCGAATTCAAAATGCATGGGTACGTTTCGTTTGTAGTGTAAGGCAATTTGAACGCCTGCCACATTTATATTGTGACATTGATTGGCTAAAAATGGAATCCCGTAGAACTGGTCATTTTTGCATTTTGTTGATCAAAACTATTAACTATTCCGCCTTTCCTGCTCTAATTTTTGCCTAATTTTTCACTCGGACGTGCATACGGTAATGTTTCGGCGAAGTTTTTCTTATTACGCAGTTAGATATTACAATTCTGTACCAGACGAATTTCTTTATTTAAACATAAATGGATTTAAAACTAAATTTAAAAAGTGTTTAATTTACAAAGGTCAAATACTATTTTTGGTCAATACTGACGACGCAGTATAGATAATAATACATTTATAAGTATAAGTAATTTTAGACTAGATACGGTTTCTTGTTATTTTTTTTTATTGTAATTTTTTTGTATATATATATTTTTTAATTTTGGCACTTCACGATTTATACGAATGTATTAAATTTCGCAGTGTAACGAGACCGTATTCGGTTCAGTAGAGTAGCAATCACAGCTAGATTGGGCCGAGTGTCGGCTTGTTTCCATTTTTACTTCCCTCGTAAAAGGGAAGTATTGTAATCGTGAAAAACTCACACTCCGAGATTTTTTCAAATCTTTACGTTTCAGGGTCACTAGATGACGAAAACATGTTTTCTCGATTTCTTCGGTCTGTCTGTCTGTCTATCTGTCTGTCGGTCTGTCTCTTGGCGACATAGCTAAAAAACTGCTTATCCGATTGACTTCAAATTTTGGTCAAAAATTAGGGGTAATATGTGAATGACCTGGTAACATTTTGGTAAAAATCCAATTTGGCAAAACAAAATGGCGGCGTAGTGAAATGTTAAAAAAATTATTACTAAGAAAGTGCTTATCCAATTAATCTCAAATTTTGCACAAAAATCAGGTATTATGTAGAAATCAATTGGTAAAATTTTCGTAGGAATCCAAGACGGCGGAACAAAATGGTGGCTTAATAAAATATTTAAAAATTCAGCCTAAAAAAACTACTTAATAAACTGATTTCAAATTTTGTACCATAACTAATTGTAGTATAGAGATGAACTAGTAAAAGTTTAGTACTAATTCAAGATGGCGAAACAAAATGGCGCCAAATAAAATTTTGGTAATTTGAAAAAATCATCCTCTTACGTTTTACATATCGTGTTGGCATCTCTATATAGATGCCAAAAAATATGTTTTATCAAGTCCGTCAATACGTTTGTCGGTTCGTCTGTCTATGTGACAATTCGCGGCATAGCTTAAAAACTACTCATCAGATTGATTTCAAATTTTAGTGAAAAATTAAGTCTCATATGGTAATGATCGGGTAATATTTTGGTAAAAATTCAATATGCCGGAACAAGATGGCGGCCTTTTGAAATGTTAAAAAATTATTACTAAAAAAACTAATTATCCAATTTACCTCAAATTTTGCAAAAAAGTAAAGTGTTATATAAGAATGAACTTGTAACATTTCGGTATGAATATATGATAGCAAAACAAAATGGCGGCTTAATAAAATATTTAAAAAAACAGTCTGAAAGAACTACTTATTGGATTAATTTCAAATTTTGTGCTCGTATTAAGTGTGATATAGAGATAAGCTGGTAAAATTGTGTTACGAATTCAAGATAGCGGAACAAAATGGCGGCCAAATAATATGTTAAAAAAATTAGCGTAAAATATCTTCTTATTAAATTGAGTGTAAATTTTGGAGAAAAATTAAATATGATATAAGGAGAAACTGGTGCGAATTCAACATGACGTAACAAAATTGTAATGTGTGTCAATCCAAAACTACTTTCTGAATTCGTTTTAAATTATGCCCAAAATCATGTAAGGCATAGGTACAAACTGGTAAAATATTGGTAGGGATCCAATCTACAAAATGGTCTCCAATAAAAATGTTTGATAAGATAGTATATATGTGTTCCTAAATAACTATCTACTAAACTAAATTGGTTCACACTTCACTATTCCCAATAAAAGGAAATGTTCACAATGAGGGAAGTTCTGGGTAAAGGAAATTTACCGATTTTTTCATTAACATTTCAAACATTGTTTTTTTTTTGTATTAACTTATTTTTTCGTAATATAAGTCGTTTATTATTATATTCTTTTGTAAATGAAAGCTTTCGACCCACAAACGTGTTATCAGTACTTTACTATTCGTTTTTATGATAATTTTCACATGGAAAAATAAAGATTAAATAGAATATTTTAAAAAAGCGTGCCAGTGCTGCTGGTGGAAAGCCGAACCAGACCTGCAGAGTATCTTTAATTAAATAGAAATTCTACTGCTCTCACCCTCAAAGAGACCTGATTATTCATTTGTCTTTAAAGTATCTCAAAAGTAAATTGGCAAACAACCCTTAGGACTGATAGGATGGCAACGTTGCTCTCTATCTCCCACAATTGTTAGTTTCATTCATTCATTTCGTAATAATCGTTATTCTTTATTTGGTTTGGGTTCAATCGTTTGTATATTAGTAATGATTAGATTATTAGATAGCTGGTTTTGTATTTATCTATTTAAACCTTTAGACGCTGAAATGTACCCTACTATAATGAAGTTATTAAATACCCACACCGTAAAGTCTCTTTATTTTATAGCTTCAGGTATCATTTTAAAGCTGGAGTTGCCGTCCAATATCAACGGGGTCTCATTCATTAAAATATTTATTAGCACTGTAATTCAAATTCTGCAAAAAATATATTTTACGTCTGCTGTACTTTGAGGAAATAACTTAAACAATAATTATTAGGAATAGCACCATTTAAAAATATATTGTTATTGGTGAAAAATGCAAGAAAGCTGGGGGAGAAGAAAGATTACATCATCTTGTGCGTATATCTCATATAAGTCCATATTTACAGATTTATTACACTAAATATAATTCAAAGCTCTGGTTTAGCCTGTGATACCTATAAATGTGTTTTAACCTTTAAAGGATATTAAATATGTATTGAAGATTCAATTAATAATGTAAATAAAAATACTAATTGACAGCAGAAAACCTCATTTTCAGTAAGTATTACGAAGGGCTGCCACCGAGTCTGCGACCATGTAATTACTTTGTGCACTTTCCAAGATAATTGTTTGTTAATTGTTCTTTCTACTTTTCTCTTGATAGAGTAGAAATCGTTTTTGGCGTCCTGCTGATATAGTCTATGAAAGCTCTTAACAATTGCATCAGCTGCTGGCTGACAAATTCCTTATTACATTTTTGAAATCAACAGTTGTGCTGTTCCTTTGTCGGTTGTTACTGGAAGGATTATCTGTGTTTACGTCCTCCGATACGTTCAATAATTACTCTTTTAATAAACCTTCAGGTACATACTGACATGGTTTCAATTATAGGAACAAGCGATTAATGTAGAAAATACCGTCTTGCAGAAGTAAACTATTATATGCCAATGGCATACTTTAATTTTTTGCTTCCCTGGTAAGGGATCCTGAAAAATATATTCCCCATTTCCGTCCGTCTATCGATCGATTTCTGTTTGGTATAACTTAAAAACATCCCATTGACTTCAAATTTTGGGAAAAAATCAGACCTCTTTTGAGGACGGCATGATAACATTTTTGTAAAAATCCAGTATGACGAAACAAAATGACGGTTGTTAAAAGATTATTGTTACGAAACTACTTATCGAATGAAACTTTTGCTCTAAAATCAAGTGCGGATAAGATACAAACTGGTAATTTTTTGTATAAAGCCATTATGGCAGAACAAAATGGCTGCCTAATAAATTGCTTAAATATTCAGTACCAACTTATTCAATTGATTTGAAATTTTGCACAAAACGTGTAAAACAGTAAAAAAACTGGTCAAAACTTACGAATTTTATACTGAAAAATTGGTAAATTTCCTTTACCCTCGTTATGAATATTTCCTTTTGTTCGGAATAGGGAAGTGTGACCCAATTTAGTTTAGTAGATAGTTATTTAGTAACACACATAGGCTGCCTTTTCAAATATTTTTATTGGGTGCCATTTTGTTCCACAACGTTGGATTCCTACCAATATTTTACCAGTTTCTACCTATGCCACCCTAGATTTTTGGGCATAATTTAAAATAAACTCAATAAGCATGTTGAGTTCGTACCAGTTTATTTTTATATCACGTTTAGTTTCTCTGCTAAATTCAAAGTGAATTGAATAAGATTTTTATACATTGATTTTTTTTAAATTTCATTTGTCCGCCATCTTGTATTCTTATCATAAATTGACCAGTTTATCTCTATATCACACTTAATGCTTGTACACAATTTAAAATTATTCTAATAAGTAATTTTTTCCGGATGATTTTTTAAATATGTAATTTATTAGGCCACCATTTTGATTTACTATCTTACATTCATACCAAAATTATACCAGTTTATTCTAATGCAAACTTGATTTTTGTGAAAAATTTGAAGCAAATTGGATAATTTGTTTTTTGATAATATTTTTTTACCTGTTTTACTAATCCGCCATCTTGTTTCGACATATTGGATTTTTACAGTAATATTACTATGTCATCTCCACATGACCCTTAATATTTGACTAAAATTTGAAATAAATCGAGTCAATCTAATAAATAGTTTTTAAGTTACGCTGCCAAATGACAGACGGACCGACGGAATTAACAAAACATATTTTGTGGGATCTAGTAGTTAAAACCCAAAGAAAACTTGAGAGGGTGATTTTTCCAAGATTACAAACATTTTATTTGGCTGCCATTTTGTTCCGCCGTCTTGAGTTAGTACACTTAGCACCCAATTTGAATCAGTACATTTCGTACTTTTTTCGTGCTGAATTTTAAATATTTTACTAAGCCGCCATTTTGTTCCGCCTTCTTAGATTCGTACCAAAATTTTACCACTTGATTTTTATATAATACTTGATTTTTGAACAAAATTTGAGATGAACGGGGTAAGTACTTTTTCAGTAATAATTTTCACTAGGCCGCCATTTTGTTGGTTATATTGGATTTTTATCAAAATGTTACCAGGTCGTCTGCATATTTACCTTAATTTTTGACCAAAATTTGAAGTTAATTGGGTAAGTTGTTTTTAGCTATGTCGCGAATAGACAGACCGACAGACAGACAGGCCGAGGAATTGAGAAAACATGTTTTTCGGCATCTAAAGGCCCTGAAACGTCAAGTTCTAAAAAAATCTCATAGGGTGATTTTTTCACGTTTACAATACTCCCCTTTTATGAGGGAGGTAAGTATAAAATGGCGGCCTAACAAAATGTTTAAATTTCAGTTCAGTAAAATACCATTTCCAGGTAATAATATAATTTATTTTTGTAGTAAATATAGTTATAAAATAAATTAATTAAGCCCACTACTCACGGATAATATATATTATAAATTCATATATTTGTTGGTATTTGGAATAAATTACCGTTTAGAGGATTTCTATAAAGTTATTACCCAATTATTATATGTATGTATAAACTGTGGTATCTATACGTAGAGGAATTCTGGGTAAAGGCGAAATTACTGATTTTTGTGTTATTTGTCAACATGTGGAAGGAAGTTAACTACCAAAATTTCTTTTTGATTTAGGCAGTTTCACCGTATTATGCAGCTACCTATATTTAGTAATAATTATAAATCGTTTATTATCTAGCAGGAAAATATCTGAAATAAAACAACAGTAGCCAATACCTATACTGGATTGGGCACAAAATTTTTATAAAATATATTCAACAAAAACAGATACTTATAAATGTTAACCCAAGTAAAATAATATAATAAATAAATAAATGAAGGACACGAAATTACAGATACATAGAAGATTACGATAGGACCGGATAGGATACATTATATTATAAAATACACAGGAGCTTGGACAATATACATATTTGTTAATAAGTTATAAGAATAATTTAAGTTATTAAAGTGTATTTAAAGTAAATTGAGACAGCGAAAAACTTGGGGTACGCTCAATTTACTACACTACGTATATCAAATAAATTTATTTTTAGTCACTTACTCGGTTTACAAAATTAAGTTTAAATTTCACGCCGCCCATGCTTCACAAAGAAGTCGCCGACCCTTGACGCATATTTAGTTTTTATGTTGTCTCAATTTACTTTAGATATACTATACCAAATAACTGTACGGATTAATAAAATGTCTTTTGTGTGTGTAATTCTGTATCAGGAAAGTTATGGGTGAAGGCGTATTTACCGATTTTTGCTTCGCTCGTAGAAGGGAAGTATTGTAATCGTGAAAAAATCCCCTTCCAGATTTTTACGGATCTTTGCGATTTAGAGTCCCTAAATGTCAAAAAATATGTTTTCTCAATTCTGTCGGTCTGCCTGTCTGTCGGTCTGTCTGTCTCTTCGCAGCGTAGCTAAAACACTACTAACACAATTGACTTAAAATTTTTGTCAAAAATGAACGGTCTTATGAAAATGACCTGGTAGCATTTTGATACAAATCCAATATGGCAAAACAAAATGGCGGCCTAGTAAAAAGTAAAAAAAAATACTGTCAAAAAACTACTTACCCAATTAACCTGAAATTTTGCACAAAATTTAAGTATTAAGAATGAGAATCAACTGGAAAAATTTTGGTATGAAGCCAGGATAACGAAACAAAATGGCGTCTTAAAAAATATTTAAAAAATCCGCCTGAGAAAACAAATTAATAGATTGATTTCAAATTTTGTGCAAGAGTTAAGTGTGATGTAGAGATGAACTGCGAAAATTTACAAACGAAGAATTGAAGATGGCGGAACAAAGTGACGGCTAAACAGATAATTTATAATTGTGAAAAAAATCACCCTCCCAAGTTTTACATATTTTCACGTTTTAGTGTTCCTAGAGGCTAAAAAACATGGTTTTCTAATTCCGTCGTATGAGGATGATCTGGTAATATTTTGGTAAAAAAAACAATATGGCGAAACAAAATGGCGACCAAGTGAAATGTTAAGAAAATTATTGTTAACAACTATTTATTCAATTTAACTCAAATTTTGCATAAAAGTATTATGTAGGAATCAAATCGTAAAATTTTGCTATGAATTCAAAATGGCGAAACAAAATGGCGGCTTAATAAAATATTTAAAAATTCTTCTTGAAAAGGTTAATTAATTGTTTGATTTCAAATTTTGTGCAAGAATTAATATTGTGGTATATAAAATGTTTGTAATCGTAAAAAAAATCACCCTCCCAGGTTTTACATATCTAAGTTTTAGCGCCACTAGATGCCAAAAATAGGTTGCTCCTGTGTAAAAATTCGATTTGTTTGTCCTACGGCCGTCAAAACCAGTTGGTCAGTGACGTTCAACTGACAGATCGTTGGAGTGCCTTATTACATTTTTAAAGTAGGTATACAGTTATTTGTTAAAATTTGAAAAATGTTTTTTTAACAAAATTATATCCAGTATCTGTTAAAGATGGGTTATCGCAGAACTCTTCGTTTTAGTTTTTTTTAAACAATTAAATATAGTGATTTATTTGCTTTTCTTAAAGAGCGAATAATTCTTCGTCATAACGTTCATAATGTAAATGTGAGGTTTCCGCATACACTTACAGTTCCACGACATCAGAGTGCCATGTTTTAGAGTTCGTTTAGTTATAATTTTGTTAAATGTTATAATGCTTTTCCTGCAGAGCTAAAATTTTAAACATAAATAATATTCAGTCATCTAAAAGTGGGTAGTTATTGTATTACAGTTTGTTTAAGGGCTAGTTATGGGCAGGCCTATATTTCTATTTATTTTTTTATATAAAAGGTCTCTTGATTGTTTGATTTATATTTTTGTAGATTTTTTTTTCTTTGTTTATAGTAGTTTTTAATTCTGTTTTTGTTTGTCCCTATTGATTTATTTATTTAAGTTTAAAAAAAAACTTTTTTTGTGCTTTTTTATTAGGTTGTAACTAATTTTAGATTTTGTTAATTATCCACAGTGTATGTATGTGGTTCAGTAGAGTAGCTATTAAAGGTAGACTGCGCCACTTATTTACATACTTCCACTTTTTAACACGAATTGTTGTTACTTTATACCTGTATCTTTTTTTTGGAAATAAAAAGATATTTATTATTATTATTATTATTATTATTATTATTATTATTATTATTATTATTATTATTATTATTATTATTATTATTATTATTATATAGCCGGCTATTGCCGAATAGTATACGCTGTTTTTGTAAACGCAAATTAAATTTGATCAATTTGCAACGCTACATCCTTTCAATCGTTTGAAAAAGAACGTTCTACTGACCAAAGCTTTAAAGGATAATCTGAAAATGCTTTCATTCCAACCACCTGAATTCAAACTGACGAAGGTTAGACATGTCATTGCCTTTGGCTGATGTGATTCGCTCGTTTAATTTACCTTATATGTGTTTTTCCTATGTAGTAACAAGAAATGTTCGTTCCTTTGCGTACAAAGCAATGAGTTGGTTCGCGTTTCAGATTATGATGTGTTGAATTAACTATACCGTTATATATTTGATACCTCCAAAGGCTCTCCGTATTACTATCTTCTTTTGTTTATCGAATTAGTTCATAGTTGTTAATAATTACGAAATCGTAGTGGCGGAATGACGATTTAAAAAGAAAACTATTTTTGGGTTTTTGGCCACAATAATATAAAATTAAAATATGTAAGAAAAACGTTATCTATTTACCTTAAAAGTCTAATATGCAGTATTTAGTTCTGGGTCCACTATGAAGGTACCCGAGGAACGACATTGAAAAACATCTATTTTCTGGGCGTTTCTAGGGAAAGTCTACCCCCGTTTTCAGCAAAACTAAAAATAAAAAACTAAAAGCATATATTTCTGATACAAAACATAAGTAGTATTCTGCTTTTAGTTTTTATTTTGTAGTTTTGCTGAAGACGGGGTTGGAATTTCCCCCGAAACTTCCAGAAAATAGATATTTTTCAGTGTCATTCCTCGGGTAACTTCATAGTGGATCCAGAACTAAAGACTTCATATTAAACTTTTAAGGTAAATAGTTAGGGTTTTACTTTCATATTTTAATTTTATATTATAATTGTGGCTAAAAACCCAAAAATAGTTATCTTCTTAATTAATAGTTGTGGTTTCGTAATGCTTTAATTTACTAAACAGTAAACAATTGCACCGAAACAAATAATAATGAATGGTTACATAAATATACAAATCGATAAATTTCCTTTGCCCGAAACTTCCCTCGTATGATTTCTTTCCGTTTGTTAGGGATAGTGAAGTGTAACTCAGTTTAGTTCAGTACAAGGTTACAGTACATATGTGTTGCATATACTGTTTTATCATTTTTATCGGGTGCCATCCTACCAATATTTTACCATTTTCTTTCTAGCTATGGCTAATTTGACTTTTGGGCATAATTTAAAATAAATTCAATAAGTAGTTTGTACATTGACACGTACCGCCATTTTGTTACGTCATGTTGAATTAGTACCAGTTTATCCCATTTTCACATTTAATTTTTCTGTAAAACTTAAAGTCAATTGAACAAAATTTTTTTAAGATGATTTTTTAAAAATTTTTATCGCCATTTCGTTTTTCCATCTTAAATTGATTTTTTCTAATCCCAAATAATGCACTACTCTAACATAACAACAAGAAGACCGTTAACGAAAACCATTTAGAAACTTAATATCTGCGAACAAACGGAATAGGTAAAGACTGATAATATGGGTTTCATGCAGGATATAAAATCTATATATGTGTCCTGAGGATGCAACAATAAAATTGCGAAACGTCGTCAATTTAAATATAGAGTTTTGTTTTTTTTTACTGAATCCTAACCCCAAATCATACACCACTCTAACATAAAAACAAGAGAATCGTTAATGAAAACCATTTAGAAATTTAATATCTGGGAAATAACTGCGGACCAACGTAGCAGTTGAAAACTGATAATTTAGGTTAGGTTAGGTTAGGTTCGTGCAGGATATAGAATTTATGTATGTGTCCGGAGGATGCAACAATAAAATAGCGAAATGTCGACAGTTTAAAAAAGTCTGTTGTTTTTACTGGACCAACCCCAAATAAGACACCACTTTAACGTAACAACAAGATAATCTTAAACCATTTAGAAACTTAATATCTGGGAAATATCTGCGGACCAGAGTAGTAGGTAAAGACTGATAATATGGGTTTCATGCAGGATATAGAATCTATATATGTATTCTGAGGATGCAACAATAAAGTTAGGAAACATCGACAATTTAAAAACAGACTTTCTTTTCGTACTAGATCTTAACCCCAAATAATACACCACTCTAACATTTTTTTAACATATTACCAGGTTATCCTTATATGACCCTTAATTTTTGGTCAAAATTTGAAGTCAATCGGGTAAGTAGTATTTAAGCTATGTCGCGAACTAATACACAGACCGACACACTTACCGACAGAATTGATAAAACATGTTTTTTAGCATCTGGGGACGCTACAACGTAGTTATGGCACACAGTTTGATATCAATCCATTAAGTAGTTTTTTCAGGCTAAAGTTTTAAATATTTTATTATACCGCCATTTTGTTCTACCACCTTGGAACCGTACCAAAATTTTACTAGCTACATGTTTATGTAATTTTTGAAGTAAATTGGATAAGTGATTTTTTCATAATAATTTTTTTACCATTTCACTAGGCCGCCATTTTGTTTTGCAATACTGGATTTTTACCAAAATATCACCAGATTATTCCCACATGACAATTAATTTTTGGTCAAAATTTAAAGCCAATCGGTTTGGTTTTATTTTTATTTAAATTTTACCAGGTCATCTCCATATGGCCCTGAAATTTTTGATATTAATTTGAAGTCAAGTGAAGTCGGGTAAGTAGTCTTTAAGCTATGTCGCGAACTACAGACAAATAGACAGACAGACAGATCGACAGACGGACTGACCGCATTGATAAAACATATTTTTGACATCTAGGGACGCCAAAATGTAAAGATTTCTAAAACCTTAGAGGGTGACTTTTCACGATTACAAACATTTTATTAGGCCGCCATTTTCAATTAGTACCACAGATTTACTAGTTGATCGCTATACCACAATTAGTTATAGTAAATAATTTGATCAAATCAATCCATTAGGCATTTTTTCAGGCTGAACTTTTAATTTGTTCCGCCATCTTGGATTCGTACTAAACTGTTACCACTTGATTCCAACATAATACTTGATGTTTTTGCAAAATTTGAGATGAATTGGATAAGTAGCTCTTTAATAATAATTTTTTTAACATTTCACTAGGTCGCCATTTTATTTCGCCATGTTGGATTTTTACCAAAATGTTACCAGACTATCCCCATGTGATTCTTAGTTTTTGCCCAAAGTTTGAAGTCAATCGGATAAGTAGTTTTTTAGCTACGCCGCGAACAGACAGACCGACGGAAATGAGAAAACATGGTTTTCGTCATCTGCAGACCCTCAAACGCGTAGATCTGAAAAACTTTCACGATTGCAATACTTCCCTTTTACGAGGGAATTAGAAATGTTTGCGACTAGAAGAAATTTAAATATAAACTTCTCTTTTAAAAATATATATTGGTTTTTCATTAAAAATATTAAAATTTGATCTTTGCGCCTAACTAAATAATTTGGGTCAATCGAACTTCAAAATCCATAAAGCGGAATATGCAGTCGGGGGTGACTTGCGTTGTTCTTATCTCGGACAATAATCAAAGTAAAGCGTCGCTGCGCACGGCCTAGTATTTGGATGGGTGACCATGCGATGAAGACCGTGCTATGTCTAAAGACAATTTGCTGTAATTGGAGTCATTAAAAAAGGTATTCACGGTTTAATCTAGTATGTCCAAAGATAAAAATAAATACATAGTGAAAACAAACATTGCGCCTCTTTAATTGTGGAAGACCTTATTTGCGACTATAACTCAAGTTTTACATATCTTCACGTTTTAGCGTCCCTAGATGCCAAAAAATATGTTTTATCAATTCCGTCGGTCCGTCTGTCGCTGTGTCTGTCATTTCCTACCCGACTGACTTTACATTTTGACCGAAAATTAAGGGTTGTATGGGAATGAACTGGTAATATTTTGGTAAAAATCCAGTCTGGCGAAACAAAATGGCAGCCTAGTTAAATGTACAAAAATTATTATTAAAAACGTATATCATTTATTTCAAACTTTGCGCAAACATCAAAGTATTATATTGGAACTAACTGGTAAAATTTTGGTACGAATACAAGATGGCGGAACAAAATGGCGTCATAATAAAATATCTAAAAATTCTGCTTGAAAAAACTTCTTAATGGATTGATTTCAAATTGTGTGCCATAACTAATTGTGGTATAGGGATTAATTAGTAAAACTGTGTTACTAATTCAAGATGGCGGAATAAAACATTTTCATCTTGAAAATAATCACCCTCTCAGGTTTTACATATCTTCACGTCTTAGCGTCCCTAGATGCCAAAAAGCATGTTTTATCAATTCCTTCGGTCCGTCTGTTGGTCTGCCTGTCTGTCTATCAGTTCGCGGCATAGCTTAGAAACTACTTACCTTATTGCCTTCAAATCTTGACAAAAATTCAGGGTCATATGGGGATGACCTGGTAACATTTTAGTAAAAATCCAATATGGCGAAACAATGTTAAAAAAAAATTGTTAGAGTGTATTATTTGGGGTTAGGATCCAGTAAAAAATTTTCTTTAAATTCTTGACGTTTCGCAACTTTATTGTTGTATCCTCAGGACACATATAGATTCTAAATCCTGCGTCAAACCCATATTATCAGTTTTTACTTACTCCGTTGGTACGCAGATATTTCCCAGATGTTAGATTTCTAAATGCTTTTCGTCTACGGTCCGCTTGTTATATTAGAGGGGTGTATTAGTTGGAGTTAGGATCCAGTAAAAAATACTTTTTTTAAATTGTCAAAGTTTCGCAACTTAATTGTTGCATCCTCAGCACACATATATAGATTTTATATCCTGCATCAAACCAGTCTTTACCTATTCCGTTGGTCCGCACATATTTCCCAGATATCAAGTTTCTAAATGGTTTCTGTTAACGATCCTCTTGTTGTTATGTTTGAGTAATGTATTATTTGGAGTTTTGCGGACCAACGGAGTAGGTAAAGACTACAAATACGGGTTTCATGCAGAATACAGGTATTCTTGAGAATGCAACAATAAAGTTGCGAAACGTAGACAATTTAGAAAAAAAGACTTTTGTTTTTTTTTACTGGATCCTAACTGCAAATAATACACCACTCTGCAGGAATAAGAGGAAACACAAAACATAAAAAATCAATGTAAAAAAATATTGTTCAATTGACGTTAAATTTTGCAGAAAAATTAAATGTGAAAATGGAATAAACTGGTACGAATTCATCATGACGTAACAAAATGGCGGTATGTGTCAATGTAAAACTTACTTATTGAAAAATTTAAATTATGCCCAAAAGTCAAGTGTGACATAAGTAGAAAGAAACTGGTAAAATGTTGGTAGGAATCCAATATGATGGAACAAAATGGCTCCCAATAAAAATGTTTGAAAAGATTGTGACTATGTATTGAAATAAATTGGGCCACACTTCCCTATTCCTAACAAACGGAAAAAAAATTATAACGAGGGATATTCCAGGTTAAGGAAATTTACCGATTTTTTCCCAAAAAATTTAATCGGGTGAGTAGGTTTTAGCCACGCCACGAATAGACAGACCGATAGACCAACAAAATCGAGAAAATATGTTTTTCGAAATCTAGAGACCCTTCCCTTTTACGAGGGAAGTAATAATGTGTCTCCAACGCTGTTTACTACCTTATAAAATTTTGTAAATTTACCTACTCTGTAACTGATAAATATTAAGCGGTGTTGTGGCTTTTTCAGCAACAGCATTTTATAAAATTAAAAAGCAGAATAGTTGAATAATTTGTTGTTAAAATGCATTGTGTAGAATGACATATAATAGTAATTGAAACAACCAGGTTAAAAAATTATTTTTATATCATCAAATAGAATTCCTTTTATACGTGAGATAATTGGCAACATCTTTTTCAATAAACCAATTTAAAAAGATGAAATACACCAAGCAAGTAATTACTTTGTCAACATTTAAATGAGGATAATTACTTCTCCCCCTAATATGTTAATGACTGCTGCACTTTATTTCTCAGTTTATATAGTTCATACTTTCAATCAAATAGGTACATATTAAATATTTTTTCAGGAATCTTACCATCATAGGAGAAGATGTGGAAAAATTAAAGGTCTTTTTAAATACTTCATACTATAAGAATGAGTTTTACATGAAAGATATTTGTTCCGTAATAATGATGCTCTTTGATGATTTGTCATTAAAAACCCAGCTGCAATCCCTACCTAAAATTTTCCAAGAACTTTGGACAGTTATGGGAGCATCCGGAAAAAATCTTAAAGATAGTATAAATTTTGTAATTGAGAAAGTAAGTATTTCTAGTTATTTGGCGTTGTAATAAATACTGTATACTTACTAAAGTACTTGTGATAGTTATCTCTTTATAATTTCAGATAAAACTCTATTATGCTAATACACAGCAATTCATTCATGACCTTATAAATGGTGACCCAATAAAACACATGTCAAAATTGCTTGAAAAAATAGTAGACCGATATGACGATTACATAAAAAATGTACATGTATCAGCCCTTCAGTATATCGAAAGATTGTGGTCAGAAACTTACGACTTGATACTTGATAACTGGCATCAAACTTTAGCTGCCTTGGAACCAACTTTTCTAAAATTCATTCATTATGGAGAAACGATTCTCTGGACAACTGGAAAAGAATTCTTAGGTAAGTTATATATAACAAATATAATGGATACAGAACTAAACACTAAAATACTGTATTGGCTCGTGATATTTCATCTGTACCTTGAGTTATAAAGTTTCCAACAAAATAGAGCAAAACTGTAGTTTCGTACTTTTACATTTGTATTTTCAGGTTTTATTTTTGTTAGTTAGATAAAGACTGCATCTATATATATATATATATATATATATATATATATATATATATATATATATATATATATATATATATATATATATATATATATATATATATATATATATATATATATATATATATATATATATATATATATATATATATATATATATATATATATATATATATATATATATATATATATATATATATATATATATATATATATATATATATATATATATATATATATATATATATATATATATATATACTTGATGACCAGCGAATAAATCGCTTATATGCTAAGTTAAAAATTTGAAAAAAAAATAGGGATGAATTGGGTTTAACACTCTTTGAAATGATACATTAAAATTTCACCCCCAATCACACAACCCCTCGCAAACTACCCTAACTTATTTTTTTGTCAAATGGCAACCCTTTTTTTTCAAGAAGATGAAAGGTCTTTTTAAGCTGTATCCAATAACACATCACAGTTGATATTTCGAAGTAATCCTTACGTTCCAAAATTACAATAAAATTAAACATAACAAATTAGAAAGATTTCATTTTTAAAAATAAAAGTCACTTGAACACTAATGTGGTACATTACGGTGTTTCCTTAAAATACCGCTTCATGTTTTTTTGTTCAGGTATGACATATCCAAGTTATGATATTTTTAATTTTCTATAAAATGTGGATGAATGACGAAAGCTACTTTCTTTCTTATGGGACGTGATGTCATTGCCATTTTAACTTGTTTGACGCTTGCACAAATTTTGAAATTAATCTAATAAGTAGTTTTTTAGACTGATTTTTAAAATATTGTATTAGGCCGTCCTCTTGTTTTCATTATGTTCGTACCAAAATATTACTAGTTCGTTCTTATGGAACATTTAATTTTTTTTGCAAAATTTTAATAATTTTTTAACGTTTTACTAGGCCGCCATCTTGTTTCGGCATTTTAGATTTTTACCAAAATATTGCCAGGTCATCTCCATATGAGCCTTAATTTTTGTCCAAAATTTTAAGTCAATCTGATGAGTAGTTTTTAAGCTATATGAGAATTGACAGACAGACAGACAAACCCACAGGTGGTCCGACGGAATTGATGAAACATATTTTTTGGCATCGAAGGACGCTAAAACGCCAAGATATGTAAAACTTGACTTTCAGATTACAAAAATTTTATTTGGCCGCCATTTTATTCCGCCATCTTGAATTAGTATCACAGTTTTACTAGTTCATCTCTATACTACAATTAGTTATGGCACACAATTTAAAATCAGTTCATTAAGTGGTTTTTTAGGCTGAATTTCTAAATATTTTATTACGCCGCCATTTTGTTCAGCCATCTTTAATTAACACCACAGTTTTACGAAAATGTTACCAGGTTATCCCCATATGACCCTTAATTTTTCACCAAAATTTGAAGTCAAATGGGTAAGTCGTTTTTTAACTATGCCGCGAACAGACAGATCGACAGACTAGTGGCAGAAAATTTTTCGGGGTGCCACGCCCAAAATGGCTATTTTTTTAACCTTTTTATGATGTTAATTATCCATAGCTTTTGATCGTTTTTAATATTTAGGGGAAATAATATGAATTTATAAGATTTCAAATATATTTGTTTGTTCTTAAAAAACAGTTATGTACCTATACTTATGTTAAAGCTAATTTCATAACAAGCGAAGCAGTTTTATGCCGCCCTCATCTCTATTTGGCTTACGGATATTCACCATTGCGTTGCCATAGCAACTGCCGTAAACAAATCTAAGCGCGAAAGCCGACGTGCGGGGGGAAGCTGATGCGGGATTTGTTACTGCTGATTGTGATTCCCCAACGGGTCGCTCGTATGAAAAAGTCATTATTATTTTTACTTCCCTCGTAAAAGGTCATTATTATTTTTACTTCCCTCGTAAAAGGGAAGTATCGTAATTTGAGTATATAACGCACTAGTTTTGATAGAAAATAATGGTATAAATAAGTAAATAATGTGAATTTATATAAAACATACTACTTTTTTATAATAAAAATCTACGGAATCGAGAAAACATGTTTTTCGTTATCTAGGGACACCCTGGAACGTAAAGATTTGAAAAAATCTTGGAGGGTGATTTTTTCACGATTACAGTACTTCCCTTTTATGAGGAAAGTAAAAACCTTTGCATATTCAACAGCAAAAAAGAGGATGTCATTTAAAAAAATGAGTAGTTTCCTAGGGGTTGTTTGATAAGTGGTGGAATTTTTAAAAGTATAATATTTAAAAAAATGTAATACCCAATTCATCCCATTTTTTTCAAATTTTATCTTTTTAATAGCCGCCTATAATAAAATCTTTCTAATATGATATTTTTAGTTTTACTTTAATTTTTAGAGGAACAGGTTACTTCGAAACATCGACTGTGATGTCAATGGATTGCAGCACGAAAAGACCTTTTATATTCGTGAAAAAAAAATAAGGATTGCCATTTGACAATAAATCAAGAAATCATTTCAAAGAGGGTTATATCCAATTAATCCCTATTTTTTCGAAGTTTTAACTTTGAAAACGCATTAAGCGATCTATTCGCTGAGCAATAAAATCTAGGACTCCATATATATATATATATATATATATATATATATATATATATATATATATATATATATATATATATATATATATTAAAATCTACGTAAAATTGTAAATACTTTTTGCTAAGAGCATTTTTTATAACCGTCTTTGCAAAAATAACGGTCTAACTTACCGATTTTTTTGTTAATGTGCTTATATTGTGGTTTTTTTTTGTTTGAACTTATGGAATGGTTTGATTATTTAATAGCTAACCATGTTTTTTAAATAAATAAATAATTTTTCCACTTGATTTCAGATTTTCTCTACATACGCAAGAACAAAATCATAGAGTCGGCATATTTCATGGAATTCTCAAAATTTTCAAGAGATTTTGATAGATTTTACAAAGATATCACTGGAAACAACACCGTAGAAGCTCTTTATAAATACAGCAATATCGCTTGGAATTTTGTTAACGAAAAATATATTAATCATATTCCATTTGGTAAAGAGCTCAAAGAAATAGTGTGGGAAATTGTAGCGGAACTAGAACAACTCGGAGAAGTTCCTTCAATTAAATACGCAATGGAAAAGTTCAATGAAATGCTAGGTGCCGTTAAGTACTACTACAATTATTTTGAAGTTGAATATCGGGCCCATCGTTTTATACGATTTTTATATACAAAATTATCGGAAATGACAGTAACCGCTTTGGAATTCGAAAACAGGTGAGTACATATTAAATACGTTGTACTTGTTTCATGAAATGTAATATTCAAAGTTATTAAATAAATATTGGTATTGGTATAATTGCTGTATAATAAGTTTATTAATAAGCCGTCGAGTATATTGTTTTATGATATATGTTTATGGCCAAAGGAACTCTATTATATTTATCAACTTATAAAAAGACTTCAAGGGAGAAAATACGCTCCTGTGTTCCTTTGTTTTAGAACGTCGAGGTTAGATTGAAAATTCATATTAGTTTTTACTTGCCTTGCAAAAGGGAAGTATTGTAATCGTGCAAACATGTTTTCTCAATTCCGTCGGTCTGTTTTTCTATCTGTCTGTCTGTTCGCGGCGTAGCTAAAAAACTACTTATCTGATTGACTTCAAATTTTGGTCAAAAATTAAGGGCCCTATGGTAACATTTTAGTAAAAACACAATATGGCGAAACAGTTAAAATGTTAAACAAATTTATTAAAAAACTACTCATCCAATTTATCTCAAATTTTGCAAAAAACATTAAGTATTATGTTGGAAACAACTGGTAATATTTTGGTACAAATTCAAGATTGCGGAACAAAATAGCGGCTTAATAAAATATTTACAATTTCAGTCTGAAAAACTGCTTAATGGTTTGATTTCAAATTGTGTCATAACTAATTGTGGTATACGGATCAACTAGTAAAATTCTGGTACTAATTCAAGATAAAATGTTTGTAATCGTGAAAAAGTCACCCTCTCAGGTTTTACAGATCTTTACGTTTTAGCGTTCCTAGATGACAGCAAGTATGTTTTATCAATTCTATTGGTCCGTCTGTGGAAGGGAAATATCGCAATTTGAGTATATAACGCACTAGTTTTGATAGAAAATAATGGTATAATTAAGTAAATAATGTGAATTTATATAAAACATACTAATTTTTTATAATAAAAACCGACGGAATCGAGAAAACGTGTTTTTCGTCATCTAGGGACACCCTGAAACGTAAATATCTGAAAAAATCTTGGAGGTTGATTTTTTCACGATTACAATACATCCCTTTTATGAGGGAAGTAAAAACCTTTGCATATTCAACAGCAAAAAAGGGGGTGCCATTTAAAAAAATGAGTAGTTTCCTAGGGGTTGTTTGGTAAGGGGTGGAATTTTTATAAGTATAATATTTGAAAAAAGTAATACCCAATTCATACCACTTTTTTCAAATTTCTACATTTTTAATAGCCGCCTATAATAAAATCTTTCTAATATGGTATTTTTAGTTTTACTTTAATTTTTAGAGGTACAGGTTACTTAGAAATATCAATTGTGATGTCAATGGATTGCAGCATGTAAAGACCTTTTATATTCATGCCATTTGACAAAAAAAGTAAGGGTAATTTGCGAGGGGTTGATTGGGGGTGAAATTTTAATGTATCATTTCAAAGAAGGTTATATCCAATTCATCCCTATTTTTTCGAAGTTTTAACTTTGAAAACGCAATAAGCGATCTATTCGCTGACCAATAAAATCTGCGACCCCATATATATATATATATATATATATATATATATATATATATATATATATATATATATATATATATATATATATATATATATATATATATATATATATATATATATATATATATATATATATATATATATATATATATATATATATATATATATATATATATAATATTTGTCTGTCTGTCTGTCAGTTCGCGCATAGCATACTTACTCGATTAACATCAAATATTTCTCAAATATTAAGGGTCATATGGGGATGACCCATACGACCCAAAATGGTGAAACAAAATGGCGGCCCAGTAAAATGGTAAGAAAATATTAATAAAAAACTACTTACCCAATTTATCTCAAATTTTGCACACACATCAAAGTATTATGTTGGAATCAACTGGTAAAATTTTGATACGAATCCAAGATGGCAATGGCAATAAAATGTTTAAAAATTCAGCCTGAAAAAACTACTTAATGGATTGATTTCAAATTGTGTGGCCTAACTAGCTGTGAAATAGAGCTTAACTAGAAAAACTGTGTTACTAATTCAAGATGGCGAAACAAAATTGCGGCCAAATAAAATTTTTGTAATCAAGGAAAAATCACCTTCTCACTAAATGCCAAAAAACACATTTTATTAATTCAGTCGGTCCGTCTGTCTATCTGTCTGTCAGTTCGCGACATAGCTTAAATACTACTTACCCGATTGACTTCAAATTTTAACCAAAAATTAAGGGTCATATGGGGATGACCTGGCAATATTTTGGTAAAAACCCAATATAGCGGAATAATGTTAAAAAATATTGTTAGAGTGGTGTATTATTTGGGGTTAAGATGCAGTAAAAAAACAGGTCTTTTTTAAATTGTCGACGTTTCGCAACTTAACAGTTGCATCCTCAGGACATATATATAGATCCTATATCCTGCATGAAACCCATATTATCAGTATTTACCTACTGAGTTGGTCCGCATATATTTCCTAGATATTTAGTTTCTAAATGGGTTTCGTTAACAATCCTCTTGTGTTTATGTTAGAGTGGTATTTTATTTGGGGTTAGAATCCAATTTAAAAAAATCGAAAAGTGTTTTTAAGTAGTCGATGTTTCACAACTTTAGTGTGGCATCCTCAGGACACATATAGATTATATGTCCTGCATGAACCCAATATTATCAGTCTTTACTTACTCCATTGCTCCGTAGATATTTCCCAGATATTAAGTTTTTATGGTTTTCGCTAACAATCCTTTTGTTGTTATCTTAGAGTGGTGTATTATTTGGGGTTAGGAACCAGTAAAGAAACTTTTTTAAATTGTCACTGTTCCCCAACTTTATTGTTGCACCCTCAGAACTCATACAGATTCTATATCCTGCTTGAAACTCATATTATCAGTCTTTACCTAATACGATCTTCTTGTTTTTATGTTAAAGTGGTGTATTATTTGGGGTTAGGATCCAATAAAAAAAAACAAAAGTCTTTTTTAAATTGTCGACGTTTCGCAAATTCATTGTTGCATTCTCAGGACACATATATAGATTTTTTTTATATCTTGCATGAAACCCATATTATCAGTCTTTACCTACTCTGCTGGTTCGCAGATATTTTCCAGATATTAATTTCTGAATGGTTTAAGGTGACGAAACAAAATGGCGGCCAAATAACATTTTTAAAAATCGAGGTAAAAAAATCTTGTTCAATTGACTTTAAATTTTGCAGAAAAATTAGATGTGAAAATGGGATAAACTGGAACGAATTCAACATGACCTAGCAAAATGGCGGTGTGTGTCAATATAAACACTACTTATTGAATTTATTCTAAATTATGCCCAAAAGTCAAGTGTGGCATAGGTACAAAGAAAATGGTAAAATATTGGTGGGAATCCAATGAAAAGACAATATATGTTACATATATATACTATGACTATGTACTGAACTAAATTGGGTCACACTTCACTATCCCTAACAAATGAAAAAAACTTATAACGAGGGAAGTTCCTTGTAAAGGAAATTCACCGATTTTTTTCGATTGTCTTTAATATAATGACAAAATAACGAGCCAAATATGTACATATTTTAAAGCTCGAAATCTTTTAAACAGTTTATTGGATTTTGTGGCGTTTTGTATCAGTTAATAGGAAATTCCATACGCAGTAATTTTAGATTCCGTTTTTGTTTCAATTTATTTTTAAATACCTAAAATAATAGGAAAGCAGTTTCTTTGGCAAAGCCCGGCAAAGGGTTTCAAAGATATTTTATTATCTTATTACCTAAAGTTAGTATGAAAATATAAAAATTAATAAAAAAGTACAAAAATAAACATAGTTGGAAGATTTTGTCTAAATTATTTATTTTCGGTATTGACGCTGCGTTACCGCTTTGAATAGCCTGAATTTTTTAATCAAAAAAGGAGTTGATTTTGGTTTATTAGTTATAACCAATTTCTCTGATAATTTTTTTGGGGTCTTCCCCTCATTAGCTGGAAATTTCAATACAGAAAGGTATGCAATTATGCGAATTAGTGATTTCAGTTTTTTAATTATTTTCGCAAGTCTGACTGCATCTCGTGATATTTTTTGTGTTAAATTTATGCATCATTCAGCCAAAGTAGTCAAGCAGCATCCCAAACCTAAGCCCTTCGATTTTTCCAAGAGTCCAAGGACATTCCATCAGCTCATTTTTCATATGCTTCAGCATTCTTGAGATACCAACGCTCTATACTATGGCGAGATCACCTCTCTTCACTTTTGTGATAATACAAGACACGTAGACCCAAATATTCAAGTACAAGCCGCAACTAGTTACTTTTTCTTGGATAGCAAGTAAAGCTTCTTCTTTTAAATCGACAATTACCGAAATTATTTTAAAGTAAAGCATATTTATAGTTATGTATAATATTATCGGAGATGGCAGTAACCGCTTTGGAATGCGAAAACAGGTGAGCAAATATTAAATACATTTTACTTTTTTTCATGTAAGTTTGTTCAATAATTTTTAAATGTGTTCAGATTATTTGTTGCGTATAGATTGACAAACAAAAATCTTTTTTGGCTTTTTCGCGTATTTTCTCCCTTACAAAATAGTTGTAAATATTTCTGTCTTTTTGTTAGTTAGTAAATATTATAGAGATCTTTTGGTCATAATAATGTATCACAAAACAAAATGCTTGAGGGCTTATTATACTGCAATTTAATACCAATATTTATTTAATAACTTTAATTAATTTATAACTGCGTTTTTTGTATAATTTATTGAACAAACAAAAATCTTTTTTTTGGCTTTTTCGCAACTGAATAAAAATATTTAACTTTAAATTAATTGAAGCAAATATTTAATATAATTACATACCTCAACATGTAGACTAGTCTGTCTACGGAATGTTTCGATACATAATATAAACAATATATTTGTATATTATGTATCGAAACATTCCGTAGACAGACTAGTCTACATGTTAAGGTATGTAATTATATTAAATATTTGCTTCAATTAATTTAAAGTTAAATATTTTTATTCAGTTGCGAAAAAGCCAAAAAAAAGATTTTTGTTTGTTCAATAAATTATACAAAAAACGCAGTTATAAATTAATTAAAGTTATTAAATAAATATTGGTATTAAATTGCAGTATAATAAGCCCTCAAGCATTTTGTTTTGTGATACATTATTATGACCAAAAGACCTCTATAATATTTACTAACTAACAAAAAGACTGAAATATTTACAACTATTTTGTAAGGGAGAAAATACGCCCCTGTGTTCCTTTGTTTTAGAGGTTAAATTGAAAATTCATATTATTTTTTTTTAGATTGTCTTTAATATACTGATATAGTATCGAGCCAAATATTTACATATTTTAAGCTCTAAATCTTTTGAACGGCTTATTGCATTTTGTGGCGTTTTGTATCAGTTAATACGAAATTCCATAAGCAGTAATTTTAGATTCCATTTTGGTTCCATTATTCTTAAATACCTAAAGTGATAGGAAAGCAGTTTCTTTGGCAATCGTATTACCTAAATTTAGTATTAAAATAAAAAAGAACGAAACAAAATTAAAGCTGGAAGATTTTGGTTATTATAAATGGAATGGAATTTCATTATTACAAATCATTAAGACAAAAACGTAAAGCATCTTGATAGGTTTGGAAGCCAAAAGACAAAAAAAAGGAAAACAGGAAAAACTGGATTGGCTAAATGAACATGAAACCAAGAGGCAAAAAGACGGTAAAACACTGTACTGTCTTTTCAAACATATTTTTTGGGCACCAATTTGTTTCACCATATTTAAATCGTATATTCCAATATTTTACTTAGTTTTTACCTATACCACACTTGATTTTTGAACATAATTTAAAATAAATGGAATAAGTAGTTTTTACATCGTTTTTTAAGACCACCATTTTGTTCCGTCTTGGTGAATTCGTACCAATTTATCCCTATATCACATTTAATATTTCTGCAACGTTTGAAGTCAACTGAATAAATTTTTTTTACCTTAATTTTTTAAACATTTTATTGGGCCCCCATTTTGTTTCCTCATCTTGAAATCGTACCACAATTTTACTTTTTTATCTGTACATCAAACAAAATTTTAAATTAATCTAATAAGTAGTTTTTCAGGCTGATTTTTTAAATATTTTATTAGGCCGCCATTTTTTTTTGCGATTCGTATCAAAATGTTACCTGTTTTTTGCTATGTAGTATTTGATTTGTGTGCAAAATTTGAAATAAATTGGATAATTAGTTTTTTAGTAATAATTGTTTTAACATTTCACTAAGCCGCCCTTTTGTTCCGCAATATTGGATTTTTATCAAAATGTTACCAGGTCATTCCCAAATGGACCAATTTTGGACCAAAATTTGAAGTCAATCAAGTAGGTCTTTTTTAGCTACTCCTCACACTGACAGGACTGTCTGACGGACCGAAGGAACTGAGAAAACATATTATATTGAATTCAAGATGGCGGCCAAATAAAATATTTGTAATCGTGAAAAAATTATCTTCTTACATATCTTTTTTAGCGCCCCTAAATGCTAAATACTATATTTTATCATTTCGTCGGTTCATCTGTTTCTCTGTCTGTCTGTCTGTCTGAAAACTACTTACCCGATCGACTTAAAATTCAACCATTAATGGTCATATGGGGATGACCTGGTAATATTTTGGAGAAAGGCCAATATAGCGTAATAAGAAGGCAGGCCAGTGAAACGTTAAAAAATGATGACTAAAAAACTAATTATTCAATTTACTTCAAATTTTACACAATAATCAAGTGTTACATGGGAATGAACTGATAACATTTTGGTATGAGTCCAAGATAACAAAACATATTAAAATATTTGAACCTGAAACCAGCCTGAAAAAACTACTTACTAGATTAATTACAATTTTTGTGCAAGTATTAAGTGTGATATAGAGATAATCTAGTAAATTTGCGATATGAATTCAAGATGGCGAAACAAAATGGCGGCCAAATAAAATGTTTAAAAAATCAACGTAAAAAACCTTCTTATACAAACCGCTTTTTTGCAGAAAAATCTAATCTGATATAGGGATAAACTGGTGCGAATTCAACATGACGGAACAAAATAGCGATGTTTGTCACTGTAAAAACTACCCTTAAATTTATTTTAAATTACGCACAAAAATCAAGTATGGCCTGATAGAAAGTTGTAAAATTTTGGTAGGAATCAAAAATGCTATAACAAAATAGCACCTAATAAAAATATTTGAAAAGACAGTTCATATATATTACTAAATGACTATGTACCGAACTAAATTGGATCACACTTCTCTAACCCTAATAAAAGGAAAGATTCGTAAGGGATGCGTTATGAAATTTACAAAACGGCTCCGGGCTCCTTACATGAACTTCGACAACGAATTGCAGTTGTTTATTTAAGAATAACACATTACATGCTTCATAATGTGAGAGAAGAATTTATCCGTAGAATATTTATTTGCCAGGAGGTTCATGGTGGACATGAATTTGAGAAACAATTAATTTTTACGTCTAATAAGTAAAACATGTATGTTACAAACAGGGGTAGGGATACCGTAGAAATCGATATTATTGTTTCTCATTTGAAAATTACTGAACTAAATGTTTTCAAAATTGGGAAATGATTTGAGCATAAAAATACCTTTAAAATAAGGTATTACTCGATCCACACCCATTTCCATTTTTAAAAAATGTTACGAATGCGCACATTTGCATTTTGAGATTTAAAGCTGTCATTGCTATGTCAAAAAATGCAGAACTTGCTTATATACTAACGTTCCAAATATTACCACAATATACCGTTAGGTTCTAAAGTTAATGAAGAGGTCAACAGACTTTAGGTTGTCACTATATATATGCTGCCGTATTTGGAAGTAAAAAGGTATGCCTTGATTGAGTTGATGAAATAATTATATTTTGAGCAGTTAGAAATTATGATAAGCAATCGATATGTATACTTTTTCTGTTTCTTTTAAATATAAGGAATAGACAATAAAACGTGATTGCAAACTCTTATATTTTAGGCAACGAGAAGCAAAAACTAAATTCATTTATGAACCCAACGACGGAATTATGATTCTAGAAGAAAAACTACCAATGTCATGGCATGGATTTAACGAGACCCCAAAGTTTCAGGTATTTTTCATATATTTTTAAATTTTCGTTCAATAATGTTATGTAATTTCTGCTTTATTATATTTGGTTTTGAAATTATTTATTTTAAAAGATGGAAAAAAATGTTATGGTTTTACCTAAACAGTAAAAATTTGCTAAAAAAATAAAGTTTGGAAAGGAAAAAAATGAGCATCGACTTTGTTATTTTAAATGGAGTATCCTGTACGATATCGTTTCATTAAATGGGAATATTCTGACCAATTTTAACTATACTAGATTGAATACCTTTATCTTTATAAACAACCTAGAAAAATGACAATAAGAAGCAATATGACAGAAAGACAGAGAACATGCAAACTTCATGCAACATGCAAAAGCACATGCAACTACACATTGCCCACTTGCAGGGTTTTCGTCAATTTTCTCGGTTGTCTTAAAGATAAAGGTATAAAACTTGGTACATGTATAATCACCCAGCAAGAAAATACCGTCTTGATTAACCGAGATTACACAGGGTGTTCCATTTAAAGTAACAAATCAGATGGACGTTTTTTATTTTGAATTATTGTTTATTTTTGAAGCAAATCCTGACAATTTAGTTTAAGTTAAAATTTTTGTCCTAACATTTTTTTCTATATTCAATGCTGGGCATAGAGAAAATGTTTAAAACATATACAATACACTGTTCTTCCACATATAAAAAAATATACAGTGTATCCCAGATTCGCTTCTCTACATAGGGATCTCGGCTCCTATTATACCTACAGCAAAGGTTAAATTGGGAAAGTTTTAGAGGAAACTTTCGGCAAAAGTTTGGGAAATGTCGACGGAAAACCGAAAATGGCGGATTTCGTTTTTCGCCAGTATATCCAGAACGGTAAATTTGACAGCTGTCAAAATGTGACATTATTGGGACACATTTTTAAGACAAATAAGATGGCGTATACGACACGTCTTCATTGTTTTTTGTTAACCCGCAACCCGCCTCAACTTTCATTTTTCTTATGACCGCCATATTGGATTTTTCGATTTTTGGAAAGAGCCTAAAATTTCCAGTCTAGTGAGGTCTCACAAGTGCATTAAAGATTTTAGTGTCATCAAAATATCACACTTCGTAAATCAGGTTTCAGTGTTTTTAAAGGAGGCCTTGATTTATTTGTCACAAGATTACATTAATAAGTAGCTAATGTATTGAACGCATTGAATTTTCAATACAACATGAACGTAAATAACGACTTAAAAAATCTAAATGAGCTTTAACTACTTTGTAAGTGGGTAACATTAATTTATAAATCTGCAAAATGACGTCCATTTGCATCCAGACATTTTTGACAATTGGTGACTGTTTTTCGTACAACCCTGGTAAGTGTATTTCGGTTAATATTTCTAAATGTGTCCAGAACTATTTGTCTCAGGATTTCTATGGTCACGGGGGGATCAAATTCATAGATTTCATTCTTCGTGTGACCCCAGAGGTAGAAATCCAAGGGCGACAGGTCAGGGGATCTAGGAGGTCGAGATATTGGACCATTTAAAGAAATTATTCTTTCGTCAAACTGCTCTCTTAAGAAGTTCCTGACTTGAATGGTATTGTGAGCAGGACATCCGTCTTGTTGAAACCAAGTTCTTCTTAATTCATCTTCCGTTAGAATAGCTCGTAAGGCTGGTACAACCTGGTTTCGCAAAAGCTCTAGGTACCTCTGCCCGTTTAGGTTGTAGTCAAATAAAAATGGTCCAATAAGTCGATTTCCTGAAATGATTAATAATTTATAAATAGGTGCCCAATAGTCAAGTGCGGCAGGGTCGGCCGGGTGGTACTAGAAACTATAAATTATAAAGGGAAAATTATCTTTATTAAAAAGTAGATATTTTCTTTTCAAACATAATTATCGAAACATCCCGTAATGAATGAGCTTGTATACAGTTGAAACCTATTCAGCTTTATTATGAAAATAAAAAACATATTTGGTTAGCGGAAAGTAATAGCCGTAATAAATTATTTTGTTGCTATTGCATATTAATTTCGGAAATACTAAATCAATTTATTTCAGTGATATAATAACCTTAAAAAAGTACACCGTGCCTTAATAAAACATAAAATAGCAAAAGAACAAACCCCTTGCGCTTTAAAATTTAAATTATTCGGAAATACAGCTGAACGCCTTTCTATAAATCATAATGAAAATCGAAAAATAATTCGACCTTTGATTAATATGGTATTTTTTTCATACCGCAAGAACTAGGCTTCCCGGGTAATAATAAATCATCAAATTCAGACAATCAAAATAATTTTAGAGAATTAGCTAAATCTGCAGAAAATTTAGATAAAGTGTTAATAAATGTATAGAACCCAATTCTATTTTTATAGGTTCTTCGAAACTACAATACAAAATGATTGAATAAAAATGTAATACAATATCAAAAAAGTAAGTTGACTGACTAGAGTAGAACGTTTTACTTTTTTTTTATTAGATTATACTCTTTTAGTATCATTAAAGAACTAAACGAAAAAAAAGAGATTATGATTTGACCATCATTTGGTGCCTATTTAAAAAAGATTGGTTAGATTAACTTACCAATGATCCCACACCAAACGTTACTTCCAAATCTAATCTGTAGACGTCTCTCTGCCACTTTGTGAGGATTTTGCACAGCCCAATGATGACGGTTGTGCCTATTAAAGACTCCACAATTCGTGAACCTGCTCTCATCGGACCACAACACATGATTTACAACATCAGGATTTTCATTACATCTCCCAGTATACCACTCACAGAACTGTAGTCGTCTTGGAAAATCAGTTTCCTTAAGTCCTTGCACTATTATGGGTTTGTATGGATGGTACTTATTCTTTTTTAAAACTCTCTGTACTGTTGATTTTTGCACATTAGTTTCCTGTTCTACAGTTCTTACCGATGCACTAGGGTTTTCGTTGATAGCTTGTAAAATGTTTCTGTCTCGATTTTCATTGTTATAATTGTATCCGCTTCTAGGTTGTTCGAAGGCACCATGGCTAATTAAATTAACTACGATTTTCCTGAATTGGGTTTTATGAGGCTGCCGTCGTTCGGGGTACATCTCCAAATACCTTGCTGAGGTAACGTCGGAGTTTCTGTATGATTGAAAGTACAGAACTAACATGTCAACCTTTTCTTCATTTGAATACGGAATGCCGGCCATTTTCTATAGGTTTTGACAATTTATGTGTCAGATTTATGATTTTATTGGGATAAAAGCGTACCTACTACTTATTAAAACACAGCTTTGATACTTTCAACTATTTAACTTAACGTCAAAGTCAAAATCCAATTTTGTTACAGATAAATCACGGCCTCCTTAGAAAAGCATTGAGAGCTAACATTACTTTAAATCATGGCCTCCTTATAAAAAACTGAAACCTAACTTTACGAAGTGTAATATTTCGATGATTCTAAAATCTTTAATGCACTTGTAAGATATTACTAGACTGGAAATTTTAGGCTCTTTCCAAAAATCGAAAAATCCAATATAGTGGCCATAAGAAAAATGAAAGTTGAGTCGGGTAGCGGGTTAACAAAAAACAATGAAGACGTGTCGTATACGCCATCTTATTTGTCTTGTTAATGTGTCCGAATAATGTCACATTTGGCAACTGTCAAATTTACCGTTCTGGATATACTGGCCAAAAACGAAATCCGCCATTTTCGGTTTTTCCCTGATATTTCCAAAAACAATTGATCGATCGTAAATCTGAAGCCGGATATCGAATGCAATAAGGTTCCTCTAAAACTTTCCCCATTTAACCTTTGCTGTAGGTATAATAGGAGCCGAAATCCCTGTATAGAGAAGCGAATCTGGGACACACTGTATATTACGTACAGTTATTAGGGTTTGGCAATTATACCTAATCAAATAGTAACGTATCGGTCCACTAAACTAGATTTAACAAAGTAAAAGCTAAAAGAATTCAAAGAAAGTCGACCGGTCAAAAGTATCGTGTTTCTTTAAGGAAAATTTAACCCGATAAAATGTCCACAAGTGCATCCAGAGAATTTCTCAATGAAAGATAATCCCCGAAACTTGACCGCTACAATTCAATTTAATGTAGCTGGTCTCTTTCTTAAAACCGTCTTACTAAAGGAAACTTTTAGCACATGAAACCTTCTCAAAATACGTTTTTTTTGTATGACCGCTGCGGCGTTATGAAATTCCCCTACTACATAGAGTATTTTATGCTTTATACACTGCGGTATATATTTGAAAAACTAGCTAGGACGAGATAAATTCTTTGGCCGCTCTTAAGAAATGTTGATTTTAGATATTGATTTAGACCGTGTCAAATTGAAATTATTTGCCGACGTTTTGTCTGTCATTGTACAAGGCATCATGAGGAATCTACGCTGCACGAGTTCAAAACACTTAATAGGCTTTGATGAGCAGTGTTCAGGTATTTATACCCAACTTCTGCTCACCGACGCGTGATTCACTGTAATAAATGCTATTGACATTTTCGGGGTGCTTGATAATTTCAATAGGTTGTCTAAACACTTTGTCTTTTATAAACTGATCGACAAAATTAGCGGCGCACTTTTTGAAACTGTCGGTATCTTGGCAGGATGATGCCAGTTGTCCTGAGGATACGCCTAAGATCCTAAATGACATTCCCCGAGTGCCAAGTACGTGGGTCACCCCCGCCGGAATTTCCAACACTAAGAATTGGTCAAAACAAAAAACTCCACCGGCAAATGCATTTAAAGACCCAAAACTGCCAAAGTCTAAGATAGAATGGTAATTGAGGGGGTGGTTTTTCGGGAAGTGTTCATGTCATGGTCACCAAACTTGGTTACAATAGTTCCTTGGGTATAAAAGCAATGCTTCGAATGGTCAAAATGTTTTTTTTTTGTAAATTCTCCCCCTTGTTGGACTGGGGGTGAACATGGAAGACAGTGGGTTCGCAGGGGGGGTTCAAACTGTGGTTCATGCATCTCAAAAGAGCCAATTCGGACCAGTTCATCAAAAATCAGCTCTTTCGGATAACGAAAAGACAAAAATGTAACCACTTTTTTATGGAGTTTTTCGTTTTGATACATTCTCAGCGTTGCAAACTCCGGTTAGGGTAAGCCGCACATTCAGCGCTTGGTGAGGGATATCTAGGACCTTTGATGCATCCTCAGGCCAAATGGCATCACTCTAGCTTTACCACTGCCCAAATGCCGACAGTGTATTTTACCGAGACTGATTAATAATAATCATGTGTTCTATTAACTGCTGCTGTTCAGCGACAGCGGAATGAACAATGTTGAAAGGGTGATTTTTTGGGTTTACGTCAGAAAGTTTGTCAACTTTCTATTCATATTTTAATATACACAGAAAGCTACAATAAGGCGTATCACATTTAATGTATCTTATATATATTATAATACCTTATAATACCTAAATTCCACTGTTTCTGACACCTGAAGATTAACGTCATTATTGCAGATATAGGGCATTATTTATCAAATGTGCTTAGACTTCCCCCTAGAATCCAGATATGTAATTACAAAAGTGCAATTTTTGACTAGAATTTGAAGTCATTCTGGTAAGTAAAGCTATGCCGCGGACTAACCCAGAGGCAGACAGACAGACCGACGGAAATGATAGAACATATTTTTTGGCAGCTAGAGAGGCTAAAACGTGATGTAAAACCTAAAAAGGTGTTTTTTTTTTTACGATTACAAACATATTATGTTAACGCCATTTTGTTCTGCCATCTTGAATGAATACCCCAATTTTACTAGTTCATTTCTATAGATACCACAATTAATTTTGACATACAATTTGAAATCAGTTCACTAATTAGTTTTTATGCTGAATTTTTAGAAATTTTAAGTCGCCATTTTGTTCCGCCATTCTTGGATTCGCACCAAAATTTTACCAGGTGTTTTCTACATAACACTTGATTTTCGTGCAAAGTTTGAGATAAATTGGGTTATTAGTTTTTTAGTAATATTTTTTTTAAACATTTCACTAGGCCGCCATTTTGTTTCGCCATATTGGATTTTTGCTAAAGTTACCAAGTCATCCCCATATGACCCTTAATTTTTGACCAAAATTTGAAGCAAATTGGGTCATTAGTTTTTTAGCTATGCCGCGAAAAGATACACAGACAGACAGACCGACGGAATCGAGAAAACATGTTTCTCGGCATCTATGGACCTTCGAACGTAAAGATTTAAAAAGACCTTGGAGAGTGATTTTTTCAGTATTACGATAGAAGTAAAATATACATGTTCTTATTATACTGAGTGTCATTCCAATCTAATAATCCTATTCGAATACGCAGGGAAAAACAAATTAAGAAAATTCTTATCCTTTAACACCGTGTATCTTGAAAATTAAGCCGTTTTTATTTATGTTTATATAACATTTTTGTCTTACTTTACGCCAAGGAATCCCCCATTGGGCGGTGATAATTAACCTAAAATGGTTTATAAAAATAAAACCTTGTTTTTCGATGAAAATAATGAATGTTATTCTCTATTTTTTTCTAAAGACGTATTTTTTATTGTTGGCCTTTACCTGTAACTTCACTCATAATGAATTCCACGACACACAGATAAACAGAAAATATATAAAGTTATTACCAAAAGCATTTATGTACAATGCAACTATAAATTTGTTTCCCTACGTCGTTTTTTAAAAGTGACTCTTACAAATAAATGATAACTTTACCGATACGATTAAAGTATAAATTTAAACATGTCTATATAACCAAATTTACATAGAGAAAATTATCATATCTTCACTTCACTGTTATCATAACTGAAAACAAAGCAAGAATCCTTTTTAAACAAAATCTCCGTAGAGAATACTTAAATGTAAGTGAGCGATGATAGTGAAAAAGAAATAGCAAAAGGGCAAAAACAAGCCAAAATTTGAATAATCCGATGCCGTGTTCTGAATTTTTAGAATAAATTTTCCTGTATATTTCAACTTAATATCAACAGCACGAGGCGGTGGAAATGCATTGTGCTAGCGAACCTTCCATTACTTTTCAGACTAATCAATATTAAATATTTAAATCTAAGTTAAACTTAGGATAAACTGTTATACTAAATAATTTTAATGTTAGATAACACAGGCATGTATACAATTTGTGATCATGCTATTTTATTTTTTTTCCGCTTAATTAGGGTTTATATTTACCTTAATTAACCCATTTTTGCTTCTAGCATGTAAATTTACCAATATCTCTAAATATTCTGAATATAACAGAGCGCAATATTATTTAGTGTCAACGGGTTATTCAAATGAGCGTTGTCTACTAGTGTTCTAGTTCTATGAGTGTTTCGTTGTGCACTTTCTATAAAAAAATATCTAGTAGGTGTTGTAAAAATAAACCTCAGGAATTTTGTTATATTTGTGGCCAGTTCACCAAAGTTTAAAAGAAACATTACTGATTTCGTACAAAATGCATATTTTGCTTACTTTAAAATGAAGATCAAGATAAACTTTGGTCACCACATGTTATCTGCAAGATTTGCGAAGAAGCCTTGAGACATAGGTTTAAAGGAACAAGAAAAGCCTTTCCGTTTAGAATACCAGCGATGTGGAGAGAACCTAGAAATCATAGCGACAACTCCTATTTTTGTCTTTGTGATAATAAAGGTCATAACATAAAATCTCGAAAGTATATTAACTATACCAAATCTTCCGTTGGTAATACGACAAGTTCCACATGATGCTGATATACCTGTACCTATTCCTCCTAATGTATTGCAGTCTAATGTCTAATCTGAATCTTCAACAGATACAGAGTCTGGCATTTAGGAAGCATCTACCTAAAGACCGCATCTGTTTTCTCAATTAGAACTGAATAACTTAGTCAGAGATTTAGGACTTTCAAAAGATCTTCCGGATATTTTAGGATCCAGATTAACACAAAAAAAATACTTGCTCCAGGAACTACATTTTATTGGTATCTGAGGTTGAACTTGTCGATTACTTCGCCGCAGCTGGTTCAGTTGTATATTGCCAAAACGTATCTGAGTTAGTTATCCACTTTGGTGCACCTGAATACAAACCTACCGAATGGAGACTTTATAGATCATCAAAAAGAAGTCTTAAAGCTGTTCTATTACATAATGGCAATTTGACCTTAAGATTTTAACATTGCTTTTGGAGCTATACCAAATACCCATTTTTCTTATGTGAGTGGAACAGTATAGCAAGATATGATCTGTGGACTAGAAGAACTGGCCACAAAGAAAAAATTAACACCTGACCTGGCTCCAAAACTGTAACTCGGGAAAGCCTATTTGACTTGACTCCTCATATAAAATTGGGACTGGTGAAACAATTGGTCGAAGCTCTAGATAAAAATATTGCTGGTTTTAAATACTTGTGTAAAACATTACCAGGTCTTTCTGAAGCTAGACTAAAGAAGGCATTTTTATTGGGGCACAAATAAGAAAGTTAATGAAAAGTAATTAAATTGAGATGGTTGGACAGGAAGACGAAAAAAAAAAGCATGGAGAGCTTTAAAAGAAGGTATAAATTAGGTTTTAAGAAACTACAAAGACCCAGAATTTAAAAGTATTGTTGAAAATACGTTAGAAAAATTTAGGGGGTTAGGTTGTAATATGAGCATAAAAATTAACTTTCTACAAGCTCATCTTGACTATTTTCTGGGTAACCTCGGTGATGTCAATGAAGAATAAGGAGAGCGCTTAGCCGACTACCTCTGGATGCTTCCTGCAGGTGAATATAAATGGAAAACACCGAAAAGAAAGTTTTCCGGAAGAAGAGAAAGATTTTCCAAGAAAATAAAGAACTAACGAATGTTATTTTTTTATTATTTGTTTTAATGGTTTTATTATTTTTCTTGTTTATCCTAAATATATATAAATATTAATACTTTTTACATTCCTGTAGTATTTTGCTTAAAAACCTTACGTAATAGAAACAAACTGAAAACAGAATTGAAATCAGCCACACATAAATACACAATATCAGTTGAAAAATTCAATTCACTTTTCATAAAGTATTTAAACGCAGGCCTGTGTAATTTTTTGTCACTGATTAGTTATAATATGAAATCGTGAAAATAGCAAAAAAAGGTTGAATACTCATTTTTTAAATTTTGCATATACAATCGCCTTTTTAAAATAAGGAAATCACCCTTGCTTTGATAATCGTTTCCCTTTCAACATCATTAAACCGCTGTTATGGCAATTGGCGAATATAGAATAAGTAATTAATAATTAAGTAAAGTCCAACGGAATCGCGCAAGTAATTAATAAATGCACGAAAGATCGAAAAATAATTTTAGTAGAAAATTTGCTGTATGGGAATTTAAAGAAAAAATGTTTCAGATATATTTTTTAAATTCGTATTTACTTATGAGAGATTTATTTATCAGAGTGAAAATAAACAGCCAAGGAGACTCAAAGAATCTAAGTTAACATTTGAGATTCCTGAACCAATATTACTACATGTTGTGAAAATTGGTCCAGAATTAACATTTTGGTTACAAATAACATTTCTAATACTATAAAGTTAATTTTTAAACCACATTCAGCAGACATTTTAACAATTTTTAAAATATTAATTTCTTCACATTTTGGGTTGTCGGTTGTCCCATTAACAAAATATTATAAATGTATTTTAGATGATAAAAATTTAACAATGGGATGTATTACGTTGTATTGTAACAAATTAAAGGGGACATAGATGATATTCTCCCAAAACATGTAATTTAACGCTAGAGACAATTATTTTTAATATATATATATATATATATATATATATATATATATATATATATATATATTATATAAAATATTTTAGATAATTTTGATTTATATTAGGATGTGATTTAAGGCAAGAGATCAAAAGTAAAAAAAACAGTTTTTATTCTAAAAATATATCATTTAAAACAAGTTATTGGGAAAAAAAGCGATATTCTACTAAAAGATATGTTTAGAAATAGACATAGATTTAAAATTTCAGCAATTGCTTTGGTTTTTTTCTTGGTGTCTTTTTTTGCTTCTTTTTTTGCTTTTGAGAGTTACAGTTTACAAAGTTAAAAAAATCGACGTTTGGAATTTAAGTGAAATAATCTGTATATAGGTACTATACAAGAGGTTGAATAAACGGAGACATTCTTTGAACTAGCATATTAGTAAAAGAGCTTTCTGTTATTTTATCTTTTACTTTTAAAAATAATTGTATTTTTTACTTTGTAAATTGACAGGCTGGTGATTGCGTTTTTTCATTTAGTATGATATTTAAAAGTTATTATAGAACTTTGTAAATACAATGTACAGTAGTTTATTTTTATCTGTAACGTAATGTATGTAAAATTGCATATTTGTCTCGCTATATAATCATTTCAAATTCTAACTGATAATGTTTTTTTTTTCTTTTAGGAAATTCCCGAAATTAAGGTCTTTTACGATATATATAACTATATAGCGACCTCAGAGGCATCATTCTGGAACTTTTATTACGACTATATGCCATACACTAACCCTTCAGAATGGCTGCCGCCATTTAAAGGTAAGATTTTCTTTGGCACTCCTTTTATCAGTTATATTAGGTAATTGGCTAAATGGAAATGTAAAAACTGAGAGGATGTTATAAGCTATGTAGAATTAGGGATAATATTCGCTCATGTTTGTGTAAATAAGTGCAAAGAGAAACTAGTTATTTTTCTGAACCTAATTTACTCTAGAAGTGGTTTACGTGAAAATAAAGCAATTTATTATTGAAATTTGTCTTGATATATGCGTGCTAGTTAGATGCACTGTCATATATACAAGGTTGTTCAAAAGAAACGCACAAAATGTACAGCCATATTTTCAACTTTTTTTTCAAATAGCAACCTAGGTCATTAGGGAGCTCTATGAGAAGGTCTTCTAAAACCCAATTCGATATTATCAACAAATTAGGGGTCTGCTCACTTCGTTACAGTAAAACGAATCCACATAAGTTTTTAATTAAAATTAACTATCAAAGTAGATCCTTATGGTGGAAGGCGGAACGACCTTGGTTACTATCAATTATTAGACCTATCAGCCTATCCAGCGACTTGGGAAAATTTCATTGAATTATCTTGAGAGGATTGATTAAACAATAGAGGTATTGAATTATAGTGCAAAATCCACAGTGGACTTGCATTAGCAGTAATGTCTCCTAACGAGGATGGTCCAGATATTCTTCATGAATGCACCACCGCATTTTGGTATCTTGGACAAAGGTGCTTGGATAAAATTTTTCCAAATCGGTGGATAGGTCGACGGGGTCCCATTAAATCGCCACCAAGGTCTCCGGACCTTACACCATTGATTTCTTTCTATGGGGTATTTGAAGGAGAGAGTGTTTAAAAATAGACAAAACAGCGTTGACCTACAAGATAGAATAAGGATGGAGGTTAGTAATTTACCAGACGAAAGTATTTGAAGTGCGGATGATAGTATTTACCTCAGACTAGGTGCATGTCAAGTAGAAGGAGATCACTTTTAAAACTCCAGAGTTTTTTGTGAAAAATGACTCATACAGGAGATATGCATCCTGTACCTTTCTTTTGAACAAATCTGTATATAAAAATTGTACAAAATTGCCAGACTGGTTACAAAATGTATATATTTAAAACACACAACGGTGTTTTCTCCAGTTTCACTAGCAGCTCCCACTGGACCAGTGCGTAGTTTCTGCTTATGAGAAAAAGTATCCCTAAGTGAGATAAAAAATTTCCATATTATTTTAAAAAGTTCCAAAGTATGTTTTTTTTTTATAAATGTGAAATTTGAATCGTCATTTAATTAAAGACAAATTTTACCACTACTACCCTTGAAATTACCTGGAAAACCATTTGTACTTAACAAATCGGGAAATATCTCTTAACAGATTAGTTCAGAGAAATTCATTATTTTTTTCTACCATTCATTTCTTGGATTTGAGTTTAATCTTTAATGTATTGATTTTGCTTTAAGTTCCAGATCAATGACATTCAATGCAAGATTACATATTTTACATTAGTTATAGAGGCGATTATTAAATGTTCCATTATTGGTTCTGTTTTATTAGTGTTTTGAGTTTATAGTTTTATTGTACTAGGTTATAGGAATACTATCAGGAGTTGATTTTAGATCTATCCTAAGATTTAAAAGTTTAAATATATACTAATATAAATGCTGCGAAAAATATTTACAAAGCTCTCAAATAAGAAGTGATTTGACTGATTTTTAAACCATACCATCCTACAGTTCCCGTCGAAGTTCGACGGGGGTCCCATTCGTATATTGTCTTATTTTCATACTCAAAATGCTCTAAGAAGCTACACTGTTACCGTATAACACGAAATACTTCAAAGTAACAGGGAATTTTGAATAGATGAAAGCACCTTTAGCATTCTGACTGGCGAGTTAGTATTTATTTTTGTAATTAACTAAATTAACATTATAGCAAGTGACCTTTAAGTGAGATTTTGTGCAAAAGATTAGGTCTTTTAATCTTATGCTTTAGGAAGCTTAGCTTAGCCGTTCTGTAGTCGATGTTGTATTAACGCTCTTTAATTAATTTAACGCAAATATAAGATAATGAGAGAGAATGCATTTTCAGTTCTGAATAAATTCTGACATAAAACATATGCACGAGGACGAGAATACACAAAAAAGTTTTGCTTGCTTGATAATATCAAGAGGGATTAACCTCCGAATAGACTGTCTATCCGGCAGTTTCACAAATTTGTCACATCAGTCGTTCGTGTCTTCGTTTCATCATAATATAAGCTAGCTTTAGAAGTGTGCAGTATGCTAACGAATTAAACTGACGAATACCGTCTGGTTTATATAATATGTGTCATTAAGGAGGCGCCGATTCGGCGGGCGGGTCGGCTGCCCATTCGGCAAAAACCGCTTCGTCTGTTTCTAGCCTAAAACTACTACACCTAACGCCAAAACATTTTGAAATAATTTTTTTAACATGTGATTACGCAATTTTTCTAGTTTCTTCTCTTTCAACCACACTCTCTAGATTACATGACCAGCATATTATAAAGTGTGAAACCCAATTTTTTTCCTGTAAAACGGTGCCTGTTCCGTATTTATTTAATAAACGAGAGAAAGGCTCTCTGTAATTCACTACTATGGTAATATAAATTCTACACGCCTGCTTATTTTTTTTTCTCGAAGAACATATCGGAAGAAACCGATTTTAGTGTCGTACGTTCGTAATCGCATATTGAGGCAATAAAGTGACGTTCCAGCTACAGGGACCAGGTGAGTGCTCATTGTAGTCCAGGTAACAGCCACTCGTTTAATTCTTGTTCTTGGCTTGTTTATTGAAAGCCGTGCATTTATATTGTCATTGTTACCATTAATTTATGGTTAACGATCTTTTAGAATTCAATATAGATTACGCATTAAAACTACAGTCCACTTTCTCTCTCCAAATCCACTTGCACACCCAACAGCACAGGGCTGAGAATCTGAGATATTTTTTTTTGAAAATTTCTTCTCATACCATTGGTTTTAACGTCAATATCTAATTTTTTTCGGGTTGACCCATTTTAAACTTTTGGTTAAAAATTAGGAATTCCCGATGGCGCCACCGATTTGAACAATTAATTAGTCGTTTCTCTTCGACACCCTAATATATTTATTTTACAGTCTGGACACTGTACAGGGTAATTCAAAGGAGAGTAAAAAAAATCTATTTTATAAAACATAGAAACAAATTTTAAATATTGGATTTTTATGGAGAATCAAAATGTATTATCGGAGAAATAACTGAACATAAAATAAAAATCATACGAGAAAAATATCAATTTTTTTCTTATTTTCATTGTAACGCCTGATATTTTACTACATATAATTTTTTATTTGATGTTCAATTGTACTTTTCAAATTAAATTTGAATTCTTCATGAAAAGTAAGATACTTCTAAGTTTTTACAAGACTCAGATACATTTACTTTTACATTATTTATCTTAATATCAAGGCGTTGTGAGAGGACATATTTAGACTTGCCATATAATAATAGCTGTGTTTTAGACTGATTTAATAAGAGTTTATGTGATGCTGATATTTTATTAATAATATCAAGATCATATACAATGTTTTTCGGCTCTCCTTGCATCGACGAAAAAGAAGCTATAATATAACTGAAAATTGTCAGTATACTCGTATGATTTTAGGTATTTTAAGAAAGTAGCAAAATCCGAAGTATATAATGAAAATAGCAAAGGGCCTAATATGCTGCCTTGAGGCACACCACAACTTAAAGTTAAGATATCAGAGAAAGAATTACCCAACACTACTTTTTGTCCCCTATTTAGAAGAAAGTTCTTAAGATAATTAACAGCAGTTATATCCAAACCATAATAGTGAAGTTTACTATATAAGATACGCTGATCTAATGTATCAAAAGTCTTATTGAAGTCTAGTAAGAGCAGACAAGTTCCTTTTCCATCATTAGTAGCTCTGATGATGTCATTAGTTACTTTTAAGAGGGCCGTTGTTGTACTATGTTGTGCACGGAAGCCAGACTGAGTTGAAGGAATAATGTTATTATGTAAAGCATAATCATTTAACTGTTCGTATATAATTTTTTCTAAAATTTTAGAGAAAACTGGTAATAAACTAATAGGCCAGAAATGAAACAATTCTGACGGATTATTATTTTTGACAACAGGTAAAACATTCGCCATTTTCCACTGCGTAGGAAATTTGCCACTTGTGATTGACAGGTTTATAATATGAGTTATATAAGGCAATAAATGGGGTATAATTAATGAGATATTTTTGCGATCTAACCCATCATCGCCATGCGCCATTAGAGCGCAACTGAGATATAATTTTTTCGACCTTAGCAGGGTTTACTTCGGAGAATTTAAAACTGGCAGGAGCGTTATTGGAAGTTGAGGTAGCGAATTAACTTGAGGTATACTTTGAAAAAAGTAGTTATTAAAGTCATTTGGAGTGCCAATCTCTCTGGTATCAATATTAGTAGCATGATTTATATTTAACCGTCCTAAAGCCAATAACTTTTAGAGTCTAACCTAAATTGATGATTTAAGTAAGGTTTCTTTTCATTACGCATAGACATAGTGACAAAATTCTTAGTTGCTTGTATTCCCTCCAACTTTCATCAGTTTTGACCTTTTTGATATTCACTGTGGGCCTTGTTTCTTAAGCGCATCATATACTTGATATTAGGGGTAATACAGGGTGCAGGAGGTTTAGTCAAAACTTAATAGTTGGCGTTGTTTCATAGCAATGAAACGGTGACAGTGTCATTGTTACCTATATGTCCAACTTTTACATTAAAATGTTTACCCTACTAGAAAAAAATACAAACATATATATTGAATTAAAATCAATTAATCTCAACATAAGACGTTTTTGGGCAATTTTTAATAAAAATCCACCTTCAAGAAGTTCACTATGTTGCTATAGGCTCAAAAATTTAGAACAAGCTCAGCCGAGAAAAAAGTAGGTCAAACCAGCATCCAAATGTTTTAGATAACCTACTGGAAATTGTAGAAATTTTGACTACTCATAACAATCGAATTTTCGTTAGAAAAATTGCATTAGTGCTTTAGAAATGTCAAAAAGCAAAGTTCACAGTAGTGTACAAATGATTTGGAATGAAAAATATCGTAATGGTATAAAAGTTATATTAAGATATGTCACCTGCTTTCGGTCAACCTAGACAATCATCAGAAATAATATTGTGAAAGGATAGAGACAACAGTCATGAAAAATAAGCAAGAACCAACATTAAAGCAACACCAGTAATATAAAGTTATATGGACAACAATATGGGCGACTGAAGGCAATGACCATCCTGCTTGTGGAAGGTTGGTTGGTTCATGGTGGTCATAAAAACTAAAGCTTGTGGTAAATGATCCACTCATGTAGCAGAAAAAAAAATATAAACGTATCTAACTAGACAAACGATCAAAATCATAGAGAAAAAAACATCTTTTGTAGGCCCCACACGAATGCGGCCAGTTCGTTCACGCCAGAGCCATAAAATATACACACACACATACACACACACACACATCCAAAGGGTCACACTTAGCTCCTGCTCTTACAATATACCCTTATTATAATGTCCCTATAAAATGGCTTCCTAATAATGAAACAATATTTAGTTAAATCATCGGTACATAACAGGCATTTTTTTCTTGAAACTTATTATCGGAAGCTGCACTGTAATTTTCGAGCTAAAATATTTGCTTGGATAACAATAATTAAATTTTAATGTTGCGGCATCTTTTAACAATGCCAAAGTTTAAATTGTCTTTTTGTTTACTTGAGAATTTTGCTAGAGTTGTTTCGTTGACGCTTTGTACAATAAGGAATTTAGTTTAGTAAAATTGCACAGAAGCATCAAATTAAAATTGATTTTCTTGGGTTACCGAAGTTATCGAAAATATGTTGTTCGACATCTCTAAAATGCATCTTAGCGAAACAAAATCCTACTTTACCCACAGTGTCTCAAATTACTTGGAAACGGGACAGAAAATACAAAGGCAAGAATACTATACCTGTATTTTTACATATTTTTATACCTTTTCTTTACCTCTCTTATATTCTTCCTACAAAGCGCTAATTATTTTCATTGAATAATTTGTAAGCAAATAGGAAAACAAAGAAATTACATTTAGAGCAATGTATTGGGACGATAGTGATTTATCCAAATAAGTTTATGTACGTCGGCTAGAGGTTAGCTAATATGTCGTCCTATATGGACGACATTCTGGAAAATTGGAGCGATTTTCTAATGTATATAACCGGATAGGGACGTTGAAGATTTAGATTAGTCTTATAATAGATGTGTTAACATATAGCAGTGGAGTATGACAATTTGTTTATTAGAAAATTGTGTGATCAGTGCTCAATTGTGACAAATTTTGAAGCCATTTGTGTTTGAACCAGAAGGAGACGGTTAAAAACTATTCTCGGACCTGACTATTTTACTGATTGTGACTAAATTTTGATTTGTCGAAGTGCTTCGACAAAGTTCTATTTCGAAACTAATCAAGATCTTAAGTTTTTACTTTACCATCGCATTTTGGACCACCAGAAAGTAATGTAGCAGGGGCGGTCCGGGGACACCTCGATGGCATCTTGACCACCGATCGGTCCCAGGAGCTCTTCGGCTCACCTGCCTGCAAGAAGTGTTTACCTGTCACTTTTGTGCACCTGTCTTAAGCGTGACACCTGGTTTGCACAGGTAGGTGTTATTTTTGAAAAAAAACTTCCAAGAAGCGAGCTTCGCCGAGCCTCGCGTCATCACAAGAGCCTCGCCTCGCCTCGCCGAATTCCGAGAATTGTTTTTCTGTTAATTAATATGTTCGACGTAAGACTAGAGGTCAGGTTCGCAGATAAGAAAGGGTCAAGTCCCGAGAATTGTTTTTCTATTAATTAATATGTTCGACGTAAGACTAGAGGTCAGGTTCGCAGATAAGAAAAGGTCGAGGATGTAGATAAGGTGATGTTTGTGTAGTATTGAGATGAGCAATAAAAAGTTGTTTTATAGATAAGTTAAATATTTATTTCGAATAATAAACGATAAAAAACGTATAGCGCTTAAAATAATTAATATAACGAGATTTGTTTTCAACTATTTAAAATTAATGTGTTCGAGCCACAAGAGTTCGAGTCTGGTCTAATTTTCTATTAAGATAATGGAATAAAACTCAACTTTGAAATAATTTGGATTTATTTAAATTTTCAGATAGAAATATAAAAAAAAGTCAATTCTTTCAAATAATGTTTATTAAAACAATATTAATAAATACATTATTCTTGAAATTTTCTTTTCTTTCTTTCGTAAAAAGCAAATTGTGCAATATTGTACGAAGTTTCCATTTTAATTCGGGTCCAGTAATTTTGAGTCGAGTTGTCACTGATGTTAGCATAGAAATAATCTTCATCCATCTGTCGCCATCCCCAATCATCTTGTGGCTGTGCTTGATACAGATGAAAACATTTGTCCATTTCGTTTGTCACGAGGTTACTTTTGGTATCCAAAAACTGTTGTTTGGTGGGAATGGGACAGCTATGATGTGGCTATAACAAAAAAAACAATTCTATGACTGGGGTATTGATTCCTTGCAGTACAAGTCAAGTTCCGACGTCGTTCCAACAAATGACTGTGCTCTGTGAATGCGAATTGATTCCTGACAAAAGCAGAAATGTAGCTTACAGAGGTGACAGTAAATTGTAGCTAATGGTTCGTGTTTTCGTTGTGATCCGACATCTAATTTAATCCGTTTATTCTGTCTTGTAGTAGCAGCGGGAGTATATTTGACAGATGTCAAGTTGTGAAATCTTTTGTGATCATTTGCCTCCAAATATTTGATATCAGTCGTGGTCTGAAATAATATTTTCAATTTAAATATTGCATTTATATTTAAAATATAACTATTTACCTCTTAACTGGATGAGACGAAATTTTTGAATATAGTAGATTACCCGTAACAAAAGAAGAATAAATGAAACTAAACATTGTTATATCCCCACGGTAGAGTGTCTGTATTTAACTGTTGATAATAGTTCGTGTAGTTAACTATTCGCTTGTCGTCAAAAGGACTCAAAGCGGTTTTAATTTAATTAATAGTAAATACGTTATGCTTTTTGGATCTAATAAAATTTTGCGCAACATCGATGGTAGTATTGTTAAAAAGACACTGATAATAATCATGAAAAGAAATTTGTTTCAATGCTGAAGATTGAATACCCTTAGCTTTTTTAACAATTTTTTCTTTGTTTGCAGCGCTGTCTTTATCACTAAAAGTTTTAAAACAATACATTTTAGAACGCAAGCCGATAAATTCAGTCATAACCTGACCACAACATTCATCCTTCATTAGCCCATAAACTTTTTTATTTTTTTGTTGAATATTGTATACGTTGTCTTTAGGGTAATCTGACGTATCAAACATATGTATATTTTCCCTAATGCAGTCATAAATATTATAATTTGAAAATAGATAAATAAGACTGTCAGTGTCAGTGTACATTAATTTAGCATTAGACTGGAATTTCGGTATAATAAAATTGTAATGAAAATCGTATATTATCGTTTTTGAACTATCTAAAATAGACATACCGATGTAAATTGGTTTATTAAATTTTATGTTTAATCGGTTCATTTCGATTAAGACTAGATTATCTGTAAAAATTTCACAACTGTGAAAACTAGGTGGTGAAATGTAATAATTTGCACCATATCTGCCTGACCATTTCGAAACTAATTTTATATCACGATATTTGCGTACATTTTCAATTGTTTTTCCATATGGTGCGTTATTCATCAATTTAATTAATTTTTTTCAAACTCGTTTTTACTGTTTATTCTGAGAGTAGTATTTAGGTCTATATATTTTTTACCATGGAGATTGTTTAAATTTTAAACACCTATGAATTTTTCCAATTTTAAGACCCAATTTGGTGACTAGCTGCAAATTTTTGTGATGAATAACGTAACGTTTCTTATCATAAAGAGTGGTTAATAGTTTGGGAAGTGAAGTAGCTGAAGTTGGTGGTACTAAATGTTCAGGACAGATTGGTAAATCCTTATGTGTTTCAAATAACTCTTTTGGATATTAAAGGTCCACTTCAAAAATATACCCATATTCACTGTTATCGGCTACATCTAAAATATTTGTTTCCTGATAGATATCTTCAACCCACTGAAAGTCTCCAGTAGGCAGAGGATAACTCATAGCAGCACCATATAAATTTACAACATCGAAATACATGAAATAGCTAGATGGTTTGTCAGGGTTATATTCTGCCCCCATATATTCATTATTAGCCTTAGCGTATCTATTTGAGCATTGTGAAATTCCTCCTCTTATACCCTTTTCAATAAACATGACCATATCAATATCTGTTAAGAGGTCCAATTTTACTTCACTAATTTTTTATATGCTATCAAATGCTAATCCTGGTGCTGTATAATAATGTAGAGGGTCCAAATGATATGTTTCCAAACAGACTTTGCGAAAGTTTTCAAAGACATCAACTAAAAGTAGGACATCGGTTTTAAGATACAATTCAGCATATTCTTGAAGCCTTTTAATTTTAAACGTATCCCACACCGTAGAAGCATGTTGATACTCTTCGGTTGATATGTTTGAATTAGAAATAAAACTATAAAATAGCTGTATTGGAGGTAAACTGTTATCTTGCAGTTTTTCCCAAGAGTCTAGATATTCGTAAGGAAATACCCCCTTCTTAGTCATTAGTTTAAATTTAACATCATCCGGATAGTAGTATCTTGTAACAGTTTTTTGGTGATCCTCTAAATAGGATGCTAGTTTTTCCAAGGAACTGGCCATAAAACGAAATGAATCGATAAATCTAAAGCTGATGTCTGAGTTTTCAATGTACTTGGTGAAAGATATGTATTTTTCTTTATTAAGTGGAAGCAAACTAATTATACCTTACACTTCTGTAGAAAGGGCCTTGATTAAGAAGTGACTATCGTATCCTGATAGATTATGAAATATTACAGGCACAGTTTTTTTTATCTGAAAATTTTAAATTACATGATTTATGTGCAGCTCCTCGGAATAACCCCGTTAAATGACAATGGTCTCTTACTTTATAGTTATCCCCTAAAAAAGGTTCATTACAAAAATGACATGTTTTTGCTTGACAATAAGCCTCATTTTCTCGTTTACTTAGAGGTATCATAGATTGTGGGTTTGAATATATTGAATTAACTTTATAAGCAATTTTGCCAAGTTCCCTGACAAACCATTCTTGACACTTTTCTCCAGTATATGAATGAAATTCCGATAGCGAATCATCATAAGAACATTTTAGAAAATATGAAATACTAAATGGTTCATGTTTTTGATATTTTTTTGATTTCTTAGTGCATTGCTTGTCTTCATACTTGACAAGCATGCTCTCTAAATCTGCGTAAATTGCAAAAGGAACCAATAATTTATTTGAGAAATTTTTAAAAGTTAAAATTTTTTCATTTTCCTTTGGCAATGTAATTTTACATTTATTCAATAATTGGCAATCTTTGGAATGTTTTTTCAAAATGGGTTCAGTTTTAAAATGATTGAGACAACGCTCGCAAAACCATTTTTTATGTTTTCTGTTACCCATTTGGGTATATAAACCACTTAATTTTTTTATGCATGCAAAATGAAATGTTGTGTTTGCAGGTTCGAGAAAATATTGTGTGTTTTCTAATTCAACGTTATTACAAGGTAGTATAAGTAAATTAACTGTATCTGTAAAATATTCTATTTTGCTTAATAATAAGGGTAAAATTTCTCTCTTTCTTAAACAAAAAACATTAATAGCTAAGTTGTTCATTCTTTCAAACTTCGAAATATCTTTTAGAGCAATTGGAAATTGAATTCCGTCATATTTCAAATAGTGACTGAAATGATCATAAGATGACGTGCGTGAAACGTTTTTGCCTTTTCTGGGTCCACGTACAGCACACATGATAGCCCACAAAAAACAATAAACGTCTATTTTTAATATTGATAACACTTTTAGTTTTTTTTATGAATTCAGGCAATTGCACATAAGTGGAAGACCCCACGCTTATTGGATTAAAAGAATTAATATTTACTATCAAGTACCAAATTTCACACAAGGCCCAACCACTGTCTCTTTCCTGAAATTCTTCAAGTTGAACCAAAATCTTATCAGTAACGTGTATCTTATACCATTCAGTCAGATTCGTAGATGGTTCAATTAGTGAATTTTTCGTTGTAAAATGTTTAGCGGATTTTTCTAAATTTTGAGGTTTTATAAATAAACCTGAAAACACAACATTTACTTTAATCATAGAATTTTTAAGTTCAGTTTTAATCCTGTTTGAAAAAATACGAAAAGCACTATTTAAAAACTCTCTTGGTTCTTTCATCTTTAAATTGTTAATAATTCCCGTTATTATTCTCCCTTTAAAACAAGAATCAACATCTTCCCAAACTAATTTTCTTTTTAATAGACCCTTGTTATTTTTTAAATGCAATTTAAAACGCAATAAAAAGTGTTTTAAAATTGACAAATTACTTTCCACTCTACTATAACTAGAAACACATGAACTATTTTTTAAACATTTTTTAATAATGGCAATTGATTTTTTTAGATAACGAATATGTGTTTGGTAATCTTCTTTTGTTTTAAGTAATCTACTTACCATTTCAGTTTTCTGGACCGCCTCACTTGAAAATGAATCTAGGACTTTGTTGCTGCTGGACATTTTGGTTTTTTGTTTTCTTTTAGTGTAGTGGCAAAAAGGACTACAAAGACTGCAGTGTGAATAAGTTCGGTGTGTGTATGATAATTTATATACAAAACTCTTATCAATCATTTGCGTCATTTCTATTGACAACACACACACACACACGCAAAGTAGCATGGTATCATATCATGTATATGTAAAATTTTCCAGAAGATAAGTCACGTTGCACCAAAAACATGTTTTATCAAATATAGGTCACGTTGCATGACCTTTGCATTTTTATTTTCCGTTATCAAATACAAGTCACGTTGCACGACGTACATTGCATTTTTCTTTTTCGTTATCGAATACAATTCACGTTGCAAAATATTAGGAAAATTTCTGTTTTTGCTAGTAATTATGATAAAAGATAAAGAAACATTTACTGTGGACGTGGTGTTATAATATGTAACGGAGCAAATTTTGTTGAAAATTTCCTTTGAAATTAATGAATACTTTTATCGTCGTCTACGTCAAAATTGCTAATTTTTTCAATGATAAATTTGTATTTATACTCATCCAGAGTTTGCGTTTGGTATCAGTTCTATGTCTATCCGTTTTTTGGAAACAGCCAAACGAAAATATTCAAGATGGCAACAGTACCCAGTACACTTGTTGTATTTTCTGAAGATAAAATAAACTTTCCTGTGCGTCACGTCTTGGTTGTTATGAAACAGCTTTTTCAGTAAGTATTTGTTAATTTTTTTTGTTAAAGTGTTAGTGAACGTACCATTTATTACAATAACAGCTCCTTTTATTACATTTTGTGCAAGAATTTATTTAGCTAGGTGCTGTAGCTTATTTTATATATTCCATAAATTTATATAGCACATGTTTTTTTAATTTTGAAAGCTTTTCAGTGAAGCAATATTTTTTATTTTTGCAAAAATACTGAATATATAAAAATGATTCCTATGAGGTGTTATAAAACCTGTATTTAGAGAAGTTTTTTTTCCTTTCAGATATGGTGTTGATAGGATTCTCGAAAGGGATGATAAGGTGTATATACACCGTACTTATAGTCCCCGGAGAGAAACCTTGAAAAGAAAATTTGGAAATCTCCCCCTACGCTATCTACGGACAAAAATCAATAATGATGAGGAATTTAGGATACTCGAAAGAGTGGTAAAACGGTTCAAATTTAATCTTGTGGACGAGGATGTGGAAACAACTGTTAGTGAGCAGCAACGACGAACACTACCATCAACATCATCGTCGTCGTCGTCGAAACGGCAAAAGTTGACTGTGGAGGAGGTCTATTCCTCCAGCGAGGATGAAGAGCAACAACAACAACAACAAGAACAAACAAATGTAAATTCATTTTAGTAATTTTAGTGTTCTTTTTTCAGATTTAAATATAGTTAGAATAGTATATTTATTCTTTTATTACAGAAAAATCAACTAACTTTGATAGGTTATAATTACCTAAGCTTAAAAAAGTGTTGGACTTCAAAATCATTACATGATGTGATTGTTGCTGAGGTTCTGGATGAGGTAAAAATCATTAACCTATTACTAAAATCTTGTCCGTGCAGATCCTTTGTAGCCGGTGGTTATCCTAGTTATTTAGTAGGTCGAACCAAAACTTACGCAGATATTGACATGTTTATTGAACTTAGTCCTGTATGTGAAGCGGTATGTTTATTGATTTTAAATATACTGATAGAGAAACTTAAGGAAAATGGTTATAGAAGTGTACAAAGTATAACAACTGTAAATAATTACTCAACAAAATTTTTCTTACGAAATATTGTCGTCAAAAAAGGTTTTTTATTACAATTGATATTTTTGAAAGAAAACTCTAACCATTTAACTTTTGAAGAACTAATTATACATACGAAAACTAATTTTGATTTAGATATATGTAAGACTGCTTTATTTAGGCAAAATAATTCGTTACATACAATTCAAATGAATCAAATGAAGAAAATTGAAAATTGTATTCCAAGAAATCTTAATCGTCGTAATAAATATATAGAAAGACGCCTTGAAAATGGATTGAATGTAGACACCTTAGCAATGATATGTGTCAAAAAAATAACATGTCTAAAAGTAGGATAACGATTTGAATAAATACAATTTACATAATATTTTAGTTTTTTATTTCAATCTTCATTACAATTTCTACATTTAAATGTATTCCAATGATATAAATTAAATACGTTTTCCAAGGTACAATTTGATGTGTTACTATCATGTTGCTGACAACGAGATGACTTGAATATATTTTGTAATTCGGCCAAGGGTGGACATCCTCTTGTTTCCAAATCAATAACGGTGTAATTTGTTTTGAACAATAATCGGGTCAACCACTCCAATTTCTGATTTCCCTTTACTGCAATGATATTGTCGGTGTAGTCGTTATTCCAAGAGTCCACAGTGTCATATCCATTTTCTTCATTTTCAAATTTTCAAAAGCATCGTTTGACCATTCCAAGCCATGTACGTTGTTGGTTAACCATTTCATGTGATTTTTAATTTGGTCTTTGCAAAAGTACAATTCAAAAGGAAGTTTAACTGAAGCATGTTTATAATTTTTATTTGAGGTATTAAGAATTGCAATTTCCTTGCACAAAAAAGTTGAGCTGCCATATTGAAATCCTTGTATATCTATTACAAACATGACTCTTTACAAAACGTTCACTATACTGCTGCTGCTGCTGAGACTACTCCACCTTTTACCGAGAACAATCGATGACTGACGTTTTACTTTTGACACTTTGAAATTTAATATACTTTAACTGTACTGGTTAAAGGATTGTATTTGACTAAACGATCGTGTAGAATCAAACAGAATGCTGAGGTATTGTTTGTTATTGTTTTAGTTGTTTCGAATTCAATGCGAATATCAACAGCTCCGCCTTTTAGGATGTCTTCACCTTGACATGAACAGTCAGCAGCAATTAATGCTGCTTTAGTCTTGTATGTTGTTGGGTCATAACACGGATCACTCTGATTTTTATAATAATAGGATTTTTGAAATTGTTGATACATTTCATACGCAAGTGCATATTTATTGTTATCAAAGTCCAAATTTAGATTATCGTATGGAAACATATCAGAGTTCAAATACACCTTCAAATTTAATAAACTGCAATGCTGAAAATGACTAGCATTTTTCGCAATATTATTTTTCACACCAGTTTGAAAACCAATGATGATAAAACGAGGCTTCTCCAATTGATTTGATGATTTCACTGCCCATGTGTGGTTTTTGCTTTGCTACAGTTGTGGGTATTCATGTAGTTCTTAACTTCTGAAAGCAATCGTTAATTCCCTGTCACTTTCAAATTGTTTAAGTAAACGTAATTTTTGAGTATCACTAACGGTAACATGAGGCATTTTCCACAATATCTTACTCAGTGTAACTTTATAGGTTTCCTTTTTGTCATTTTTTTGCATGATTCCCTCTGTATCAGAATTGCTTCTAATTAATATTAATTCTTGACGAATATTCATGATTATCTTATGAAAATCCTCCGTAAAACCCATCAACATTTTTAGCGGAATACAAACATTAAAACTACCGTTACCATCCAAATTTTTTGGATTGTCTTCACAATCCCATCCAGCATTCTGAAGTGCAAAATATTCAGCTTTCGAAAATGATACGTAACCTTTCATTGTTGTGGCTATGCCGGGATTTCGAACCCGATCGATAACCACTCCTCCTAGTTCATAGCGAATTTCATCAAACAAATGAACAATTCCGTTATTGATAAAAGTTACATTATCACTATTGGTATTATCGTTTTTAAGCAACTTTCCTTAAATGTATAAAAAGCTTTGACTCGGTAACGTGTATAAATCTTGTGTTTGTATTGGTATTCTAATTTCATCGTTATTGTTTAGAGTTGTTGAGGAATAAGGTTGATGTGTATGGTATTGATAATTTATGATTGAGTCATCATTTAGCACATTTTCTCCCACTTTTAACATGTTATAACTCATTGTCTTTGTGCCTATATCTACACTTGCAAACTAATATAATAAAAATTCTTTCCAAACTTGTAGTAATCCGTAATTTAAAACTACACCAAAATCTTTGTAATTTTCCAATTTTTAATTTTGATTTTTCTTCTCCTCCTGTAAACTGAATCCCAGTGAGAGTAGTACACGTTTGTTTTTAGATGTTAACTCCTTAAACGTTCTGGTGGAACTAATAGTTGTCTGTTCATCTAATTGGGTTTTATGACAATTTTCAAACGAGTCCTTTGGTATATTTAAAGAATTATGATTATACAGAAAAACCATTTTAAAGAACTCGCTTCAAATGTAACCTTATCGTTACTAGCTCGTTTCTGAAATTGACTAATTTCTTATCCTGATCAGTTATTTTAAGGATTATCTCATCGATATATCGTGTGCTGATTGGTAGATAAATAACATTCGATGGCTTCTCGACTATTTTGAAACCTGGTGGCACTGTTGGATAAAACAAATGGATAATATGAACTAAATCTCCGTTATTATAGGAATTTATCACTAGATTACATTCTATACATATTGAATTCACTTTAAATATATTTACAGGATTATCGGAAATGTGTCTTTTATTGGGCTCGAGTTGCTTGCTACCGAATCCCAGTAAACTGCCAATTGAATTTTCTTTGCTGAAATCAATTTTACGGTTACATTTGATTTCACACTGTAAAGTGTTATGGTTCGCTTCCAAACGGAGTGTGATTGGATCCTTTTCTTTTGAATGAAATCTCAGATACGTCGTCAAATATTTTTGAATATCGCTACTTTCGTAGGATCCTTCAGGTATAACAACGTGCTCATGTCCACAATGAAAATTGTTATTGCTACTATCAATGTTAGGAATTGAGTTGTAACTTTCAAAATTTATTAAACCCAAAACATAATTTTCGTTTTCATTCAAAACAATGGGTGGATAAATTTTGGTTGAAAGTACAGACTCCGTTCCCGATAAGGTAAACGTATAAGACATGTTTAACTACTTTTCGGATCAAAGTATTTACATTAAATAAAACAAAAACTATAGTTATATTGGTATTTATTCTAAATCTACAGAATGATACAAAAATTTCAGACATAAGTGACCACATATAAACGAGTCATAAGGTTGGTAACAACGATGATTATAAAATATGTTACAAATACCATTAGAGTTAAAATATTTACACACTTCCAGAGGAGGTTTTAAATTTCCAAAACTATCAAAATAATAAACATTATTTCTATGTTTCCAATAAGCAGTCCAATGAGTTCCCGGTCCAGAAAAATTGTCTAAATTGATAATACCAGATTCGTTTTGGTAAATTTTCTTCGGTAATCGATCCTTCATAAACACTCCTCGAAAATAGGGTATTTTGAGTAGTTTAGTATACTTTTCAATATCAAAGTTACTTAAGGCACGGTTAGGTAAGATTATCGGTATTTTTTTTTCCTGAGATGACTTCGTAAAAAAAGGCCTAAACCTGTTTTGTATGGTTTTAAAAAGAGACCTTTTCCCAATGCAATGTATTCCATCGTCTTGTTGTGGTGTTCGCTTTCTTGCAATTGTTGTTTGGCAGCACGAGCATCAGATACGGCCTTTGCGATGCCGGCAGCTCCTCCACTTAACGCACCTAATGCACTCAGTCCCGCAAAAATAGGGATCAAAGGAAGAAAACCTCCAGTTTTTGGAATTTTAATTATTCTTGGCCGTCTGATTTTGGTATTATTAACTGCTTTCATAGCTATCTTAACAACATCGTAAATATTGGATGGTTTTTGATTTAAAATTGTACCTTTAATCTTTTTCATAACTGATTGAAAACTTTTTAATTTTGTACTGCTTCTTTTTTTCCCGCTAACTTTTGGTCTTTTTGCCTTTTTGCTTTTCTGCTTCCGAGGTTTACTTTTTTTAATTGCTGCCATGTTTACTACTTTCTGTTGGAAAAGTTTTTAATACACTAAACGTTGAAGCCAGATAAATGAAAATATATACTATTTTTTAACTTTTTTTTTCAATGGGCCACTAGCAAATTCCTCATGAAAATTATCGTCGTCGTCATCATCGTTTAATTTCCGCTTATTGGATAAGTTTGCCGAATTTATTTCAAATTTTAATTTTTTCCTATCCATTATATTATCATCAGAGAGATCTATCTTTCGAGTGCCCTATTTTGATGTTGTTGTTGTTGTTGCAAATCTTGTTCAATCTCGTTCTCTAAGTTCTTTCGTTTTCTATCATCATCATTCTCAATAAAATTAGAAGGGTATTTCATTTTTTCCTTTATTTTCTTCTCATGATAATTATCATATTTTTGTTGTTTAATTTTTGTTCCCTTTTTGACTTGTTTTCGATACACCTTTCCAGTTTGACCTTTTACTTTTTCGAGTTTGTTTAGCAAAATCTCCATCTTTTTCACATAATCACGCATAGCCTTCACACTGTGTTCCATTATTGTTTTAAGATACTTGTTACCATGGATTCTATTGTATGACTGATTTAAATTGGGGTTATTACTCAAACTTATATCCCCACTGCTAGTACCCATACCTAGCTTTATTTTAGTTTGCATTGCAGCTGAAATACCTGCAGCGGCTAATTTTTTTTTCCAGGATGCATTCGATGAATTTATTCTGCTTAAAGCGTGTTTAAGTAAAATTTTATCTGCCGCATTACGATCTGATATGTTTTGATATTGTGAATAGGCAATATCATGATTTTTACATGCTTCATCTAACGGGTTAATTCCTTTATCACCACGTCGTAAACGTTTCTCTAATTTAGTTCCTGGACCACAATAGTTATACCCTGGAAGATGTAATTCAAATGGAAGTTTGTTTATCATTGAATTTAACAAACCTTCCCCATTAATCGTTCGTTGTTGTTGTTGTCGATCAATCGAATAATACCTCATTTTAAAAGAAGTAAATAAAGACTGAATATAAATAACAGCGTATTATGGCTTTATAATTAGTTTTACATCGGATATTTAACATGGAGGAGAAAAAGAAGAAACATATCAAAATTGTGAAACAAAGAACATCTTTAACAGTAAATAATCATGATGTGAAAAAAAACAAAAATATTAAACACAGTATATTATTACCATCTACTGTACGATGCATCATATCGGGACCTTCAAACTGTGGAAAAACCAATATCATGCTAAGCCTTCTTGAACATCCCAATGGTTTGAAATTTGAAAATGTCTACGTCTATTCAAAGTCTCTGTATCAACCTAAATATATGTATTAAGAGAAATTATTAAAACCAATAAAAGGAATCGGTTACTATGCATTCGATAATAGTGAACAAATATTATCTCCATCTGACGCTAAAGCAAATTCAATTTTCATATTTGATGACGTCGCGTGTGATAAACATGATGTTATCAGAGAATATTTTAGTATGGGACATCACAATAATATAGACTGTTTTTACTTGTGTCAAAAATATGCAAAAATACCCAAACATTTGATAAGAGACAATGCTAACGTCTTAATATTATTTAAACAGGATGACTTAAATTTACATCATGTATACTCTGATCATATTGGTACTGATATGTCATTTGACAGCTTTAAAACCATATGTTCATTCTGTTGGAAAGAACCATTTAGTTTTCTATCTATATTTAAGGATAATAAAATTGATGAAGGTCGATATCGGTTATGTTTTGATAAATATATATATCTGTAGTATCACTTTTATAAATTATTACATAGTTGAACGTTGAAAGTTCATCATCATTATCATCATGGCTCCTGCTCGTACCACGAAAAATAAAAAGGAAAAAACTAAAGATCAATCAGTTAAGAAAAAAATAATTTCAAAGAGAAAAGATATAAAGAATAAACTAGATATCTTAAAACATGGACAAATAGCCCACGAGAATGTATTTCAGCCTATAACAAAACATTTGGAGGTGATTGAGAACAAATTGGATCGAAAGAAGCACACTCCTGAAAGTTTGATATCGGAACTTAAAAGAAGGGAACAATTTTCTAATGACGATAACTATGATGATGATGATGATAAAGATGACGAGGAGAAACTTTTTGGGGACCATAATAGTGAAGAGGAAAACGAGTCAGTGAAATCGGAACCTATACCCTCCACTTCTATCCCATTAGAGTTTGAGGATACTCCTACAGGAAACAAAATCACACATGCATATCAAACTGCACCAAAAATGAAAAGAAAATTATTTTCTTCCACAACAAAATCGTCGTCGTCGTCACGGAAACCATATAATCTTAGAAAATTAATAATAAAAAACGTGCAGGATGAAATCGAAGAAGAGGAAATTAGGAAACAAAGGGAATATGAAAAAGCACTAAATCAAACTATAAGAGAAAAATCATTTTCCGATTATTCTGATCAATATCATAGTTTACCTTTAAAGTACATCAAAAAGTTTGTAAAGGATCCAAATAGTAGTAATTCTGATGGAAAATTCCAAGTAAAGTTTGATAAGGATATCGAACGGTTTTCTATCGGTAACAAAACGATAGATTTCGATGGAGCTGATTTGATAATTGCAGGAAAAAAATATAAAGGCACTGATGGATTATATGGCTCGTTATTTAATCAGAATGTTCCCACCATCTATACAAATGATGACGCAAAAAACTATACTCACATATTATTTAAAACAAATTCTATCAAAAATGTAAAATCAAGTAAAAATAAGAAATTTAGAAAATTTATTGAACCAATAATAAATAAAACTGAGAGTAATTATACCAGTCCAACTGATGATGACGATGATGATGATGATGTTTTGAAACAGGGGGAGGGAATGTCTATGAAACTTTCAAGCAATCCTATTGATTACGTTTTTTGGGATGATCCTAATGAATTGGTTGAGAGATTGGAGCTACTAGTTGCGTCTCAGGCTGCTGGCAATACAAATCACGTTAACGAGATTACTGCCATTATTGAAGAATTACGAGAAGCCAATATAATAGAATAAAAATATGTCTAAATTTGTAACCAAAGTAAAAAAAGATATTGTTGAAGAACTCCATAAACCATCAAGAGTAAATTTTAAAAGGAGGAAGGTTATTATCAAATCTCTATTGGACTTAATGCAAGCTGATTTGGTTGATATGAAAGAATACGTACAAGAAAACAAAGGATACAAATATTTACTCGTCGTACTAATTAACTGTTTTTCTAAATACGTTTGGGCTTATCCGTTAAAAACAAAAACTGCCAAAGAGGTATCTAAAGCGATGGAAAATGTATTCAAAGAACAGACACCTATACATCTCTGTACAGACGCCGGTGGTGAATTTACTGGAAAAGAAATGATGATTTTAATGAAAAAATATAATGTCAAACATTATTTAGTTTACAGTGGGAAAAAAGCATCTATTGTTGAACGTGTAAATCGAACCCTTAAAGGAATGATGTGGAAAGAATTTAGTCTTCAAGGATCATACAAGTGGTTTGATATATTAAAACAAATCGTTTATTCCTATAATAATCGAGTACACACTACCACAGGTTTAAAACCGGCTGAAATTTCAAAAAAGCATGAAAAACTGCTATTAAACACAGTTTATAATCGAATTAAAATGACATCGAAACCAAAATTCGAGATAGGTGACCATGTAAGAATTTCCAAATTTAGAGGAGTTTTTGATAAACAATACCAACCAAATTGGTCAACAGAAATTTTTAGCGTAAAAAAAGTTCAACTTACAAATCCAGTGACATACCTACTTCAAGATGCAGAGAAACAAGACATCAAGGGAGGATTCTATCAACTTCAATTGCAAAAAGTTAAATATCCAGACATTTATTTAGTGGAAAAAGTGTTAAAACGTAAAAACAATAAAGTATTTGTAAAATGGTTAGGTTTCAGTGATAAGCATAATAGCTGGATAGATAAAAATAATGTAGAGTGACTTAATAAAATAATTTTGTTTCATGTACGTTTTATTTATTATATATTATTTACATGTTTTCTACAAATAATTTATTTATCATCAAACAGAAAAACAATATTTATAATTATATAACAACTTGGCGTTTGATAATGCACAATGCCAAGTAGTGCCATATGGATCCTTGTGAAAGTGACATTCGGGAACTTTCTTAAACTTGCTTAGCTTCGGTTCACTCTCCAGAGGTATTTTAAAATTTTTTTCTGCACTAATAAATTTTCTTAGAAAATTCACCTTTTCATCTCCTTTGACGTATATTTTTGGGGCATGATATCTTTTCATCACATGTTCTAAGACATTTGCTATTTCGCTCAAGTCTACTAAACCAGACTCCCATATTAGACCATGATATGAGTTTTCGAGATAAGATTTCGTTTTTAAATCATGACCTTTTAACATGCTTTTGCTATATGGTGGTTTGAAAAGAAAATTTGAACAACGTGTTCCATCATACACAGCTAGTTCTTTTGGAATAAATCCAGAGGTACAATTAAATCCCTGGATATCAAGACACAAAATTGAATTTTCTCCTGCCATAGTTCGAGTTACGAGACACTATTGACGCCTAGTTCAATCTACTTTCTTTTATAAATAAAACTCTACCACTTTTTTTTAATTCTTGTTCTATTGGTGAGTAAAAATCACGTGAATTTACATCACACCCACTAAATAAAACTAAAAACAAATAAAATAAACCATAGTAGTTTTTTTACATTTTAATTTCAATATTTTTGTACTGTTCTATTTTGACATTAAAATCATAGACCTAATACTATTTACACCAAATACATAATTCACTAAACAAGTATCACAAAATTTTAATAACTTTACTCTATGTTTTAAGTGCTTATTAATATTTTTTTCAACTAAACAATTACATATTTGACATAAAAATTGTATTCTTTCAAAATCCATTTTGTGTAACGTACAGGGTCTTATTATAATAAATATATAATTTGACATGTACTGTAAACAGTAGAATTTACACTAAAAATGTCTCCTAATTCTGTCTGACCTGTGCTGTAAATAGTGGAATGTGCGCTAAAAATGTCTTTTAGTTCTACAGGCTTACAATCAAGATAAATATTTTTATTTCGAAAATATCTGGCAGTATACCAGTTACAATATATATCTGCAGGTTCATTAATATTCACAGGAACATATGTTAAGTTTGATACACTGTCTTTTAAGTGAGGCACTAGACCTATTTGCTGATTAGCCAAATTAAATATTTTATCGTTTGGCTTTACATTTTCATCAGGTTTTATTAAATCATAATGTATGTGAAACCATACATTATAACCAGTGTCTTGAAATGTTCTTAAACCAACATTTCTCAAAATATAATATCGTCTATTATTAATTAAAACAAAATTATAACTGCGCTCTTCTGGATAATATTTCTTTGTCGTCGTCGTCGCCGTCGTTGGTTGACTATTAGTTAGGACACAATAATTGAAAAGAATACCATAGAAAAGTAAAACAAATTTACTCATTATTTTGCAGCCTTCTCCTTCTTTCGTACTCTTCTTTTAAATAATACAAAACGGTATATCTATTAATACTCTTTTGTCCGTTAACCTCTTTGTGAATTTTTTCACAGCGGCAAAATCCACAGATGTTTGGTGACATTGAGTTCCCTTTACACTCTTGACACGTTCTGTTGACTGGAACAGGCATATATTACCACCAGTCTGGTTCGTGATCGACTGCTATTAAATCCTCTGTATTTTACATATATATTAATTACTTTAAGTGTTATACGTTTTTTATCACCTGGTATAAGCTATTATTCGAAACAAATATTATTTATTATAACAACATTATTATTGATCATCTCAATACTACACAAAGATCTCCTTATCTACATCCTCGACCTTTTCTTATCTGCGAACCTGACCTCTAGTCTTACGTCGTCGAAAATGAAAACAAGCTATTCTCGGTATTTTTCGAAAAACAAATATTTTACGTATTTATTCAAACATTGCTCATCTCAATACTACACAAACATCTCCTTATCTACATCCTCGACCTTTTCTTATCTGCGAACCTGACCTCTAGTCTTACGTCGAACATATTAATTAACAGAAAAACAATTCTCGGTACTCGACCTTTTCTTATCTGCGAACCTGACCTCTAGTCTTACGTCGAACATATTAATTAACAGAAAAACAATTCTCGGAATTCGGCGAGGCGAGTCTCGGCTCTTGTGATGACGCGAGGCTCGGCGAAGCTCGCTTCTTGGAAGTTTTTTTTCAAAAATAACACCTACCTGTGCAAACCAGGTGTCACGCTTAAGACAGGTGCACAAAAGTGACAGGTAAACACTTCTTGCAGGCAGGTGAGCCGAAGAGCTCCTGGGACCGATCGGTGGTCAAGATGCCATCGAGGTGCCCAAGACCGCCCCTGCTATACTACTCAAGAAGACCTTATCAGAGCCCTTTCAAGAAAATTCTAGAACACTGTATTTCGAAACAAAACATGATCCGTAAGTTTTGACTTTGCCACCATGTTTTGTATCCCAAGAAGACCTACTAGAGACGTATTTCTATGAGTTTAGGGCCTCAAAAAAGACCTCGTAAGGGGCATTTTAAACCAGTTCTATTTTAAAACTAAGCAAGATTCATTCAATTTGACTTCGTCAGTGTGTTTAAAAACAAACCTAAAAAATGCCTAACACCAGACAACAAATCGCTAAAACGGAGAAACGAGAAAAGAAGATTGAAGGACAACTCAACAAACTAGAAGTAAAGCAGTGTATCCTTATGAAAAGATCAACTCGTCAAGCATCTGAGAGACAACAAGAAAGAGAAGCCGGCAACAAAAAAGAGTAGATGAAGAGAGCAAAAGACAGCAAGAACAACAGGAGATATTAAAATATCTGCAAGATTTGGAGGCCAAAAGACAAAAAGAAAAACAGGGAGAGCAAGATGGGCTCGAGAAGATTCTAAATAAACAAGAAACCCAAACACAAAAAAAAAGAAAAACATGAAGAGCAAGACCGGCTCGAAAAAATTCTAAATGAACCAGAAACCAAGATGCAAAAAGAAGAACGAGATCGGCTCGACAAGATTTTAAAAGGCAGCAGAGGACACAAGACAAAGACAAAAACAGGAAGAAGAGGTCAAAATGCAAAGGGAACTGAACCGGCTTGATAAGATTCTAATCGAAAAAGAAAATAGGAGACCACAAGGACTACATCAAGTGCATGACTGGATTTATAATTCCATTGAAAAAAAAAAATGCCGCTTACAGGAAGAAGAGGCCAAAAGGCAAAGAAAACAGAAACGGCTTGATAAGATTTTAATCAAACAAGAAAATAGTAGACCACAAGAACTGCATCAAGTGCAGGACTGGATTTTTTAAGCTATTGAAAAAAGCAATATCGCTTGCAGGAAGACAAAAATAGGAAGCAGAGACCAAAAGGCAAAAAAAAACAGAACCATCTTGATAAGATCTAAATCGGACAAGAATATAGGAGACCACAAAAACTACATCAAATGCAGGACTTGACTTATAATGCTATTGAAGAAGAACATGTCGCTTGCAGGGAGTTGTTTATAACGTCAAGGGGGAAATTTATCATGTCAAGGAATAATTGAAGAGGACATAGATAAAATGAGAGAAGCAGGTTGACAACAAAGTACATGACCTTGAAAAAGAAATGAGTAAAGTGAAAATACAAAGATTCATTAATCCTATAGCAGTTTCTGGCGATAAAAGCAAACCTCCAACATTTGATGGGCAAACTACCCGGACCAGGTATGTGGTCCAGTTTGAGGCCGCAGCAACAACTAACGATTGGATCGACAAATAAGAAGTAACTTCTCTTTACCATCATCAGGCTAGAAGATCCAGTCGATAACTTGATTGTATGAGAAAAAGATTTGAGCCAATTCTAAACGAGATATGATAAAATAAAGACGTTAATAGTATTAAAAATGAAACACGCTTGTTGAATTTCGAGCACAGACTAATTTTATTAATAACTATATAAGAGAAAATTATTAATAAGCATTTCTGCTGATGTGTTAAAATAATATCGCCTATATAAAGTACAGTGGCGCAACAACAAACAGCATTTTGGGTTATACAATTTCAACACTCCCACTAACACAAAATGATGATCAAAAATTTGCTTTTAATGGGTGTGTTATACCCAACAAATCCAAAAACTTATAATGTTTAACTGATGCCAAACCCTTTGTAAGGATATCGGCTGGCATGTTCGTTGTATCTAAATACTTAAACTTCCACTAAGTTATCAGAAATTGCATCCCGAATAAAATGATGACGCGTGTCAATGTGTTTTGTCCTCTTATGGTACATTGAATTAGCAGACAATTTAATTGCGCTCTGATTGTCATTGAATATTCTAATACAATTAACAACTTCTGTTAACTCAGCTATTAAATTTCTATATATATAGCTAGGTATATAGCCTCTTTTGTAGCTTCTGAGACCGCCATGTATTCTGCCTCAGTGCTTGATAGCGCTACAGTCTTTTGTTTTCTACATTCCCATGATATTACGGAACCACAAAGTTTAAAACAATATCCTGTGTATGATTTGCGACCATTCGAGTCTGCAGCCCAATCTGCGTCAGCAAAACCTTCTAATTCCGTATTATCTTTACAAAACTTTAATCCATAATGCTTAGTGTGTTTTAAATATCTTAAAACGCGCTTAGCTTGTTTCCAGTGAGTTTCGTCGAAACAATTATTAAATTGACTCAGATAACTTACCGAAAATGCTATATCAGGTCTAGTCAAAACAGCGAGATACATCAAAGAACCGATCAGTTGCTGATATGGCAATTCCGTGATACATGGCTTTTCTGTTTTTGTAAGATTTACATTGACTTCCATAGGCGTACAAACAGTCTTGCAATCCAACATATTAAATCGTTTTAAAAGTTGATTTATATATTGCTCTTGATCTAAACAAATCGTTTTCTTGTTTTTATCAATACTAACTCTCATACCGAGACATTGCTTAACTTGCCCTAAGTCCTTAATCTTAAAATGTTGCCCTAACTCAAGTTTTAAATTATTTGTTTCGATCTTATCATTGGAAAAAATAAAAAAATCATCAACGTATACTGTTATAAAAGTCAACAAATTACCTCTGCTCTTAGTAAACAAACAAGGTTCATGATCAGATTTCTGATAACCTAAATTCTTAAGAACAACGTCAACTTTTATGTACCATGCCCTAGCAGACTGCTTAAGTCCACAGATAGCTTTATTCAATTTCAAAATTTTATTTTTATCATGAGTTTTAAATCCCTCTAGTAACATCATAAAAACATTTTCTTCTAGAATGCCGTTCAAAAAAGCGGTGGTAACATCTAAATGTATGATATCTAATTCTAATTTCACAGATAAGGCTATTAACAATCTAACGGTGGAATGTCTTACAACAGGTGAAAAGGTTTCATCAAAATCGATACCTGGTTTTTAGGAAAAACCCTTCGCAACTAACCTAGCACGGTACCGCACTTTGTTTTCACAATCAATTTTCTTTTTAAACACCCACTTGCACTGCACAATTGTCTGTTCTTGAGGAATGTCAACCAGCTCCCATGCTTGGTTTTCCTCGAAAGATTGCTCTTCTTCCATTGCCCTTCTCCACTGGTCACCATCAGGTTGTGATAAAGCCTCTTTAACAGTTTCCGGATCAGTGTTCACATCAGAATTTTCTAAGTAAATGCAACTAAAACCATTTTCAAAATTTCTTGGTTTTCGCACTCTCTCAGATCTTCTTAATACAATAGGAGCCTCTTCATCAGGAGACGAATCATCACTATCATTACTGACAGCATTCTCCCAAAGTTCACCTGAGCTATTAGAGAGTAAGTCATCCTCAATTATTCCATTTGTAACATGATCTCCCACTGGAACTGATATTAGGTCATTATTATCTGCTTCTGTGTTTGCTATACTGTTCACCATGATGTTCTCTTTATCTTTGATATTTTCCATTATGGTCACATCTCGACTCGTAAATATTGTATTTTTCGTAGCATTAAATACTCGATAACCTTTAATTTCATTATCGTACCCTACTAAAATACATTTAACAGCCTTCTTGTCCCATTTTAAGCGTTTTTCTTTGGGAACATGTACCATTACTGTGCTGCCAAAAATTCTGAGATTTTTCACATCAGGCACCCTGCCTGTCCACAGTTCGAATGGAGTTTTATCAATTCCAGAAGCTAATGACCGGTTTCGTAAATAGACTGCAGTGTGAACTGCTTCTGCCCAAAATTTCTGTTCAAGGTGCGCATCAAACAGCATACACTTAGATTTTTCAACTAAAGTCCTATTTATCCGTTCTGCCATTCCGTTTTGTTCAGGCGTATATGGGTTTGTTTTTTGATGGATAATTCCACAGGTTTTTAAAAATTTGTCTAACTCCCTGTTACAAAACTCTCCCCCACTGTCTGATCTCAAGATCTTAATCTTTTTGCCTTGTTAATTTTCGACCATGTTTTTAAAATTTTTGAAACAATCAAACACTTGGTCTTTTGTCTTTACAAAATAAACAAAAACCATACGGCTAAAGTCATCCTCAAAAATTATGAAATATTTTGATCCTCCAAGAGACACAGTGTTCATTGGACCACATACATCTGTATGTACTATTTCCAAAATATCTTTAGCCCTGGGACCCTTATTCTTAAATGGTAATCTAGGTTGTTTACCCTTCACAATTTTTCTGCCCTATATCTAGAACACCTGGATAATTAAGTCCCTCGACAATACCATCCTTCATTTTATTCAGGTAAGCGCTATTAAGGTGCCCAAAACGACGATGCCAAACTTCTCCTGAAATAACCGATTTCGTCGATAATAAACACGTATCAACAGTCAATGTGTTTAGCTTATATACCCCATCCTTTAAATCAGCTGTTCCAACTAAATTATTTTGGTTATTGAAAATCTGACAGCGATTATTCATAAACTTAACAGTGTTACCATTTCTTATCAGTTGACTTACCGATAATAAATTCGTTGCCAATTGGGGAACACACAACACATATTTAACACTTATTTCGTAACTATCATGTCCAACAACAGTCGTTAAATTTACATCACCCGAACAAATAACAGGAACATTTGTCTTATTAGCCACCATAATTTGTGATATATTCGCTGAGCTTTCTATATTCTCCAGCCACTCTTTATTTGCAGTCAGATGTACACTAGCACCAGAGTCAATATACCAATCGAATTTATTGAATGATCCGTTCAGAAAAACTACACTAAAAGCGTTTGAAGTCTTCTGTTTACCAGTATCTTTATTATCCTTATTCGGGCATTTATTCTGAAAGTGTCCAATTTGTTTACATTTATAACATTTTATCTGTTTATTGACATTCGCGCCCGATTTCAGATTTTTATTAGCGTTTCGGTTGTCACGCCAATTCTGTTTACTGGCAAACGCACTTCCACTGCTACTGACATCTATTTCCATATCCAATAGTTTAGTTCTAATCGAATCCGTTGTAATGGCAATCCCTGAGTGTTCAATTGCCATAATCATGGGTTGAAACTTATCTGGCAATCCGGCTAACAAAAGTAAACCAATCCATTCATCATTAATATCGAAACCTGTATCTAGTAGTTTCTGGCCTGTTTCGACAACTTGATTGACATAATTTGTCATAGAATCACAATTTTCCAAACGCAAGGAAATTAAACATCTTAACGAATTAATCTTTCTCGCAAAACCCTTATCGTCAAACAACGTCTTCAATTTATTCCATAATTCTAAAGTCGTTTTTGCATCTTTAATATGAACATAAAGTGACGTGTCAATTGTTAAGATAAGTTTTGCTTTGGCCTTGGCGTCACCGTCAGCTACAACTTCTGATATGCATTTAGATAGACCCTCTAAAACCAGATAGTTCTCGACAGCAAACGCCCAATACCCATAGTTCTCTCGTCCTTTCAATCTTGGAACATTAACTATATAATTACCAGCCATTCTTGTACTCGGAAATTAAACTAACAAAACACGATATCAAATTTCGGAGGTTATCAATGCGCTTCGCGACGGCCTGAGCCCATAACCTATTAAAAATGAAACACGCTTGTTGAATTTCCAGCACAGACTAATTTTATTAATAACTATATAAGAAAAAATTATCAATAAGCATTTCTGCTGATGTGTTAAAATAATATCGCCTATATAAAGTACAGTGGCGCAACAACAAACAGCATTTTGGGTTATACAATTTCAACAAATAGATCACAGAATAAACAAATGAAATGTTTCGGTTGCTACAAACTTAGACATATGCAAATAAAATATCGTATAAAATATTTAGATGTCCTTCCAGCGATCCAGTTTCCAGGTCGCTAAAGACGGAGAAATTAAACACTTACCCGGCAGAAAACATAAAAACATTGATACCTTAATCAGAGGTCCATGTAAAGAGCACGCATTGTCAAAAGGTAGACCAACGTGAGGGATATGTTCACAGATCAGCTAGAAGACCCCTATATTGGAAAAATTTTGGATAGAAAATAAAGCACCAAAAAGCAAGATGAAGGTAATACATTTGGACAGACTGGCGAAATATCATGACCAGGAAGCTGATCGAGATGACCAGGATTTTATTAAGAGGCATTTATTTAATATAACAGTCGTGCGAACACAACCCAAATGAGTCAATCGTTTATATACGTGGGCTTATTTTGCAATAAGTATTGATAGATACGATAAAGAAACAAAATAGCACTATGGTTTTTACTAAATATGCCAACTGTCGTTAAACGCTAAATTAACATTCCTAGGCAAACATTTACCGCGTAAGCATATTTTTATCGTATTGAGTGAGATGGTTCAATTAATATGCGCCAGACCTTATAAACTATAAATAAAACTGTAATCGTAATAAATAACAAATATTATTATTATATCTTAGTTTTCTTTGTCGGAGTTATTTTAAATAAATAAGCATTTGTTCAGAAATACAACATTTTCTTGGTCCAACTTATAAGCGACTGGGCTCGTAATTACTAATTTCTAAAGAGTGTTTTGTACGTAATAATCACAAGATTGTATTTAAAATAATCGTAGTTAATTTTCCAAGAATAGTATTTCATGAAGTGTCAATCAAGTAATGTCTTCCACTGCAAAAATATTAATTTCATGAAAATAACAAATTTATTAACAAGGGCCACCAAATCATTTGTTTTGATGATCCAGTGTGTTGTTTCTTCTAAACGGTCCAAAATGTGAAAACAAATTTTTAAATGGGCTAAATTATGTTAAATTAATACCTCATTAAAACCATTAAAAATTTTGATGGCACGGACTGTTTCTAAAATAACTTCTATCGCCATTAGAATAGTTCTTCAATTTTTGATAAAAAATAACATACATTTGTTTACGAAAGAAATGCCGTTTTTAAAATAATAGCAACTTATTTTTGCAATTGCTCTACAGAATACGTTTTATTATTAAGAAGTTTATATTCTATACAGTTTGTTAACTCGAAAGTAATTAATTTATATTTACATTTACATAAAACTGTCTGATGAATGCCATCTAGAAAAATTGGTAACTAAATGGATGAACAATGCTTCTTATATTAAGAGGATATCGGATTATAGTTAAAACGCGTAGACTTTTAGATACATTTTATTTTTTTTTTCGGAAAAACACTGGTTCTTTGACTACATGAAGACGCATTTTTCAAGATGAACCTCCATATTTTGTATTTGGCTAAACATCAGGCGCGTTCGATAAAGTAATAAGGTTTTTGTCGACGTTGATTGTCGACCTATCACACTGCAGATCCCTTGTGATTTATGTGCTAGAGCAGAATCGATATTGTGATATCCTCTTAATAGTACTAAATTGCACTTCTAGGAATTTAGTTTGATTGCATTTATAGAAAAAGTTTGTATTGTAGAAATGTATTTTTATTTTTTCAGGTCATGCAATGCTTATTGGTGGAAAGCATTTTGTAACATTTGATAAAAAGTATTACGACTTCAAGGGAAGTTGTACGTATTTGCTGACTACCGACGTTATGGATCGGAACTTTACTCTATTGCTGTCTTACGACGAAAATTCCGTCTCAAATCAACTGGTTTTGTTAATCAATAAAACTGTGGTTTACATAAACCTTCTTGAAGACGTAAGTAAGATATTTTAAATAAAACTTAAATTTTGTATATAACAAAGGACTACGCGAAAACCTTATGGAAAACCGGCTTCAGTGGAATTCGCTGATTTTTTGTGATTCTAATATAGTCCTTGACCTCCTCAACCCAAGACACATGCATGCCACAATCGCACAAACCAAGGCTGAAAAAAAATCATGTTTTTAAAGAAAACGTATGTTTTAAATAGGTTATATTAGTTTTTTTTGTTTAAACATATATTTTTAACTTTAAAGTTAGGACTGTGTTTAAAGCGAAAAAAAAATGTCTATAGAACACATGTTTTGAACTCTGATATTATAGTTAATTAGTATTACCTTGATGTATTCACTATATGTTTTGTTATTAAAGTATATTCATCAAACTAAATTGCGCCCCATAAATAATCGAGACAATTTTTAATCAAAGTTTAAATGTTGATATTTCAATTGAGAAACGCAATATCGAGATGCAGTTTTGGTGTTCGTTTGGCCGATCTGTTGTCTGTTGGGTATCTGCATATGCGCATAAAAAGTAGTATTTACATACAGGGCGTGAAACTTTTTGTTTGCTAACGTCTAAATTTCGCCAAACATTTTTTTATTTTTCTTGCTTCTGACAAAAATGATCTTTGGCAAGATACAAAAAAAACAATTTGTTGCGATTTTTGATATTTCTGTTTGTTTTAATGTACAGCGTTTATTTACACCTTCATAAAGTGGAGTGTTTATTTAAGAACCTAAAGAAAACTTCATCACCTAATTCATTATTCCAGTTATACCGTTACTATTACCAATAAAAATCATGGAAACAAAAGCTAACTAAAATTCACTAAACACTAATTTGATGTATTCTATAGATTTAAGACAATTCGCTTTTAGAATGTCAAACGTAGGATAAATTCACTCAATATATTTGTTGTTTTTTACTTTTCTCGTAAAAGTATTGTAATCGAGAAAAAATCACCCTCCCAGGTTTTTGCGGATCTTCAGGGTCCCTAGATGCCAAAAAAAACATGTTTTCTCAATTCAGTCGGTCTGTCTGTCTGTCAATTCGTGGCATAGCTAAAAACTACTTACCGGATTGACTTCAAGTTTTGGTGAACAATTAAGTGTCATATGGAAGGTAAAAATCCAATATGGAGGAACAAAATCCCGGCCTAGTAAAATGTTAAAAAAACTATTACTAAAAAGCTACTTATCTAATTTACTTTAAATTTTGCACCAAAATCACGTGTTATGTACGAATGAACTGATAAAATTTTAGTATAAATCCAAGATGGTAAAACAAAAAAGCAGCAAGATAAAATATTTAAAAAATCGGCATGAAAAATGCTACTTTTACTTAACTTGTAACAGGAAACTATTGCAATCATGAAAAAAGAACTCTTCGAGATTTTTCCAGATCTGTACGTTTCAAGATCCCTAGATGCCGAAAAACATGTTTTCTGGATACAGTCGGTCTGTCTGTTTCTGTGCCTGTTCGCGGCCTAGTTAAAAACTGCAAACCCGATTGACTGTTGGTCAACAATTAAGGGTTACATGGGGATTACCTGAGAACATTTTGGTAAAAATCCAATACTGGGACATAAAATGGCGGTCTAGTGAAATGTTAAAAAAAATATTACTAAAAACTGTTTATCCAATTTACTTCAAATTTTGTACAAAAATCAATCGTAGCATTCAAGTGGTAAAATTTTGGTATGAATCCAAGATAGCGGCACAAAATGGCGACTTAATAAACTACTTAATAGATTGATTTCAAATTTTGTGCAAGAATTAATTATGGTTTAGGAACGTATGTGTGTGCTTGATTAGCTATATATCCAATACATTCCTTTTTTATATGAACTGTGAGAGTTTATTGAAACACTGTTAAAACGAAATAAAATAAGTCTATTGAACTAGAACAACAAAATTCACATCCGACTTCTTGCAAGTCCAAAAACAGTCCTCCTCTAATATTAATACAAATCTCAAGAAACATAAAGTTCCACCCCCTGTGCCAAAATTCCTCGCTTTGATTGGTCCTATTCGTTGGCAAAAGGGGTTTTTTTATCTTCGTAAACTTTCCCATGGTCAAAATAAAAACATTCATTACAGATAGTAAAATGGGAATTTGGAGAAAGCTTTACTAAGAAGGGTCGTTTCGGTATTTTCCTATCATAAACCCTAAATGCAATAAACAGTTTACTGGTTCCTACAATCGAACGTGCAACAACATATTTTAAAATCGTACAAAGAATTGTTGTAAAAATAAATATTAACGGATAGCATACAAGAACCTTAAAACTAAATTAGACTCTAAATGCCGATGGAAATATTGTAAAACTAAGTACCTACAAATTGTTACATTTCTCAATAGCAATAGATAATTAGCCTAGATTAAAAAAGTAAATGTAAAATAAAATAAATATGTACAGTATGTTATGCAGTAACAATGAAAAGAAAAACAAATATATACAGTGTGATATGCGCAAATTTTAACTTTGGCAGACAAAAACTAATTATCCAATTTATCTCAAATTTTGCACAAAAATCAAGTATTACATAGGAATGAAATTGTAACATTTTGATATGAATCCAAGACACCAAAAGAAAAAATAGCTATATTTAAAAATTCAGCCTGAAAATACAACTTATTAAATTAATTTGAATTTTACGGTACGGATTCAACAGGATGTAACCAAAATGACAGTATGTGTGAATATAAAAACTATTTACTGAATTTATTTTAAATTAAACCCAAAAGTTAAGTGTGGTATAGGTAGAAAGAAACTGGTAAAATATTGATAGGAAGCCAACATGATGGAACAAAATGCCGCCCAATAAAAATGTTTCAAAAGACAATATATCTAACACACATTATTATATATTGTGACTATGTACTAAACTAAATCGGATTACACTTCACTATTCTGAACAAATGGAAACGAGGAAAGTTCCGGGTAAAGGAAATTTACCGATTTTTTTTTGTATTTCGTCAAGGATCATTTTGGTCAGAAGCAGGAAAAATAAAAACATTGTTTTGAGCATTTTACGCGGTGATAAACTTTTGCAAAATTGCAGAGGTTTTATTTCACCCTGTGTATATACTATTTTGTTTATACATATACAAGTGGAAGCACATAGCCAACAGATTGGCCAAACGAACTCTAAAAACGAGAACTCAAGATCGCGTTTCGCAATTGATATATTCATCTTTAAATTTTGATGAAATTTTTTCTTGACTCACTATTTATGGCCAGTAGTTTAGTTTTATGTTAAATTAACTACAAAAAAAGCATTTCATTTAAAACAGTCTAAAACATGGAATTATGTTTTAAGCACATTTACAACACTGGATTTTATTGAAAATATCTAAAACAAAACAAATATCTAATGTAATAAAAAAGCTACTTGGTTATTAAAAATGCATTTTTTTAAGATAATTCTGTTTATACAGGATTCTGCAAAAACGCAGTGCATGGTGATACTTCGGGTTTTTAAAATATAATACTAATACCCTATGTACCATTAAGCAACATTTAATTGTTTTTAAGATATTAGTATTTAAAAACTAAAAATTTTATACTTTAGGAAATTGTAAAATCTAAAGTTAATTTAGAGGAAAATAAATTGCTCATTTTACCTTAGTTTTCTATAGCATATCTCGTGTTATCGTTTGGTTGTTTCAACTATACTGAAAGTTGAGTCTATAATAAAAAAGATAAAAAAATAATATAGCTACATAATATTTCATCTTAAAATTTTAAACTTCATTAGCATAAGTTGACCTAAACAATTGATTTTGACAATTTAATTTTAGTCTATTTGCATATCCGTGTTCAACCCCTATACTTTAGATTAAAATCTATGAAAATATAGATTAAAATCTATGAAAATATGTTTTGTATATCTTAAAGGAGCTAAAACAAAGTTATCCCGGTTATATTGCTTTTTGTACTACTGAACTTCAATAACAAAATATTCAGCGAATTTCACTGAAGTCGATTTTCCATAAGGTTTGTATTTGTTCCTAGGTATGTATTTTTTAGACAAGCTTGCAATATTATAGCTTAGAATAGTTTAAAAGTAGGGTAATAATTACACTACTAGATAATACGTCCAATCCAGTTTTGAAAGATGGGGTTTTTAACATATTTATAGGAATTTTTTTAAAGTAATGAATATCAGTGAGAATATCATAAGAGGCCAAACACTCTTATATACAGCGTGTTAACTATGACAACTGCAACAATTGGAGTTTCCATTTCTATCGAGAATTTAAAAGTTCGATTGATTTTTTTATACTAAATAGTCAATGGATAAAGACAAAAGAAAAACAAATTTGACGAATTAATAAAACCACCAATACTATTGAAAATATGGCACTTTTTCAAAATTCTAGTTTTTACTTTCCTCGTAAAAGGGAAGTATTGTAATCGTAAAAAAAATCACTTTTCGAGATTTGTTCAGACCTTTACAATTCTGGGTCCCTAGATGCCGAAAAACATGTTTTCTCAATTCATATGGAAATGACCTGGTAATATTTATCAATATAAATGTATCTCAAATGCTGCACAAAAATCAAGTATTATCTCGGAATGAACCTGTAAAATTTGGTACGAATCCAAGATAGCGGAACAAAATGGCGCCTTAGTAAAATATTTAAAAATTCAGCCTGAAAAACTACGTAAGGGCCTAATTTCAAATTGTGTGCCATAAATAATCGTGGTATACATATGAACTAGTAAAACTGTGGTTCTAATTCAACATGGCGGAACAAAATGGCGGGTAAATAAAATATTTGTAATCGTGAAAAAATCGCCTTTCCGGCTTTTACATATCTTCACGCTTTAGCGTCCTTAGATGCCAAAAAATATGTTTTATCAATGCCGTCGGTCCGTCTGTCAGTTTGTCTGTCAGTGTGTTATTTCACCACACAGCTTAAAAACGAACTTCAAATTTTCGTCAAAAATTAAGGTATTATGGGGATGACCTGGTAACATTTCGGTAAAAATCCAATATGGCATATCAAAATGGCGGCTTTGTGAAATATTAAAAAGATTATCACTAAAAAACTACTTATCCAAGTTATCTCAAATTTTGCACAAAAATTAAGTAATATCTGGGAATCAACTGGTAAAATTTTAATACGAATCCAGGATGGCGAAACAAAATGGGGGCTTAGAAAAATATTTAAAAATTCAGCCTGAAAAACTACTTAATGGACTGACTTATGAGTGCCATAAATAATTGTGGTATACAGATGAACTAATGAACAAAATGGGCGCTAAATATAATATTTGTAATAGTCAAAAAATCATCTCAGGTTTTAGATATCTTCACGTTTTAGCGTCCCTAGATGCCAGAAAATATGTTTTATCAACTCCGCCGGCCCGTCTAGGCGTCTGTCGGTTTTTCTGTCTGTGTGTTCACAGTTCACCGCATATCTTAAAAACTACTTATCAGGGTTACTTCAAATTTTTAACAAAAATTAAGGGTAGTGTAGGGATGACCTGGTTATATTTTGGTAAAAATCCAATATACCGGAATGAGATGGCGGCCTAGTGAAAAGTTAAAAAAATGATTACTGAAAAAACTAGTTATGCGATTTACCTAAAATTTTGCACAAAGATCAAGTGTTATATAGAGAATGAACTGGTAATATTTTGGTATGAATATAGGATAGCAAAACAAAATGGAGGCATTTTAAAAATCACTACTTATTAGATTAATTACATAATTTATGCAAGCATTAAGAGTGATATAGAGATAAACTGGTAAAGTTGTGGTGCGAATTCGCGATAGCCGAACAAAACGGTAGCCAAACAAAAATTTAAAAAAATCCTATTCAATTGACTCTAAATCTTGCAGAAAAATTAAATGTGATATAGGGATAAACTGGTACGAATTCAACATGACGTAACAAAATGGCGATGTGCGTTCACATAAAAACTACTTATGAAATTTATTTTAAATTATGCCTAAAAATCAAGTGTAGTATAGGTAGAAACTGGTAAAATATTGATAGGAATCCAATATGATCTAACAAAATGGCGAAGGGTAAAAATTGAAAGACAGTATATATTTGTTATTAAATTACTATGTACTGAACTAAATTCGGTCACACTTCACTATTCCTATTAAAAGGAAATATTCATAACGAAGGAAGTTCCGGATAAGCAGCAGTCTTGTTTCTTTGCAGAATTTTTATACATCGTTAACTGATCAAGCACCGAAACTGTTATTTTAGAATATACAGGCTGTTCAAAAATCTTTGTTTCTTTATTCCAAAATTAAAATATGTTTTTTTAATGTCTAATAAATGAGAACATTATTTCTCTCAACGAAAGTAAGGAATCAACAGTGAAATTCAATGCCGGTTATGTTATTATCCAGATAGGGATCATGGTATCCTTGTTATGACGTTGGTGTAATGTGTAATAAAATTTATTAACATTATTCCTCTTACCGAAAGCAGTATAATTTAATACCGGTCGTGATATTAGCCAGCAGAGTAGTTGTTTCTGTGATTTAATCTCGAACCTTTGCGATACATGGGGCTCGCTAGTCTATGACGGCCTGATGAGCTCTAAGAAGAGCGAAATCGCGCTCGTCGTTTGGCATGGGATCATAGTATCCTAGTTATGACGCTGGGGTATATTAAATAAAATTTATTAGCGTCTAACAAATTGTTGAATAACCAAAAACTTTTACAAATTGAAACCATTTGACTTGACTGCAGTATACCTTATACGAATGTCTCTAAACCGTTTTTTAATTTCTTTGGTCACTTCACTGTTGCTATAGTTATAGCTTGATCGAATTTAGATGTTTTTTGCACGTATGTCCAATAGAAAAGACACTCAATCGTCGCTTTTAGCACTGGCTAAATATCAATCAACCTGTTTTTATTAAAAACTATACCACAATTGCCAGATTTAACAGAACTAATTTAACTAATTTAACTCATGGAGGCACCATGATAATGTCTTTAAACAACGATTTTTCCGAAATATCAAAGTATAATCATTTATTATCTGAAAAAGTATTTGAATTTTCTATCGTTTATCACAATACTTATGACCTTTATATTATTTGTATTTATAGAACACCTGATGCTGATGTGCAATTATTCTGCCATAACCTTCTAAGTTTGCTCGAGTCCCTTCCTGTAAAAAGCAAATTAATCTTATGTGGCGATTTCAATATTGACTTTTCCAATGTATGTGCTGCTCAGGAATGTCTTCAGTCCATCTTTGAGTCATTAGGAATTCCCATGCACGTCAACTCACCAACCAGAATTACTAAGACAAGTGCCAGTACTATAGATTACGTTGTGTCTTCTTTCGATCCTAGCTCCGTCGAATGTAATGTCTTAAGTCCAGGTTTCTCCGATCATGAAGCAATTTTCACAAAATTTTCAATTACATCCAAAGCCAAAAATTCCTCTAGACAAGTAGGCCGTATTTTTTCGGTTAGAAATTTCATTAATTTCAAACACCTATGTCAAATAACTGACTGGGACTCTCACACTTATGATGTCGACACTGAATTTTCTCGTTTTATAAAAACTCTAACTAATATAGCTTCTGAATCTTTTCCTCTTAGGCCTATCAAAAATAAAAGAAGTAAACCCTGGTCCACTAAAAGTTTACGTATATCTTCTAAGAACATGCGGTCACTATCTCATTTAAAGAAATTTTCGGACAGTGTCTTTTTTCATAATTGTGTAAAATCATACAGAAAAATTTATCATAAGACTATTAAAGCCGCCAAAGATATTTATTACAATAATAGACTTTCTAACGCCAAAAATGTAGCTAAAGAAACCTGGTCTATCGTAAATGCCTTAAGAAACAAAACTCCTTTATCCAACACTATCCTTACCTCTCCTAAGGACCTAAACAATTATTTTGTAAATGTAGCCAAAGATTAGACTAAATCCGTATCTCAATCTAATGACCCAATTTCATATCTCTCTAATCATAGGGTAAACCTGCACAGTTTCTTCTTTTCACCAGTAGTTTTATCAGAACTTCGTAGTACAATTAATGATATCAAAAATAAATCTTCCTCGGGAACTGATGGGCTTACTTTAAAAATGTGTTCAAGTCTGCCGGAGTGCACACTAGAGCATCTGACTGCTTTGATAAATATGTCTTTCCAAAATGGTACTTTTCCAAGCTGCCTTAAAACTGCAATAATCATACCTCTTCACAAAGGAGGTGTTTCAGAAGAAGCTTCGAACTATCGCCCAATTGCACTTCTCCCTACGCTATCTAAGATCATCGAAAGACTGGTTAAAAAAAGGCTTTTATCATTTCTGTCTAGATATGAAATACTTACAAAACATCAATTTGGATTTTTAAGTAACAAATGCACAAGCGATGCCATGTTTTCCCTTCTTAATAGAGTTTACTCCAGCCTAAACAACCATCACGCTACGGCAACAATTTTCTGTGATTTTTCCAAAGCTTTCGATTGTGTGAATCATAATATATTAACTAACAAGCTGCAGTACTATGGATTTAGAGGGGCTCCTCTCAATTGGTTTAAGTCATATCTTAGCAACAGAAATCAAGTTGTGAAAGTTGACAACAGGATGTCTTCTTGTAGGCCAATGGAATATGGAGTGCCTCAAGGCTCGGTACTAGGCCCTATCTTGTTTCTTCGGTTCATAAACGACATGGCTAATTTAAACATTAGTGGAAAAATATGTCTCTTTGCGGACGATACCAGCTTTACGTGGAGCCACCCAGATGTCACGGACCTACATAGGATTGTATCTAATGACCTAATCACCATTAAATCCTGGTGCGATTCTAATCTCCTATGTTTGAACATTTCTAAAACGAAAGTCTTGTCTTATAAAAACACGCTGCAACCTTTTGACCTTAATGGCACCACTATTGATGTCGTAAACTCCACATATCGACGCTTTATCAAGGAAGTTGGGTTCTGCTTGCTTTGCGTTAAGATCTGTTTCCGAGGAGCTTAGCTTTTCTACCTCTAGAACTGTTTATTTTGCTCTTGTTGAGTCGCACCTCAGATATGCTATTCCATTCTGGGGTACATGTTGTGCGACTCAATTTGATCGAATTTTTATACTAAAAAAAAGAGCTGTTCGTTACCTACTGAGACTTAACAGTAGAACTCACTGCCGAGATTTCTTTAAAAGATATAAAATACTAACCCTTCCTTGCTTATTCATTTTGGAATCGGTTTGCTTAATTCGTAAGCATGCACCTGCTCTATTAGAGAGACCTTCTCACAACTACCCTCTCAGAAATACTGAGCACGATCTCTATCTTCCAACCCCACACTCAGAGTTAATTAAAAGATCAGTAATCTACAATGCAAAAAAAATGCATAATCACCTGCCATTTAACATCAAATCCATAATATCTCTGACTTCATTTCGCAAGGCTTTGAAATCATTCTTACTGGAAAGTGCCTTCTACACCGTGAACGAGTTTTACAACACATAATTTTATCCTTATGAACCCCTAGTGTGATAGTTGCCATTACCAACCATTTTTACCGAATTTTGTATATGTATTTTTTTAATTGTTTCGTACTTTTTTATTTTTTACTTTGCTTTTTTATTTTTTTTACATTATATTTATAAAATGTTTATAACATAGTACGACTGACAAAGTACATTTCTAATGTACTTCTTTTAGGATTCTATAATATTAATATTCTAAATTCTTGATTTAAATATTATTTTTCTATAATATTTATGATGTGTTTTTGTTTTGTTTTGTTTGCTAATTTTGATGTTTGTAAACTATTTTTTTACAACAGCTTTGTCCACAAAATTGTAAAATTTTTTTGACAATAAAGCATTTATTTATTTATTTATTTATTATTTCTCGCCAATTTATTACGGATTTCATATATTTCATAAATTTTCATAAATTATTCTCTACAGGGCGCGTGAAAATTAAGTCGGTGAAGTTTATTTTTGAACAGTCTTTTATTTTGGGCACTTATAGAGGCACAAATAGAATTTTAATATTTACTAGATCCTCCGAATCGCGCTCAAATTATATCAGACTTTTTGGAGGAGAATAATGTCGAAAGTATGAAATTGCCAGCGAAATCTTTTTTCTAATCGACCGGATAAAATGAAATTTCGAACTTTTGCAAGGCTGATAGCTAACACTCTGTATTGAATGTTTTTCCCCACTTATAATATTGTGACTAAAATACGTTACTTCACATTAAATTCTTAAAAATAGTTTTAAAACCACTTCCCGATATCTATGTTTTGCAAATAATACGCTATCAAATTTTCCTTGCAAAACTGCATTTATTGTCCAGCAATGTATTTACCAGACATTATAAAATAGTGCAAGACAATGTTACATTTTCCAACATAATGTTGTTTCAGGTGGTTACCACTGTTGATGCCAAACCGGCCTCATTGCCACTGGAAATTGGTAACAACTATTTATACAGAGAAGCTGACATAATAATTCTAGCAAGTGAATCTGGATTTAAGCTAGAATGCAACGTGAAGTTTCAGATTTGCATTTTTGAAGTTTCGGGTAAGTAAATTTTAAGTAATTTCACTTACCTAGTTTAGTGTTATTTATTTGAACATCTATTTCAAGTTGTCGTCATCTCCCTTTTTCTCTTTCTCTGTTAACCGATTAACTCCTACGGTGAGGAGCTTAAGTAAAAGCCACCACAGATTTTTCGCTGATATTTCGTTGAAATATGAATTCAGCTTTACTTTTTTTTTTAAGAAATGCCCTTAAAAACTGTGTACTTTCATAAAAAGTGCTCAGAATTTTAACATAATATAGGGTGTTTCAAAAATTTTTCTTTTATAAGAGAAAAACGACAAACTTGGCCGGAACTCGCATTGGTGCAATTGGACCCGGTATAATTTCATACATAAGTGTATATATTTTCATTAAATTCAGGTAAGCGGTAAAGATATTTCACCGTTACTTTACTTTTGTTACATGCTGTACAACAAAAGACTACACGCAAGCCTTATGGAAAACCGGCTTCAGTGAAATTCGCTGATTTTGTATGATATTAATATAATCCTTGACCTTCGGAACCAAAAAAAACATATGTTTTAAACATGTTATAATAGTTTTTTGTTTAAACATATATTTTTAACTCCAAAGTGAGAATTATGTTTAAAGCAAAAAGTAACATGTCTAGAACACTTGTTTTGAACTCTGATATTATAGTTAATTAGGATTACCTTGATGTATTTACTATATAACTATGTTTTTTTATTACAGTATAATCTTCAAACTAAACTGCTGACAATAAATATTTAAGACAATTTTTCATTAAAGTTTCAAGGTTGATATTTCAATTGCGAAACGCGATATCGAGATGCAGTTTTTTGTGTTTGTTTGGTCGATCTGTTGTCTGTCGGGTATGTGCTTCCATTTGCATAACTGCATATGCGCATAAAATGTAGTACATACAGGGGGTGAAAAAATGCTCTTAAAATAGTAAAAATATTAAATTCAAAAGCTAGATTTTTATCAGTTAAACTGCTGGCCACCTGAAGTGCATGATGTAAATGCACAGTGAAAATTCTAAGTTGGATATTTCCAAAATGATGAAAGATTTTTAAATGATTGTTTTATCGAATAATTGTCCATTTATTTAGCTTATTGAATCCAAGCGACAATGGCGATTTTCTAGACCAAATTATTTCAAAAATTTGCAGTTTCGAGAATCTGGTAAATATAAAACGGTACCGTTTTAAATGTATATGTGTCCTGTGACTTTTAAATTTATTAATAAAAATGTTATAATGTTTGCGGATTATCTTAAATAGAATAAAATAACTGATGAAGGCCATTAATTCGTTGAAATGGCTTAAAACATTGAAATCATCCAACATCCATAATGTGTTCACTATTCCCAAGAAAGATTATTTTTTTATACGTTACGATATATATATATATATATATATATATATATATATATATATATATATATATATATATATATATATATATATATATATATATATATATATTGGATGTATAATTATACTATAACTCACCTAAGAAGGTAAATTTTTTTAATCCATTCACAAATGGGACATATACACTTAAAATTTGTTCTACATATATGTGACAATACAGTATATACATACTTAAAACTACTGACTGACTGAAATTAAAATTCGTTTTGCTGCTGTTGCTCGTCATATATATTGTTTTTATTGGGTTAAAAAACAAGGTGTTTTATATTGTTATTATTTTGGTATGTGTGTGTATTTTGTATATGGTGTGTGTTTTTTGATTGGTTGGAGTTGGGGTTTTGAGGGAACTAAAAAAATTTTTTTGGAAGATGTTGTAACTTTTGTGGCATACGGTTATATTATGTTTATCAGAGTTAATTAATTTTTTTGGATAGCTATTTTGAATTAAGATATTTTTAGCTTTTCTTGTTGCTTGTGGTTGATATTTTACATTGCTTAATTTTATTGCTCTATCGGCTATCCCGATAATAACTGATTTTTTTTGGTTCATTGGATGTTGAGAAAAATAATTTACATATCTGCCTGACCATGTGCTTTTTGTATACCATTCTGTTTCGATAATGTTGTTCGTTATACACAAATGTACCAATAGAACTAGCCCTTTTACTTATTGAAAAAAAATGGTCTGAAATTAAAAAATTTACAGATATACCCATGGAAGAATTTCTAATTGCTATCGAATTAACTTTAAAGTCCACATTTTTCATGTACAAAAATAATTTTTATTAACAAGTAGAGGGATGCGCAATGGGTTCTTCTATATCTGGTGTGGTTGCACAATTAGTTATGGAGGAGTTAGAACGCAATATAATCGAAAAATTAGAAATTCCTCTTCCATTCTTCTATAGGTACGTCGACGATTGTATAACCTTAATTCCCAGAGACAAATGCAATTATATTTTAAACGCCTTTAACAATTTTCATGAAAAGCTGAAATTCACTATCGAAACTGAAAACAATTCTCAAATAAACCTTCTAGATATGACATTACATAATAAGAACAACATTATCGAAACACAATGGTATACAAAAAGCACATGGTCAGGCAGATATGTAAATTATTTTTCTCAACATCCAATGAACCAAAAAAAAATCAGTTATTATCGGGCTAGCCGATAGAGCAATAAAATTAAGCAATGTAAAATATCAACCACAAGCAATAAGAAAAGCTAAAAATATCTTAATTTAAAATAGCTATCCAAAAAAATTAATTAACTCTATATTTAATTCTAGATTGCATAAAATAAACAGCCCAAATCAAATTATACCAACCAAAAAAAATACAGATAAAAATAAGTTTCTATCAATCCCATACGTACAAGGCCTTTCAGAAAATATAAAAACTCTTTTTGATAAACATAATATAACCGTATGCCACAAAAGTTACAACACCTTCCAAAAAAATTTTTTTTGTTCCCTCAAAACCCCAACTCCAACCAATCAAAAAACACACACCATATACAAAATACCTTGTAAAGACTGTCCTGGAGTATACATCGGTCAGACTACACAATACCTCAAAAATCGCTTAAATGGGCGTAAATATGATAAAAAAAAATAAAACTTCATTAACAAAACATGAGAATGAAACATCCCATAAATTTAATTATAAGGATACACAAATCTTAAAAACTGAAATAAATCAGAAAAAAAGGGAGTTCTTGGAAATGATGTACATTAAAAAACACGAAAATTCAATTAATGACAAAACGGAAATTAAAAACTTAAACCAAATATATTACAACGTAATAAAATAACTGCATATATTCTGCAATTTTATCGTAAATCTAAATTTAAATTTTTAAAATTAAATGGCAATTTGCAAAAATAAAAAAATTGTTCAATTTTCTACATTTTATCTTTAATGAAATAATAATAGGTACACTAATTACAAAAATATAAAAAAAATGCGCTCGTCCACATACCAAAATAATAACAATATAAAACACCTTGTTTTTTAACCCAATAAAAACAATATATATGACGAGCAACAGCAGCAAAACGAATTTTAATTTCAGTCAGTCAGTAGTTTTAAGTATGTATATACTGTATTGTCACATATATGTAGAACAAATTTTAAGTGTATATGTCCCATTTGTGAATGGATTAAAAAAATTTACCTTCTTAGGTGAATTATAGTATAATTATACATCCAATTTGAACGTTTTGTTTTAAAAATTAAAAAAAACTAATATTAATTAGGTTATATGTATTTATTAAATTTCTGTATATATGTATATATATCTGTGCAGGGGTGTACTTATGTATGGATGTATATGCATATAAAAGAACATTTTTATCCTCTTACACAAAACAAAAAAAAAGAAAAAAGTAGACATGTTTATAAGTAAGAATCCAAAACAGCATTGTTTGTTAGTTTTAGTGACCTGTATTAGAATCCACTGATGAAGGCATGTTGGCGACACATTTGGGAATAAAAGAAAAAAAAAAACAAACTAAAATGATTTCCGTAGAATAAACAAGTTTTATTTTTCAAAAAGATAATTCAGACCAAAAACCCAAGAAAATCTCCTAAGTATATATATATAGATATAAATGTGTGTGTGTGTATATATATATATATATATATATATATATATATATATATATATATATATATATATATATATATATATATATATATATATATATATATATATATATATATATATATATATATATATATATATATATATATATATATATATAATATTTTCTGTCGGCTAACATTATTAAGAATGCTAAATGCTAGTTAAGTTGTTATTAAGGAGAAGTGGGTCAAAATTGAATTACAAGTTTTGGCTACCCCGTTAATATAAAAAGAAACAAATTCAAAAGGTCAGCCGGTTATTTCGGAACAAATGAAGGCAGAATTAAAACAAACATGCATAAAAAGAACTTTTGTAACACGGGGAGATTAATGGTGAGATAAGGAAAGAATTACATAAAAAAAAATATAACGATTATATTAGCGGCATGAATTCTGACTCCATATTCATTTTTGTTTCTTTGTTTGAAAAAAAAACGGCTGAATTAGATATTAATTAGTAAAAAAATGCTAGAAATTTCGACTAATCCCTGTATACAGATAACAAATAAATATCGACAAAATCGATAGAAATTATTTTTTTTTTATATTTGTCCTTAAAACGTTTCAGCATGAAACCTTTTGAAAAAGTAAGAGTTTCATAAAACACCCTGAATATCTTCGTTTTTTAGTTAATTATAGATTGTCGCTTGGACTAACTAAACTAGAGCATTGCCGCAGTTAATCGATAAAAAAAATCATTAAAATAAATTTTCTTCGTTTTGAAAATAGGCAATTTTGAATATTTATTAAAAAATCGGTAAATTTCCTTTACCCGGAACTTCCCTCGTTATGATTTTTTTCCACTTGTTATGAATAGTGAAGTGTGACCCAATTTAGTTCAGTACTTAGTCACAGTATATATGTGCTACATATACTGCCTTCATTTTTACTTTCTACCTATGCCATACTTGACTTTTGGGCATAATTTAAAATAAATTCAATAAGTAGTTTTTACATACCGCCATTTCGCTACGTCATGTCATGTTGAATTGGTCCGCAGATATTTCCTAACCCCAAATAATACATCACTCTAACAACAAGAAGATCGTTAACGAAAACCATTTAGAAACTTTATATCTGGGAAATATCTACGAACCAACGGAGTGGGTAACGACTGATAATATGGGTTTCATGCAGGATATAAAATCTATATATGTGTCCTTGAGAATGCAACAATAAAGTTGCAAAACGTCGACAATTTCAAATTCTTTTGTTTCTTTACTGGATCCTAACCCCAAATAGCACACTACTCTAACATAAAAACAAAAAAATATTAAGAGAGAACTTAATATCTGGGAAATATCGGCGGACCAACAGAGTAGGTAAATACTGATAATATGAGGTTTATGCAGGATATAGAATTTATGTGTACTGAGGATGCAACAATAAAGTTGCCAAACTTCGACTATATAAAAATAGACTTTTGTTATTTTTACTGGATCCTAATCCCAAATAATACACCACTCTAACATAACAACAAGAGGATTGTAACAAAAACCATTCAGGAATATAATATGTAGGAAATATATGTAGACCAACGGAGTAGGTAAAGACTGATAATATGAGTTATATGCAGGATATAGGATCTATATAATATGTGTCCTGAGGATGCAAAAATTAAGTTGCGAAACGTTGACAATTTAAAAAAAGTCTTATTTTTTTTTACTGGATCGTAACCCCAAATAATACACCACTCTAACAAAATGTGTTTAACATTATTTCGCCATATTGGATTTTTACCAAAATATTACCATGTCATCCCCATATAACCCTTGATTTTCGGTCAAAATTTAAAGTCAATCGGGTAAATAGTATTTAAGCTATGTCCTGAACTGACAGACTGACAGATGGACCAATGGAATTAATAAAACATACTTTTTGCATCTAGGGACGTTAAAACGTGAAGATATGTAAAACCTGAGAGGGTGATTTTTTCCGATTACAAAATTTTATTTGGCCGCAATTTTGTTCCGCCGTCTTGAATTAACAACACAGTTTTACTAGATGAGCCCTATACCACAAGTTTTTACAGGCTGAATTTTTAAAAATGTTATTTATACTGCCATTTTGTTTCGCCATCTTGGATTCGTACCACAATTTTACTAGTTGATCCATATACCACAATTAGTTATGATACACAATTTGAAATCAAATCATTAAGCAGTTTTTCAGGCTGAATTTTCAAATACTTCATTAAGCCGCTATTTCATTCCGCCTTTTTGGATTCGTACCAAAATGTTACCAGTTGATTCCAACATAGTACTTGATTGGATCAATAGTTTTTTAATAATAACTCTTTTAACATTTCAATAGGCAGCCATTTTCGTTCGTCATATTGGATTTTTTCCAAAATGTTACCAGGTCGTCCCCATATGACCCTTAATTTTTTACCAAAATTTGAAGTCAATAGGGTAAGTAGTTTTTTTAAGCTACCCCGCGAACAGACAGATAGACAGACAGACAGACCGACGGAATTGAGAAAACATGTTTTTCCTCATTTAGGGACACTGAAACGTGAAGATCTGAAAAAATCTCGGAAATTGATGTTTTCACGATTACTATACTTCCCTTTTACTTTTCTTTTATAAAGTAAACTGTTAATGACAATAAAATCATCTAATTTGCCTTGAACTTTTGTGGAAACGAAAACTAATAGCAGCAAAAAATATATTTTCACACATAATAGACCGAAATTTAAATAATCTAATAACTCGGCAAAAGTTCAGTCTGCGAAAAATAAAATACGTTTTTACTTTTCTGATAAAAGTATTGAAATTGTGAAAAAATCACCCTCCGAGATTTTTTCAGATCTTCACGTCCCCAGATGACGAAAAACATGTTTTTTCCATTCCCTCGGTCTGTCTGTCTGTCTGACTGCCGGTCTGTCAATCTGCCTGTTCGCGTCATAGCTAAAAACTACTTACCCGATTGTCAAATTTTGGTCAAAAATTAATGGTCATGTGGAGATGACCTGGGAATATTTTGGTAAAAGATCCCTTATGGCAAAATAAAATAGCGGCCTAGTGATATGTTAAAAAAAATTATTACTAAGAAAGTGCTTGACCAATTTTTCTCAAATTTTGCACAAAGATCAAGTATTATGTAGGAATCCACGGGTAAAATTTGGGTATGAATCCAACATGGCGGAACAAAATGGCTGCTTAATAAAATATTATACAAATTCAGCCTGAAAAAAACAACTTAATGAACTGATTTCAAATTGTGTGCCATAACTAATTGTAGTATAGAAATGAACTAGTAAAATTGTGGTACTAGTTCAAGATGGCGGAACAAAATGGCGGCCAAGTAAAATTTTTGAGATCTTAAAAATCACTCTAGCAGGTTTTACATATCTATGTTTTAACAATTCCGTCGTCCTTTGTCCGTTTGTCGGTCTCTCTGTCAGTTCGCGGCATAGCTTAAAAACTACTGATCAGATTGACTTCAATTTTTAGTCAAATATGGGGATGACTTGGTAATATTTTGGTAAAAATCCAAAATGACGGAACGAAATGGCGGCCTAAAAATGTTTTAAAAAAATGATTACTAAAAAAACTAGTTATCAAATTTCCTCAATGTTTCCACAAAAAAACAAGTGTCACCCAGGAATAAACCGGTAACATGTTGGTATGAATATAAGACAACAAAACAAAATGGCGGCCTAATAAAATATTTAAAAAATCGGCCTGATGAAACTACTCATTAGATTAATTTCAAAATGTAACTGGTAAAGTTGCGGTACGAATTCACGATGGCAGAACAAAATGGCGGCCTAATTTATTATTATAAATCAATGCTGAAAAGAATCTTATTCAATTAAACATGATATAGGGATAAACTGGTACAAATTCAACATGACGTAACAAATTGGCAGTGTGTCTCAATGTAAAAAATACTTATTGAATCTGTTTTAAATTATGTTCAAAATCACGTGTGGCATATGTAAAAACTGGTAAAATATTGATGGGAAGCCAATATGATGGAACAAAATGGCGCCCAATAAAAATGTTTGGAAAGATATTATATATGTGTTAATGAATAACTATATACTGAACTAAATTGGGTCACAATTCACTATTTCTAATAAAAAGAAAAACTCATAATGAGGGTAGGGTCTGGGTAAAGGAAATTTACCGATTTTTTGATTGGATAATGATAATGATCTCGTCTGTTTTCTGAAATTGCTAGTACATTCCTACACTGTAACAATTTTGAGGTTTCTTGCGAGGTTCGCAAAAATTCTAAAAACAAGGTCCTATCGGACTTAAACGCATTTTTGGACTACCCGGTACACATACATTTAGTTTTAATTTTCAGGGAAAATTTCATTTGCCTTCTCGAATACATCGCATGTGGCGTTCCCGTAAGTAATATATTTCCTACAAAAGAGGAAATTAAAAAGTAGTGTGCTGTATGTATTCGTTTTTCATGTTTTTGAGTTTCGTATACATATACAAAAGAAAAAGCTAATTGGCTATTAGGTGGACCCTTTTATCCATACAACCAGTTAAATACAAACAAAAGAAGTAAAAAGAACAATTCCCTCTGAAAATCACAACGCGATAAAAAAAACGTACTGGATTACTTTTTAGTGACATTAATTTAATGTCACGTTTAACAGAACGCGTTTAGTTAGCGGCCTGTATTCGCAAAAAGTATATTTTGTAAATTTGGATGTATCTTGCAACACTGTGTGTTTACAATTGTGCCTCATTAAATGATGAGAATCTATTCAAAACGCAATTTCTAACAAAAAGATTTGAGTTGTAAGTGTCGTTTTAATCCTCTGCATCACTTCCTCTCGAAATAATTGATCGGAGTGGTTTTTCTGGTTTTTAAATTGTATATTCTTATTTTTTTTTCATAATGCACTATTTGGGTACAATTACTTTTTTCAAATTGTAATATTTACATTTCGGATTTAAATCGTAATGTTTACGTAGGATCGTCAAGTTTTTTGCACGATACTTATATATTACATGTACGGTCCGAATTATCTTTTTTTACTTCCCTCGTAAAAGTATTGTAATCCTGAAAAAATCATCCCCGGGATTTTTTTAGCTCTTCACGTTTCAGGGTCCTTAAATGCCAAAACACATGTTTTCTCACTTCTGTCGGTCTGTCTGTCTGTTCGCGGCATAGCAAAACTACTTACCCGATTGACTTCAAATTTTGGTCAAAAATTAAGAGTATATGGGGATGAACTGGTAACATTAATTTTGGTACCAATATGGCAAAACAAAATGGCGGCCTCCTGAAGTATTAACAAAATATTATGAAAAAACTGCTTAGGCAATTTATTTCAAAATTTCCAGAAACATCAAGTATCATGTTGGAATCAACTGATAACATTTTCCTACGAATCCAAGTTGGCGGCCGCCTGAAAAACTACCCAATAGTCTGATTTCAAATTGTGTGCCATAACTAATTGTGGCATAGGGTCAACTAGTATTGTGGTACTGATTCAAAATGGCGACTAAATCAAATATTTGTGATCGTGAAAAAAAGTCATCCTTTCAGGTTTTATATATATTCACGTTTTAGCGCCCTTGGGTACCAAAAATATGTTTTATCAATTCCGTCGGTAAGTCTGTCAGTTTGTCGCATAGCTTAAAAACTACTTACCCGATTAATTTCAAATTTTCATCAAAAATTAAGCATCATATGAGGATGATCTAGAAACAATCCAATATGGTAAAATAAAATGGCGGCCTGGTGAAGTGCTAAAAAACTATTATTAAAAAACGACTTATCCAATTTATCTGCAATTTTGGGCAACATTCAAGTATTATGTTGGAATCAACTGTTAAAATTTTGGTACGAATCCAAGATGGCGGAACAAAATGGCAGCATAATACAGTATTTAAAAATTCAGCCCGAAAAAAAAAAGACTTAATGGATTGATTTCAAATTGTGTGCTATAACAAAATGTGTTATAGTGAACAACTAGTAGAACTGTGTTACCAATTCAAGATGGCGGCCAAATAAAATGTTTGTTATCGTGAAAAAAAATCATTCGTTCAGGTTTTACATAACTTATGGGGATGATTTGGTAATATTTTGGTAAAAATCCGATATGGTAAAACAAAATGGCGGCCTAGTGTATTGTTAAAAAACTACTTATCCAATTTTTCTCGAATTTTGCACAAACATCAAGTATTATGTTGGGATCAACTGGTAAAATTTTGATATGAATCCAAAATGGCGAAAAAAATGGCTGGATAATAAAAAATTTAAGCCTGAAATAACTACTTAATAGATTGATTTCAATTGGTGTGTCATAACTAATTGTGGTATATGCATCAACAAGTTAAACTGTTACTGTTACTAACTCAAGATAGAGGAACAAAAAGGTGTCCAAATAAAACGTAATCATGAAAAAATCACCCTCCCAGGTTTTCGGTATCCCTAGATGCCAAAAAATATGTTTTATCAATTCCGTCTCTCCGTGTGCCGGTTTGTCTGTCTATCAATTCCCGCAATAGCTTTAAAACTATTTACTAGATTGATTTCAAGTTGTAGTCAAAAATTAAAGGTCATATTGGGATGACCTGGTAAAATCCAATATGACGGAACAATCTTAAAAAAGATTATTACTAAAAAAATTATCCAATTTATCTGAAATTTTGCACAAAAATTAAGTGTTATATGGGAATGAAATGGGATAAACTGGTGCAAATTCAACATCACGAAACAAATTGGCGGTATGTGTCGATATAAAAACTACTACTGAATTTATTTTATAACGTGTCAAGTGTGGCATAGGTAGAAAGATACTGGTAAAATATTCGTAGGAATGGGATATATAAAACAAAATGGCGTCCAATAATAATGTTTGAAAGTATATTTCACACAAATACTGTCACTATGTACTGAACTAAAGTGGGTCACGCTTCACTATTCCTAAAAAATGGGACAAAAATCATAACCATATTTTTTTTTATTATAACTAAAATTCGGAGTGTGCCCGGGCCCCCTGCCGACCTGAAATACGGTCATGAGTATTGATACTCCTTAATATTCAATATTTTCAACTTTAACCGCTCTAGCCCCGAAACTAGTTATAGAATTGAGTTAGGGCAATGATAACTTTTAATCAGGATTATGAGAACCACGTATTCAAAATTCAACCACATCGGCTCGGATCCAAGTTACATGAGATAGAGTGCCTTCTACTTACAGATTTTTAAATGATTGTTTGCCGCTTAAAGTTGAGGACACAAATTAGAGCCAAAATTTATCCGGTTCGCATTCTCATATTTAGTTCATTTTAAACCCCCTGTATTAGTTATTGACGTTTTATTTGTGCCAATTTTCTTTTTGATGAAGTAAAATTAAACGAAAGCTAACGACACAAACATAATATATTTTTCACAAAAAATGCCCTTATCCATAAATAAACAGTACATATATTTAAAGAAAACTTTTTCTTATTTTAGGATGGCATTACGGTAAAATAGCAGGACTATGGGGTACCTACAACAACGAACCTTTTGATGATTTAACAACGCCAAATCGATCTAGGCCGAGTTCGAATGATTTATCTTCCTATGGAGATAGCTGGGTCGTAAATGAAGGTTGTAAAACAAAAATAACCACAGGTAATTTTCTTAAAACTTAGCTTTAGTAGTTGTCGTGTAAAACACATCATCTTTCCACAGATTCCTTTTCCAACCAACCTCCATTGAAGGCTATTCAGACGCTGTGCCACGAATTTTTCCATAGTAAAGTTTCGGACTTAAGCACATGCTTTCCACGGGTACCAAAAGACAATTTTATCAAAATGTGTATCGATAGTATTACCACAGCAGAAGCTTGCAGAAGTGCTATTGGTTATATTGAAATGTGCCATAGAGAGAACACACCTTTGAATATCCCCGATTCCTGCATCAAGTAAGATGTGTAGATTGACGTTTAATGCATAATAATATATTTCTAATAATAGTCGGAAAATCTGTGAACATTTTAATTACGTTATTTATAAATGGATAAAACAAAAACGACGCGATTGCATTTTTAATTGGCTGGTTTTTTGAGGGGTGATTTGTAACATAAAAATAAATAAAAAAAATAATACCAGGCGTTTTGTTAGAATAAAGAGAGCGCCAGAAGTGGTCAAAATAGCATGTTTACACTTATTAGGTATGATGTAAAACCGGTGTATACAAGCTTAATATTAGTTGAATTGAAAAATAAAAAATTGAGCATCGACTTTGTTATTTTACCTTATTATTATACCTTTATCTTTGAGCGCAAATAAGAAAATTAATAAAAACCATGCAATAACAAGCAATGTGGTAGAAACCAAAATATCATATAAATTTGACATAGAATCACTACCTCTTTTAACAGCATTTTTATCGAGTTTTTCTCTTTAAAGGTAAATGTATCAAACCTGGTATATTTACAATCGTCAAAATGAGACTTATTAAATTTTTTGTATTCAATTTTTTTTTATCTGCTGTAATGTCACAGGTTACAAATAAACCCTCAAAAATCAACCATTTAAAAATAATGCAGTTTCTACATTTTTTGCAATTTAAACAATCCCCCTTCTGGTTCATCGCCCAGCTGCCAGACGAATGACACGATAAACCGTCTGCTCCATATCGGCGTTGCCACTGTTCCTTTCCTTGTACAACAAAAACTTATTATTTATTATGGCTTTAATGTTGGTTTTATTGACAAACCTACTGCTAACTTAACGGTATGGATCCACCTAACAGTTGCTAAAACTAAAGCCATACAATTCAAAATTTTGTAGGTAGTTACATTTTAAAATTCGGATTGCGTTTTGATTAGCCTTGATTAGGCTTCTTTTTGAGGTGATGTAAAAAGTGCATCTATATTAAAACAAGGTATTTAGGTGGATACGTCCCATTAGGTTAGTAAGGGACTTGACAATAACACTATCATTAAAACCCTATTTATCAATAAAACCATCATTAGGGTCATAATAAATAGTTAACATTTTGTTGTACAAGGAAAGGAACTGTGGCAACGTCGGCATGGAGTGGGCAGTATACCGAATTATAGCAGACGATGATTTCCGTCACACTTAGATTAACAGTTTCATTGCTGACAATTTCATCCGTTTATGAATGACTTAAGTGAAATGTTCACTGGTTTTTAGACTGTTAGACTATAAGCCTTATTTTAATGTATTACCTTTTATTAAAATACCTACACACAAAAGGTTACCTGATATGTTTGAGAATGTCAGTTTTGTTTATTTACAAAAATGGGATCGTTTAACTAAAACCCAAAGAATTTAAATTCAATTTTAATTATACTGGGTTATGAGTATAGAATGCAAAACCTGCAAGATGTTTGCAACATTTTTAATGACAAATATCCTAATAGAAATCCAATAACTAAATCTACCGTAAGTAAAATTAACAAAACAAATCGTGAAACTGGAAAGGAAAAAGATACTGTACGTTCTGGCAGACCTAGAAGCGCAACAGGTGATAAGGCTCTGAATCTTTTAATCAGTTTGGTAGAAAATGTGTACCTTTCTACTAGAACATTCGGAAAAGAAAATGACGTCTCACACATGTCCGTAGACCGACTTCTAAAAACCGAAAAGCTTCGTCTATACAAAATAACTTTGGTGTTGCCAAACACTCAAATGATGGCTTTGTTACAAGGCATATAATATAATATAATATAATATACTTAAATAAATCTTGAGCATTTTAGAGTATTAAGAGTATTTAAGAGTATCTTTGGATTTACTCACTCTGATGGCTGTAATAACTTGTGACATTTCGCAAATGTTGAGAAATTCTTAAAATCTAATTTTGCAAGTTTGTCAAGTAATATATTTTAATTAAGAAATTAAAAAAAAAAAACCTATTTTTGTAAATTTTTGAAGATATTTTTTTAAACCCTCTAGAAGTCCTATCTTCTTACAATCGATCTTATTTCTGATTTGTTACACAATATTCAACATTTATAATGCATCACTGATTTTTAACGTTAATTTCAAATGCATATATTTATGTTATTATTCAGCCGGATTTAACAAAGTTTTTTTTCCTGATAGGTCAGCCTTTCTGCTTTCTAAAGCCCTAACTCAAAATTTTGTTGTATTGTACCATGAAAACTAAAAGTTACATGAGCTTATAAATAAACCAAAATTTAATATGACTGCCAAAAAGACGGGGCATGCAGATTTAATTTTTTCGTATGCTACGGAGACGTAAAGTTTTACTGTACTACATCACCAATTTTGAAACTTTAATTTTTAATACTGGGTGAATAAAAATATATGCACTTTAAACCATAACTAACATTGGTTAATTAAAAATACATTTAGGTATTGAACATTTTTGAATACCTAGAGATGTACTCCTAATTTCAATTTCCCTAAACAGTGTTACCAAATCTAATACTGTATTTGTATTAATATTTTTTATTTTTTAGTACTTGGTGTAGGTATCAAGTAAAAAGACGCTATGCTGTATACAATCACAATGTTTAAACATATGCAGTTTTAATATAGGGAGGATGAAATATTGACGTCCAAGAAATGATGACGTTCAAATTCGCCGACATGCATTTCGAACGAAATCAGTCCTTGTCCATCTAAAGGTCAATAAACAACTGCTCGTATAACAATAAACACCTAGTAAGTTGAATTTTTTAATATTGTCAACTTCACTGGAAAAAGTTAAAATGCCTAGAATTTCTGATTTAAACCGAGGCCGTATCATAGTTTTAGTGGAGAGCGATAGAAGTCAGAGGAACGTGGCCGAAATAACAGGGGTTAAAACGAATTTATTCCAGATATATTGAGACTGATTTAATTGAAAATAGACTTCGAAGGCATCGAAATCGCAAAACTACAGTAAATCAAGATCGTTTTATTAGAATACTGGCAAGGAGGAATCCAACAACAACATCAACAGTTATAAAGGAACAAATTCGGGCAGCATATCACATCGAGGTATCAACTCAAAATATTTGAAGAGGGCTACATAAAATAGGCCTGAGAAATTGAAGGCCCCTTAGTTTTCAAACTTACACAATTGCAGAAACGGACAAAGTTAAATTGGTATATCGAACATCGCCATTGGAACATCACTCAATGGAAAAATGTAAACTTTTCCGATGAAACCAGAATTGATTTATTGTCCGATGACCGAATGGTTCACGTTTGGCGAGTCCTAGGGCGAATAGCCAGAGCTGCTTTGTGGTAGAATAATGTGGAATAATAAAACGCCTTTGATATCTATACCCCAGAATGACTGGACCTGGTTGTTCGCATGTGGCTGGGTGCTGTAGGTCCAAACTTTTTGTTCATGGATGATAATGCACCGCACATAGGACAAGAGCTGTGATCGGATATAAAGAAGTAGAAGAAATATCGAGTTTGGACTGGGCTTAAATCCAGTTCTTTTGTATGTTTGGTAATAAAAATTTATATTTATTACTGTTTATTAGGGTTTGCTTTAATGGGCAATATCTCTGGAAAAAACTGTAAATATGTCCTCAAATGTAAAATAAACTATTTGGACCTTATAGAATTGCACCTGCCCTGTATTAGGACTCCACGTGTCAAACCTTGCGATGGCATACAGTAGCTCTAAAATTAGCTTTATTTCTTTTTTACTTGATGTGTATACCAAGGCATCAAAGAAAAAATAATAAAAATAAATAATCTTTTAAATAATTGAACTTGGCAACACTGTTCAAGGAAATTAAAATTAGGAGTACGTCTCTAGGTATTCAGAAATGTTCAATGGCTAAGTGTATTTTAAATTTCCCAAGTTATGGTTGAAAGTGTATATCTTTTTATTCACCCTGTATTAAAAATTAAAGTTTCAAACTTGGTGATGGGGTACAGTAAATCTTTACGTATGTGACATAAGAAAAAAATATAAAATCTGCATGCCCTGTCTCTTTTTGGCAGTTATATTAAATTTTAGTTTATTTACATGGTCACGTAATTTTTATTTTTCCCGGTACAATACAACAACATTTTTAACTCTGCCTAACGCTTCAGGAAGTAGAAGGACTGATCTACCAGGAAAAAAGTTTGTTGAAATCGGTTGAATAATAACAAAAATATACGCATTTGAAATTAACGTTAAAAATCAGTGGTGCATTATAAGTGTTGACTAGTGTATTATCATATTTTTTAGATGTGATCTAATAAATGGAACAATAATAGGGGAAGGCGAATTTATCAGGCTGCAAGGAAATACGATACCCAAAACTGCGGATGTAGTTTTTATAGTTGAAGCTAAAAAATGTAATAAAGATCTGAAAAATCATAAAAACTTTAATACAGTAGTGGAGTCAATAAACCAAGAACTTTCCGAGTTAAACATAACAAACAACAGGTAATTTTTGCAAGAAAGCTTTTGTAATTTTAATAATGCTACACCTTTTTAGATATGCGGTTGTTGTATTTGGAGGAGATGGGGTTTTTAATGCGCCCAGAAGTATCGTTATAAATTCGCAAACTTTTACTGATGCTAACTCAGTTTTGCATTATTTTGACATTCCTGTTGGTAAGTTAGCTTTGTAAAATACATAATAAACTTTGTACTAGTAGAATGAAATATCCATAATTTCTTATGACGTGCCTTTTCTTTTATAGATTTATATACCAAAGCAAATAAAGACAATAATAAAGGAGCATAATAAACAATAATATTGGTTTATTTCTTGCAATTATACCCAAACTTCAAATGGCACATAATAAATATACCAGGGCAAAAATAATCCAGAGAGCTTGATCTTCTTTTTAAATTCTTAAACCTTTTTCATTTACATAGGGCTTTATGGGAATTGGATCCCCCCTCCATTGTTCCAACTAAAATTGAAATAATCAATGTTTTTAAGTTATGCTCTATAGAACGTGTGGAAATTTTGGGTAGAAAAATTGTACAGGGTGCTGAAAAAAACATGGGCCATCGTATATTTTTAGTTACCTCGTAAAAAGGAAGTATTGTAATCGCGAAAAATCACTCTCCGAGATTTTTTCAGCTCTTCACGCCTCAGGGTCCCTAGATGCCGAAAAACATGTTTTCTCAATTCCATCGGTCTGTCTGTCTGTCTGTCGATCCTGTCTGTTCGCGGCATTGTTAAAAAACTACTTACCCAATTGACTTCAAATTTTAGTCAAAGATTAAGGATCATATAGGGAAGACATGGCAACTTGGTAAAAATCCAATATGGCAAAACAAAATAGCAGCCTAGTGAAACGTTCAAAAAATTATTAATAAAAAACGACTTATGTAGGGATCAAGTGGTAAAATTTTGTTATGAATAAAATATTTAAAAATTCAGCCTAAAAAAGTTACTTAATGAACTGATTTCAAATTGTGTGGTACGAATTCCAAAAGAAAAAACAAAATGGCGACCAAATTTTTTTTTTTTCAAAAATCAACGCAAAAAAAACTTATTCAATTGAATGTGATATAGGGATAAACTGGTACGAATTCAACATGACGTAACAAAATGGCAGTGTGTGTCACGTAAAATATACTTATTCAATTTGTTTTTAATTATGCCCAAAAATCAAGTATGGCATAGGCAGAAAGTGGTAAAATATAGATAGGAATCCAATATGATGGAACAAAATGGCGCCTAATAAAAATGTTTCAAAAGATAGTATATATGTGTTATTAAATGATATCTAATTAAAGGAAAGATTCATAACAAGGGAAGTTTCAGGTAAAGGAAATTTGCCGATTTTTTCATTATACTTTCTTGTTAGTAATACTGATCAGTCTCGTACACACCAGTAAGATTTTGTTTTTTTTGCCATTATTCGGTCATATTCTGGTATTGGCATTTTGACAATTTAATATATAGCATTTGTTATCTGATTAATTTTACACGAAAAAAATTTGCCTTCTCAAGTTGATAATTCCAACAATATTCGAGATCTTTTAATTTCAAATAACCCCGAACATCATTAAAATCAATTCAAAATTTAATACATTCTATTGTTAGTAAGATTAGTAAAGAACTGGGACGCACCGTTCATATGTGCAAACTCGTGCAAGGCACGCCGGCGCCTTATTCTAAAGGCGCCTATATTTAAAATATAAAAAAAGTATAAAAAAAAACGCTCACAAAAAGTGAGGACTTTTTTAGTCGTCGGTTTGTATGAAGGTATTATGTTTGTCCAATATATAACGTATAAAAAGTAGGACGTTTTTTCTGTCGCCGAACTTCATGAATTTGTAAAATGTTCTGAGCGTAAATCGAGTTCTCAGTTACGATAAGCTTCTATGCAGACTTCGTTTCATACAAACTCCAACTTGTAGAAAATGATTTTCTATGAGCTTGCCAATGAAACAAATTATTCCCTCAGACAAAACTCTATTAGAAAAACAAAGGTGACAGATATTGCCACTAACATTAGGCGATGTCTTACAATATACTGAATGATTATTATACAAGGTTATTCAGAAATAACTACCAAAAGTTTACAGGCATGTAAACCTTGACGAAATATGAAAAAAATGATTATATTATTTTTCTCTAAGCCTCACCGTTTAGAATATACAGGGCATATGGGTGATAAAAAGGACATTTTAGTATGTAATATCTATTAGGAGCGAGATATCAATTTCAATTTTGGAACTTGTTATCACTACATAAAGACCGATTAACTCAACAAACGACAACCCTATGCGTCATTTCAGAGGCGTAGAACAAGTTTGTTCTGCATTTATGGTCATATTTTTTTACCATTCGGGATATTGCCTATTTTTATAAAAAATCTTTATAGCTTGGCTTGTATACTAAAAATTATTACTAATTTTTTCATACGAGCTATCATTTCGGAGTTTTATTCGAGTTAATGCGTCAAAACTCTTTATAGGCCAATATAGCAGGAATTTATTAATTTTGTGGCAAAAAAACTAACTGAGCCATCACTTAAAACACATTCTGCTGCTTATTGATGATATTTTTTCTACTCGTAACTCTTGTTTATTAGTTTGTTATAAACAAATTAGTACAAAAAAATTGCGTTTTTTTTTCGTTTTTTGGTTATAAAATGAAAACGATTTAAGGAATCGCAATGCTATACTACGTAGATAATTGAAATACGAATAAAATGAGCTTTCAAACAAGTCGATCGGATGATTAATTTCGAAGAAAAACCCTGAAAAACAGGAAAATTCGCCATTTTTCAAAAATTCATAAGTCGGCCATTTTTTAAGTTTTAAGAAAATTTTGAAAACTCCGTTATCGTGCTTTCAAATGTATATTTTCATTTTGCATTAAAATGTTGCGAAACTAGCAAACAATGCTTACAAACATTACGTATCTTCACTCGTATCCCGTCACTCTCTCAAATCAAGGGTATCTATGATTTGACAAAGTGACTGGATAGGAGTGAAGATATGTTATGTTTGTAAGCATTTCTTGCTAGTTTAGCAGCATTTTAATGCAAAATGAAAATATGCATTCAGAAGCACGATAACTGAGTTTTTCTGTCCTGTGCTTGCATAAAGTTCATGTGAATGAATCAATGATGTTGAACTTAATACAGTTACATATGATAAGGTTCGGCATAAATAATATTCATCAAAACAATAAAAGTTAAAGTTCGGTATAAACCTTAACCAGCATTTTAATGTTAATTATCTTAAAGCGGACTTAAATAGATAAAACTTGAGAAAATATTCTATAAGCAATAATCGTATTTTATCTACACAGATTGGAAGTTATTTGAATGACGTGGATAGGCAGTACGATCATCACCAGTTGACTCCACTCATAAAGTAGCATATCAATATTTGCACGAGGGCGTCAGTTTGGGTCGGGGCGGCCTTGTATAAAGAATGCGTTGGAATATTAAAAACAAAAGTACGAAATTTTTGCCTTTCTTACTTATGTCAAATAACTATACATTTGTAATAATTATGGCTTAATTTTAAATTTTCCTCTTTAAAAAAATAAGGTTTTTGCCTCACACTCCAGCATTTGCTAAAAATATTAAAATAATGACAATTTAAATGTAAAAAAATGAGCAACCATTTTATTATTTTAAATGGAATAACCTGTACAGTATTGCTTCATTTCATCTCCAGATCCCGGTCAATTTCACTATGTTTGCTCATGATAACACCATTCATTGGCATGACGCGGATGTTACTGTTCTTAAGGGAAAGAATTATATAAGATTAAAGAATGATTCGATGGAAATGTGTTGTCTTTTATTACCTCAGATATAAAAATATTAAATATAATTTTCTAGTTGACGATTTTTACTTATATTGATTTTAATGTTGTTTTTTAATATGAATACTCCATTCAAAATATAAACAGGAACTGTGTACATGCTTGAATCGAGCGACTTGAACTAAGAGTATTTCTTTTGTAAAATTAACCAGATAATAAGTGTCATACATCAAATTGTCAAAAATGGCAACACAAAAATACTGTCTGACTCAAAATTGGGGAAAAATGCAAAATCTACTCGCTTGTATCCCACTGGTAATAAACTCACAAGAATGTATCATAAAAATGTATTTTTGTATGTTCTTACTTACTAAATTCCATTACCATCTAATAATAAGTTTAAATATCCAGGGAAATAACCAAATTAAAAAAAAAAAACAATTAATTTGGTGTCTTGGAAATGAATCCGTATTGGACATTGCGTATATAACAATTTCGCCTTATTTTATACCAAATAATTTTCTGTTAAGCGATGGCCCAAATTTTTTGAAGCACCCTGTGTATTATATAGTTATGAGCAAAAAATTATTGTTAAAAACTTGTTTCTTGAAAATTGTATTCCACCTCGTAACTGTGTATGTTTTATCGTAATGCAAACTATCGGAATATATTACAAAGTACAACTAACATAATACACTACCCATTTTCATATCTCAATAAAATTCTTAAAATTTAATAAAACAAACATTTTATTACACTTAATTACAATCTACTCTTTGGGATTTACTGTAACATATAACTTATCCCAACTCTTAAAAATTATGCCTTTTAAGTGATCGCCATCAACTTCAATGCACTTTTTCAAGATTTCAAAATCTGATCTATTCATCGGACTTCTTCAGCAATTCGGACTATGAATTTTTGGATGTTTTCTGGGCGAGTTGCAAAAACCTTCGCGTCTAAATAGCACCACAAAAAAAAGTCTGGTGCAGTTAAGTTCGGGAACCTAGAGGGCCAATTTAAATTCCCAAATCGTAAAATGAGTCGCCCATTAAACACTTCTCGCTGAACTCTCATAGAGTTTCTAGCGGTATGGGCTGTTGCTTACTCTTGGTGGAATAATAATGCATTATCTAGTAATGCCCCTTCTTTCTAAATCAGGAATAGGAACCATCTCTAGCATCTATTAGAGGATGGTTATTTCCATCTTGAAAAAAATATGGTCCAACAATGGCAAATAATCCTACCGCACACCAAACAATAACTTTTGGATTATGGAGATAGTTTGTAATGATTTCATGAAAATTTTCGTTTGACCAATAACTACAATTCTGTTTATTAAAATATTGTGTATGTGTCCTCATTGTAAATTTAAAAGTTCTTGGCGAAATGCTAATCTGGTTTCTTTATCTTGATAATTAAGATGTTACACCATTTGGTATTTGTACGGATGAAATTTTAAGTCCTTGTTAGTAATTCGATGTAGACTCCCTTTTGGTATTCCCAAAATAAGGGATTGCGTATTAGAAGACATTCTGGGTCTCATGAACGCAGTTTTGACTCGTTCCATAGTTTCAGAAGTACGAATTGTTCTTCGACGTCCAGGTTTCTTCAAATTTTGCACAGAACCATTTTCACGTCAGTGCACAGTGGTTTTCCTGAGATCACTTATGGCCAATAAGGGTTATATTAGAAGTACCTTTAACCTAAGTAAATATAATATTAAAATATACTAGAAGGTCCAAAAAAACACTGAAACAAAAAAATACCTACAGCTATCAAAAAGAAGCGTCTTTTCAACGTTTTAGAAACAGGCTTTTAAAACACATTATTTTTCTATTATATTCTTTAAGTTATTGGTAATTATTTAAGTTTATTTGGAAATATATTAACAAAATTTGATACGGAAGCTGCAGAACAACGTAAGTAAAATTAAAACGTTAATTCAATGTTTGATTTTTATTTCATAGTAGCTGTTTTGAAGGGTTGTTTTAATCTTTGTTAAAAATGTCTGATATATTTCAAACGTTTTTTATGCTAGAGAAAATGTATGTTTCCGTCATCAACGGTTTTTGCAACTTATGATGTTTTTAGTAGAACATTATCTAAAGATATTTTTGAGAAATAACATAGCTGCAGCTTTTTGCCGCTTTTTGAGATATCAACACTTTTATGTTGGTATTCATCAATAATAATTCTAATTGCTACAGTAACATAACCTAAAAAAAATTTCCAACCACTCAGAGGTTAGAGATTTTTAATTTATGGTTTGAAAATAAAAGAAATTCAACTAAAAGAAGTTCCCAAGTTTACAACTGAATTACCACTAGAATAAATATTCGAGGCGAAATCTATCAACAATCCACTAAAAAAAATAAATGAAATTTTCGACCAATTAACAAAACAATTGAAAAAAGCTAATCGTTCCAAAAAAAAAAGGAAGACCTAAATTTAATTAAAACAGCTCTTGAAACTACACCAACCCGATCAGCTAAAATAATGAACACTTGGAATAATCATAACAAAAAACCTATCAAACCATATACAAATGATGAAGCTCTTAGCCTGATAGTCGATGTCCAAGCATGATTATGAAACAATTAGAAGAGACGCTAAGGAAAGAAACTTCGATGTTTATCCCTCTTATAAAAAATTTTAGAAGCAAAGGTAAATTGTTATTCATCTTCTGAACATATACAGCTCACCTAATTGGATGCAAAGGTTCAACTACAGGCGCTTTTGGACCATACTGTTTCGCGAATTATTTTATCTCAAAAAGATGTATTTGAAAATGTTGTTACCGGCCTTACAATGACTTTGATACGACGGAAGTACCGGTCACAGCGGATATAAACAGACTATTACAGAAAATGCTTCAGACTCTGATATATTTCGCACATCACTCGTACCCCTACAATTATTTTCAGGCAGGGAAGTTGATCCAAATATAAAAAAAATATTTTGGCAAAATCCTCGGCGGTCCTTCACTAGATATTGTAGGTCAATTTATATTTCTTTTAAAAAAGAAACTGCAGCTTTGATTTTACAAGAATCCAATTCAGTGAAGAAAGAAATTGAGATTTGACCGAATGTAGATGTGACAATAAAACATTTTTAGTGATACATGATTTAAAGATGATAATGATAGATGGCAAAATGACTGGTGGTTTGACAGAAACGAGTCCAAATCAAGCATGTAATATTTGCGAAACTACTCCGAAAATAATAAACAACATGGAAAAAGTTACAAAGAGGCCAATAAAGGAATCGTCTCTAGACTACAGTTTATCCACTCTCCACGCATGGATTAGATTTATGGAATATTTCATACATTTATCATACCGATTGGACTTAAAAAAATGACAGGCTAGGTCAGAAGGGGAAAAGGCAAGTGTTAAACATAGAAAGAAAGAAATTCAAATCCGCTTTAAAAGCGAAGTGGGATTGTAGATAAAGTAAAGCCAGGTGGGATTGGAACTAGCAATGACGGGAATACGGCAAGAAGATTTTTTGCCGAAGTATCAGTAACAGCTTACATCTTAAATATCAACAAAGAGTGTGTCAAGCGTTATGCGTGCATTTTGCAAGCTATGTCATCGGGATTTCCAATTGATGAAACTAAATTTAAAGAATATGGCGAAAAGATAGTGGGGCTGTCGACATCAAAATATCCGTCGTATTACATGACGGATTCACAAGATTTTGATTCATTGCGCATCCATAAGTTCTGCCGCAGTCCTACCAATAGGCATGATGTTGGAAGAGGCACAAGAGCCTCGCAACAAAGACCTAAAAAACTACCGGGAACATTTTACTCTAAAAACATAAAGAACAGCCACAAACCAGGACTGTTTAAATAAATTTTTGGTATCTTCTGATCCACTAATCACGAGTTTAAGAAAAATGCCGAAAAAAAATAAACAAATGTTTTTACCCGAAACAATAAAACTATTTAAAGAACATTTACGATCTATGGCTCCTAAATATGTTGATTCCTCCGATTCTGAAGATGAAATCAATGTTTTATATTGATTTTTTTGTTTGTTTTTCAATAATTACTTCATTTAATAATACATATGCGTAATATACTTTTAAATATTTTATATTTATATCTTGTTGTTGTTAATTTAAAACACAAATTTCATTAAATGTTATCACTGTATATAGTGACGTAAATAAAAAAACTTTGGTTTAAAAAAAAAACATGTTCTTTTAAAGGAAAACGTACACATAAAATTTAATAGTTACATAATTTAACCTACCAGTTAAGATTATTACGACTTTTCGTTCGAATATCGGACGCCGACACGTGTTTTTTCCTACATTTGCACACAAGCGCAGACAAAATATTACATCTCACATCCTAAAAATCAGAAGAGTGAATTTTTTTGGAAAGCATTCCAGGATTATAGAAAATAAGAGTTTTTTCCTATTTCATGCTACTATTCTTAATAGTTATAAAAATTTATGTTTTTGGGTAGTATGTTTTCTTTCGTATCTTTTTACATACAAAAAATCATGTTTTTATTTAGCTTTGAAAAAAAACTTTTTTTGTACATCCATCCCTATAAATAGGTAGGTATCTAATGTTTACCATTTCACAAACAAGCGTCAAGAAATATGCGGACAAAAAGCATTTGTCAAATCCGAATTTATTCTCAGATATGAGGGGATGCTAATGTTAAATTTTGTAACGTTTAGATAAAAAAAATAAGATGTAAAAAATAGGTGATTACCTAAAGAAAATCTTACAAATATGTAATGAGAAATTAATAAAAAGTAACTTAATGCTTGTTTAATTGGGAAATAGTAATATGAAGTAATAAAAAGTTCCAATTGCTCTAGCTTTCCCTATTATGCGTCACTCGTGATTCAAAAATTCTAAAAAGGAAATAGAAGTTATAAAAGTTTTAGCTGATATTTAAGTCAGATCTATGCTTAAGAACATAAAAATATAACTTGCGCTTTAAGTTATTTTTGCTGTTTGTTTTTCCATTAAAAGTGACACCTGTCACGAGCTAATCAAATCCAGATGTGTATAGCTTGTAATTTACTAACCAAAGTTTATTTTTAAGCGTAATTTACCTAATCCCTACCAACTAAACACAAAATATCACAATTCATAACCTACTTTTGGCCAAAAATGACCTCCGAGAAACCACTGTGTAGTGGTAAATCCATGAAATAACAGTCTTACGGTTAGGAGCATAACGCCTATTGTTGTTAAATTGTCGACGGAATGCACGCCTTACTTTTTCTATTGAGTTACTTTTTATGTAATTTTCTACCCAAAAAACTCGTTGTTGAACTGAATAATCCATGAGGATTAAAACTAAACGTTAAATTATGTATCAAAACCTAATGACAATTAACTGATTTATTAGAAAAATGACGTTAAACAAAAATCAATTTTTTAGTTTTGTGACAAGTGCCTTCTCGATTAATTAAAATCCCAAAGGTCATAGAAGTTAATGATGTAAAGAAAAACGTACTGATTTATCTCATAGAATTTATTTCAATATAACACATAGTACATTATAGGGAACCCTGTATAAGGTCTTTTTTACGTCGTTCTTAATTTAAAATAATATTAACTCTTTGATAATGATTTTGCTTTCAATTTGTCAATTTAAAAGACCTGTCTCTAAGTGATCATGGTTCTAATATAATTGTTACTAACAAACCGATACCGAAATTACTTGCAAAGCTAATAAATAATCCGAAATTCAAGCACACTTTTTAATATTAATAGGTCCTTGACTACTAAGGACTTTACAGAGTTTAATGTTTAGTAATGCGAGTGAATGAATAATGAAAAAAACAACCATAATTTAGCATTTTAAGAGGTGCCTAAATAATGGCGATTATTACTTATTATACTAATTTTTAAACTTTTTTCAATAACATAATGTATTTTAGGAATAAATGTTTGCACGTTTTATTGTATAAAGTGGGAGTGCATTTGAGTTTGCGTTGAAATAACCAATAGTTGCAAAAACTAATTAAAAGTAAACCCGTATTATTAATAGATATTAACATTATAAATTATTATGTGATTAAAAACTAATTGCCAATATCTGATTAAATTTTAGGGTACGGAGATTCCGACATATACAGTGCTATTACGTTTGCTAATAAATTGAAATTTAGACCTGGTGCTTCTAGAAATTTCATATTGTTGCCGTGCTCTCAATGCGAGGAGACTAATATGCAGGTATGTTCAAATTGTAGTCTAAAATTAATTTTTAGGCAACGAGATAGAAGTCAAGAAATATTTTGCATATTTTATTTTTCGGCATTTCAGGTATTAACATGTGTTTTGCTGCAAAATATATACTTTATAGTTGCAGGAATTAAAAATCTACCTATAACAAACTAAAAAAATAATTCATAATGGTGTTGTTGCTTTTTGACAGTGCATATTACCAAACGCACACATACCGGTTTTCTCTTTTTTTTTTTTTTTGGCGTATAGGTAATTTATTCTAGCATTAGGAGCAGGAAAACGAATGTAGTAAAAGGCTTGTGATACAGTGTATCCCAGATTCGCTTCTCTATATAGATATCTCGGCTCCTATTATACCTACAGCAAAGGTTAAATGGGGAAAGTTTTAGAGGAAACTTATTGCATTCGATATCTGGCTTCAGATTTATGATCGATCAATAAGTTTGGGAAATATCGACGAAAAACCGAAAATGGCGGATTTCGTTTTTCGCCAGTATATCCAGAACGGTAAATTTGACAGCTGTCAAAATGTGACATTATTGGGACACATTTTTAAGACAAATAAGGTGGCATATATGACACGTCTTCATTGCTTTTTGTTAACCCGCAACCCGCCTCAACTTTCATTTTTCTTATGACCGCCATATTGGATTTTTCGATTTTTGGAAAGAGGCTAAAATTTCCGGTCTAGTGACATCCCAAAAGTGCGTTAAAGATTTTAGTGTCATCAAAATATCACACTTCGTAAATTAGGTTCCAACGTTTTTAAAGGAGGCCATGATTTATTTGTCACAAGATTACATTAATAAGTAAGTAATGTATTAAACGCATTGAATTTTCAATACAACATGAACGTAAATAACGACTTAAAAAATCTAATTGAGCTTTAACTACTTTGTAAGTGGGTAACATTAATTTACAAATCTGCAAAATGACGTCCATTTGCATCGAGACATTTTTGACAATTGGTGACTGTTTTTCGTACAACCCTGGTAAGTGTACTTTGGTTTATATTTCTAAATGAGTCCAGAACTCTTTGTCTCAGGATTTCTGTGATCACGGGGGGGATCAAATTCATAGATTTCATTCTTCGTGTGACCCCAGAGGTAGAAATCCAAGGGCGACAGGTCAGGGGATCTAGGAGGCCAAGATATTGGACCATTTAAAGAAATTATTCTTTCGTCAAACTGCTCTCTTAAGAAGTTCCTGACTTGAATGATATTGTGAGCCGGACATCCGTCTTCTCGAAACCAAGTTCTTCTTAATTCATCTTCCGTTAGAATAGCTCTTAAGGCTGGTACAACCTGGTTTCGCAAAAGCTCTAGGTACCTCTGCCCGTTTAGGTTGTAGTCAAACAAAAATGATCCAATAAGTCGATTTCCTGAAATGATTAATAATTTATAAATACATGCCCAACAGTCAAGGGCAGCAGGGTCGGTCGGGTGGTACTAGAAACTATAAATTATAAAGGGAAAATTATCTTTATAAAAAAGTAGATATCTTCTTTCCAAAAATAATTACCTATTCAACTTTATTATGAAAAAGAAAAACATATTTGGTTAGCGGGAAGCAATAGCCGTAATAAATTATTTTGTTGGTATTGCATATTAATTTCGGAAATACTAAATCAATTTATTTCAGTGATATAATAATCTTGAAGAAGTACACCGTGCCTTAATAAAACATAAAATATCAAAAGAACAAACTCCTTGCGCTTTAAAATTTAAATTATTCGGAAATACAGCTGAACGCCTTTCTATAAATCATAATGAAAATCGAAAAATAATTCGACATTTGATTAATATGGTATTTTTTTCATAACGCAAGGCTTCCCGGGTAAAAATAAATCATTAAATTCAGACAATCAAAATAATTTTAGAGAATTAGCTAAATCTGCAGAAAATTTAGATAAAGTGTTAATAAATTTATAGAACCCAACTCTATTTTTATAGGTTCTTCGAAACTATAATACAAAATGATTGATTAAAAATGTAATACAATATCAAAAAAGTAAGTTGACTGACTAGAGTAGAACGTTTTACTTTTTTTTATTAGATTATGCTCTTTTAGTATCATTAAAGAACTAAACGAAAAAAAAAGATTATTATTTGACCATAATTTGGTGCCTATTTAAAAAAGATTGGTTAGATTAACTTACCAATGATCCCACACCAAACGTTATTTCCAAATCTGATCTGTAGACGTCTGCCACTTCGTGAGGATTTTGCACAGCACAATGATGACGGTTGTGCCTATTAAAGACTCCACAATTCGTGAACCTGCTCTCATCGGACCACAAGACATGATTTACAAAACCAGGATTTTCATTACATCTCCTAGTATACCACTCACAGAACGTAGTCGTCTTGGAAAATCAGTTTCCTTAAGTCCTTGTACTATTATGGGTTTGTATGGATGGTACTTATCCTTTTTAAGACTCTCTGTACTATTGATTTTGGCACATTAGTTTCCTGTTCTACAGTTCTTACCAATGCACAAGAGTTTTCGTTGATAGCTTGTAAAATGTTTCTGTCTCGATTTTCATTTTTATTATTGTATCTGCTTCTAGGTTGTTCGAATGCACCATGGTTAATTAAATTAACTACGATTTTCCTGAATTGGGTTTTATGAGGCTGCCGTCGGCGTCGTTCGGGGTACATCTCCCAAAACCTTGCTGAGGTAACGTCGGCGTTTCTATATGATTGAAAGTACAGAGCTAACATGTCAACCTTTCCTTCATTTGAATACGGAATGCGGGCCATTTTCTATAGGTTTTGACAATTTATGTTTCAGATTTATCATTTTATTGGGATAAAAGCGTACCTACTTCTTATTAAAACACAGCTTTGATACTTTCAACAATTTAACTTAACGTCAAAGTCAAAATCCAATTTTGTTACAGATAAATCATGGCCTCCTTAGAAAAGCATTCAGAGCTAACATTACTTTAAATCATGGCCTCCTTAGAAAAAACTGAAACTTAACTTTACGAAGTGTAATATTTCGATGATACTAAAATCTGCACTTGTGAGATATCACTAGACTGGAAATTTTGGGTTCTTTCCAAAAATCGAAAAATCCAGTATCACGGCCATAAGAAAAATGAAAGTTGAGGCGGGTTGCGGGTTAACAAAAAACAATAAGGACGTGTCGTATACGTCATCTTATTTGTCTTAAAAATGTGTCCGAATAATGCCACATTTTGGCAGCTGTCAAATTTACCGTTCTGGATATACTGGCCAAAAACGAAATCCGCCATGTTCGGTTTTTCCCCGATATTTCCAAAAACAATTGATCGATCGTAAATCTGAAGCCGGATATCGAATGCAATAAGTTTCCTCTAAAACTTTCCCTATTTAACCTTTGCTGTAGGTATAATAGGAGCCGAGATCCCTGTATAGAGAAGCGAATCTGGGACATACTTGTAAAGTGAGGGAATTATTAATTTTCTCTAGTTATGCTTAAGCTATCATAACAAATGTTGGTGTATTAGGTATAATTTGACAGTTCGAAACATATCTTAGCGACGTTGCCACATTTCTATTTTTTCTTACTATTTAAAATAGATACGGCTTTTACTGCAATCAATTACTTATAAATATGTTTAATTAATTCGCAGATTTTGAAAACTATTAACATCACTCTCGATTTTTCCATGTCCATAAATTATTGAAATACCAGTATTCTAAACTCCTGTACCTAATCTTCTTAAATGGTAACCAGTTCTCCCTTTTTCTTTTGACTAGTAGGCAGTTCAATCTAGAATATAGAGCATATAGACTTTTTTCTACAGGGGAGGAGCATAAAATGTTGGTTCTTCCTAGTTCTATAGCTTGAAGTTGATTGCTTAGTAAATGCAAGCTGAAGGAAATTATATCTTTAGAGTGTACCAGTAGCTTATCCCTAGTAACTAATGACAAATGCGGTTCCAGTACATATACTGCCAACTTAACAATGTTCGATATATAGGAATCATGTGTCACGCCAAATTCAAAAAATAGGGCAGCGGACGTTCTACGTGTCGGCGGTGGGCCAACAAGATTTTAAAACGCCGATGCACGTTAATTAAATTTGAATTATGTCAATCTTATTTTTTCCTCTTATTTTTAATGTTATCTTGCTTGTTCCTAAAACGGCATAATATAGTTTGGTTATTTTTTCAAATCAAAATTACCTATCTTATTCTCAATTTGTAAAATCCTGTAATCAATTTAATATTTTAGTATTTACGCACCTATTGTTGGCAGTTTATGAAGTTAATTTTTGTTCTGTATCTCCGGATAATCTCTGTATTATTTTATTTCTTATAATTTTCCATTTTGTAATGAACGTAGATAGATATTCTAAAATTTCTGGTTCACTTCATTCGTTATTTTCTTTTTATATTTAACATGTTCAATAGAAATTCCTAAAACTTTAAAACTTGTTTTAATGGATCGCTTTGGTCTGTCCCAGTTTCTCTTGGTACGTATTGGAAACAAATCCACTTTGCGTACTTTCTTCATTATTAATTTTGTCTTTTTAAACATATTTTGCTGCTTGGAAAATGTTTTCATAACAAAAAAAAATGATAACAATAATTATAATTGCTTCAATCGGCAGATGGTACCTGCCATGCTATTTAGGTACCACTCGTTTCATACGGCAGGTAGTACAGTGAGAAAGCTTTTGGAAAACTAATATAGGAAAATGCAAACCATCTGATTCCAAATTAAGTCGTTTAGATTTTACAGGCACTTGGTGTCCAAAAAAAGTCAATTTTCAAAAATCAGAAACACATGAACTTAAGTACAGAAAACCTGTGCTGCAATATATTTAGAATCGTCCGTAGATTTCAGAACTTATTTTACCGTTCTACTTTTTCGACTACCTTGTATATTCGATATAAGTATAATTTGAACGGTTGTAAAATCGAAAACTCGTTGGTATAGTCAAACCGTATCCCAGCTAATTCGGAAGCGTAGACGTAGACATTTCCCTGTTTTAGCATATTTTGACAACTGACATAGATATCACCAAAAATTAAAAAAAGGTTTAGAGAAAAGAAACTGTTCTTAATGATACATGGTAAAAGTTCCTATCTGTGTGTTTACAAAGATAATTTTATTTGGTTTCAACATTTATTTTTATTTCACGAAAAAAAATGGCTTTTGTGAAAAACATATCCCTTAATTTATATTTTCAGTTTTAACCGAATAACTTTGGATACGTAAACTAAAAGCACATGATCTGTGTTAAAACACTGTATAGCCAGCTTAATAATATCTTTCGTAATTTGCTAATTTTTGGGACTAAAATGCAAAATAATGACAAATTTCAAAAAATTGCTATATAATCGTAGTTGGCCAAGATATCCACAAAATCTCGAAAAGGTCTCGAGGGATTACCTAACTGTTAATAGGAAGGGTTATTGCGACTATCAAACTTGGACTATAAATGGAGATAACATGAAATTTTATTTTCGAGTAACGAGCTTTCAAATATTGTCCAAAAAACTGGGTGTTTCTTTTTTTTTAATATATAATATATGTACAGTCTGTCCGCGGAAGAACTTTACAAGGGGACAAATGGAAAAAATTGAAAGAAACGAAAAAAAGTTACTCTTGATACATGTTTTTAATTGCAAAATAAATAAGGCTCGCGTCAGCAAAAATTTATTTTTTATATAGGGGGCATAAAAAATACAAAAAATGTATTTTGTGTAAGAGTAAAAATGTCTCATTTTGTAAGATACTAATTTGTAAGGTAAGTTTTTGCTTCAAAAATAAATAAGGTTCGTCCTATCAAAAATTCCATTTTTTATACAGAGGGCATAAAAAAAATACACAAATGTTATTTTGCTTAAGAGTAACAATGTTCCATTTTGCAAGATATACGAAAAAGTCACTGATGATAAAAGTTATTGCTTCAAAAATGAAGGTTCGCGTTATCAAAAATTTCATTTATACAGGAGGCATAAAAATACAAAAATTTTGTTTTGCGTAAAAACCATACCTCGTTTCTCTCAAAAGTACAAATATTAAATAAGTTTTGAATTAAACCCCAAACAGAAATATAAAATTTCGTTACAATATTTAGAATAAGAGTATCAGTTTTATCACATTACTTTTTAAAATCCCAAATATTCTCAAGCACACCTTTAATTAGTGTTCCTAGTAGTTTCACTTAACGGCATTCCTAAAAATCTATTTCATGAAATAATTATCACATGATGTAAAATAGTTCTTATCAAAGTGTTATCAACTGATCAAAGGATTTTATAATAAAATCAAGTATCATACCGCCACGTCATGGATCAATTTAGTGAGGAATTTAAGAGTATCAGTAACTCGGATGTCAACCTGCAATGTAACAAAAAGCAGAAATATGGCCATAACGATGCAGTCACAGTTTAAGTTCTTCAATCCGTTAGAGAAATTCCAGTGATGTCCCTTAGAAATCGTGCTAAACAGTTAGCAGTTCTGAAAAAAAAACCACATTCATTCGATTTTAAAAGACAATAAAATATTTCTGTTAAAACCCTAATTTAATCGTCCCTTGGAAGAGGGCGATGAAGCGAAAAGACTAGATTTTTGTTTCAGGAAAGGATACAACATTTAAGGGAAAATATTGATTTTTATAAGTTTATTATGTTTTCTGATGAATGCACATTTTCTACTAATGGAACTACAGCATCATTGCATGTCAGGTAGTAGTCTCGAGAAAACCCCGAATTTAGAATAATGAAGCGAACATCATATTATACAAAAGTTAACGTGTGGTGCGCGATATCTGTCCATAATAATATTTTTACAAGGCCACCATCAATAGAATATCGTACTTACAAATGCTGTATATATTACTTAGTAATGAACTTAAAATTTGCCAGATTGTCCAGCACATTGCGCTAGTGAAGTAACAGAATGGCTTAACCTCAAAATTGGTACAACATGGATTGGAAGAAACGGCCCAATTTTGTGGCCCCCAAGGGGCTCTAACTTAACTGTGGCCGACATGTTTCTATTGGCAGTTTAAAAGAAATTGTTTATGCTGCTCCAATACCAAATAATATCAAAGTGCTAAACTAAAACATTTTTCTTATTACGGTCCAAAAAAGGCTCAAGAGCGAGCTCAAAGGGGTAGAATTCCTAACATCCATTTGTCAGTTTAAAACATTTATTTTGGGAATAGTGAGATCCTATTGTGTTTGCAAATTTCAGATTCTAAAACGTCAACTTTCCAACCTTTTTATTTATGACGTAAAATATCGTATTTTTAACGTATTTTGCGTTTAAGTAACAGACAGTCGAATACAGCTATTGTATAGCGAGCATAGCGAAGTAGTATGTGTATTTGCCATTTCCCCCAAAGGTCCTTGATTAGTTCCCGGAAGAATACAAACTCTGATTAAAATAAATTTAATGCGCTGCCTAAGTTAAACGTAAGCAGTGGCGCACTGTATCAGAAATACGATAAGATTACCTCTGAAATAATTCTGTTCCGATCTAGCAATAAACTGCAGATCAGGCACGTAGCCAGAAATTCAGTTCGGAGAGGGGTCCTAACCAGAAATTCATTTCGAGGGGGTCCAAACGGACAAATTTCCCGAAAAGTAGTAAGAAGCATGCCTATACCAACATATTTTCAAAGTTTCGGGAAGGGGGTCCAGAACCCCAGGAACCCTCTGGCTACGTGCCTACTGTAGATCCCAGCAAACTGGCAGTAGCTGCAACATAGAGTATTATTGTAAAGCTTGCACCATCTCCTGTATTAATTATTATTTTTAGCTTTCAATTTAAACATTTATGATCGAAATGAGGTTTTGATCATATACACACACTGTCAAAAGTCTTGGACCCCCAGTATTTTTTGGGCTATTTCATATTTAGGTTTTTTTTTCGTTGCTAGGCAAAAAGTAAAGTTATTTTGTTCATAAACAAAATCATAAACATGTACAGATAAAATGAATTAGTGTGGTTTCCGACGTTAAAACGTAAAAGTGTGTATTTTATTTTTGATTCAAATAAGAGAATTTGATTCAAATAAGAGAATTTGCCTTCTGTCTGCTTTAAAATGCCCGGTCATGAAATTTCTGGGTTTGATAGGGCAAGAATTGTTGCTTTACATGAAGCTGGGCATTCTAATCACCATATACACAGGCTGTTGCAGATTCCACGGTCATCAATCATAAGAATTATTCAAAGATTTGAAGAAGCTGGCACTATCGAAAGAAGACAGCGTAGTGGACGGCCAAGGATTCTAAACGAAAGGGAGGATCGGTATGTCGTCAATTATGCCCGTAGACATCGACACGATCCAGCTCCAGCTCTTAGAAATCACTTCCAACGTGCATTTCGCCGTGGTTTATCGACATCAACAATAAGAAAAAGACTCTATAGAGCAAATATTCATTCAAGAAGGTATCTAAGAGTCCCTACTCTACTTCCACGACACAGAGTTGCGCGTTTACAATGGGCAAGGCACCATAGCGCATGGCTTTTGCAGCAATGGCGTTGGGTCTTGTTTACGGATGAGACCAGAATTGCACTGCAGAGTGATGACCGTAGGCAAAGGGTTTGGAGGGAACCAGGACGTCAACAAAGACTCAATTTTCCCCGAGAAGTTGCTCCCTATCAAGGAGGATCAGTAATGTTTTGGGGGGGAATTATGTACAACCGCCGAACCCCATTAATCCCTATCCGCCAGAATATGACAAGTCAGGTATACATTGATAATGTTATCAGACCCATAATCAACCCTCTGCGCAACGAACTAGGCGAGAATTTTATCTTTATGGACGATAACGCCCGGCCACATCGGGCAAGAATCGTTGAAAGAGTACTTGAAGAAGGGCAAATTACCAGACTGCCTTGGCCAGCGAACTCACCAGATCAAAATCCTATAGAAAACATGTGGGATTTTGTCTCTAGAGCAGTTCATCGTCGCCTCAATGCACCACAAAATGCAGATGAGTTAATTGTAGCGGCAGTAGAAGAATGGAACAATATTCCTCAGGAGACAATCAATAACTTGATTGTTTCAATGCACCGCCGTGTCAATATGTTAGTGGATAGAAGAGGAAGTCATACTGATTATTAAATTATGTTTAGTTCAAAAATAAAGTAAAATATTTTTAGTTTTTGATTAATTAAATTTATGAAAATATTGCAATACTTTTTTATTATTGGTTTTAATTAATTTCAATTTTGAAAAAACTTTGTTGTTATGGAAAAATGTAATCAAAAATAAATATATTTTAATGAACATTATTTATTTTTTCCCCCATGAAATAATTTGTTAAATATCAGGGGGGTCCAAGACTTTTGACAGTGTGAGTATTTTTTTCATGTTCTCACGTTTCCTCAATTTCTTAAAGTTAATGTCACTCAAACTTTACTTTTGCCATTTTCATCGGGTATTTTTGTAAACTGTAATAAAAAACCCCTAAAATAAACCCCATCGAACCACAAGAGTTTTAAAATGGTCACATTTCTTTTTCATATTTGTCCAATATATTGAATAATGTTATGGACAGTTTTAAACGCAAATAATTTATTATTTTATGTACATAATTCAAAAATTAAATTTAACTAAAAACATAAAACATCAGATTCCTGATAAACCCCAAACTAAAGTGTCTAGCATAATGAAAATGAGTAAAACTGAAATAAAACGAAACCCAGCGACAAATCTCTTAATATTATGAAAAAGAATACACTACAAGACTATTTAAATACGCTTTTAACTTTATATTACCAGAGTATTGTAGCACCCAAAACTTTTTGTTGCAAAACCTTTCATATATTTCATCCTTGGCATGGAATTTTCTGCAAGCTATTTATGCGGCGGTATCCTGTTATATACGGTTAAATAAACTGACAATAAGCAGCTCGAAAGCGAGGTCTGTCTACCAATAAGTCAATAACATGTTTTCATGTTTAATATAGTAACCACCTTTTATTTCCCACGGTATAGAAAACACACGTATTATCAGTATATTGGCGGACCGGAAGTGAAAAAGCTGTAGAAAAGCAAATGCAAGATTAAAAATCGGTAAATTTCCTTCATGTGGAACTTCCCTCATTATGAGTATTTCCTTTCATTGGTAATAGTAAAGTGTAATTAGTTCCGCACATTCTCATTTTGGAATACCGTCTTTTTAAACATTTTTATTGCGCGCCATTTTGTTCCATTATCCTTATAGGAATCCCTGTATCACTTTCAATTTTGCTGCAAAAGATTAAGTCAATAGAGAAAGAAGATTTTTTGCATTGGTCTATTAAATATTTTATTTGGCCGCCATTTTGTTTCTCTGTTTCGAATTCGTACCGCAATTTTACCAGTTTATGTCTATAACACACTTAATGTATATCCAAAATTTAAAATCAAAGTGGTTTATCAGACTGATTTTTTAAATAATTTATTAGGCCGCCATTTTGTTTTGCTGTCTTGGATTCATACCAAAATATTACAGGGTGATTCCCTGATTTGTGTGCAAAGTTTGAGGTAAATTGGATAATTTGATTTTTAGGAATAGATTTTTTAACTTCAGGTGGTTCGTGAGTTTGGGAGGGGTTTGAAAAGATAGAATTATATTTTGTGTAACGTTTCGTAGATTTATTTCTAATTTATCAAGCACTAAATATAAAGTAGAAATGAATTTACAAAACGTTGTGCAGAATACAATTGTGTCTTTTCACACCCCTTCCAAACCCACGAACAACCTGAAGTTAATTTTAAAAAAATTGGGAGACGAAGATACCGTCAAATCTTTTTAACAATTCACTATGCCGCTAATTTGTTCCGTCATATTGGATTTTTACCAAAATAATACCAGGTCATCCCCACATAAACCTTAACTTTTTATCAAAATTTAGTAATTTTTAGCCACGCCGCGAACTGCCAGACCGTAAGACCGACAGACAGATAAATGGAATTGAGAAAAAATATTTTTTGGCATCTAGGGATAAAACGTAAAGGTATGAAAACCTGCAATTTTCTCCACGATTACAAACATTCATTTGGCAGCCATTTTGTTTCGCCATCTTGAATTCATACCACAATTTTACCAGTTCATCTCTATACACCAATTAATTCTTGCAAAAAATTTGAAATCAAACTATTAAGTAGTTTTTCAGGGTGAATTTTTAAAATATTAAGTTCCTATGTTGTTTTGCCGTCTTGGATTCGTACGAAAATTTTATTAGTTAATTACAACCTACTACTTGACTTTTTTTTCAAATTTAAATTAAATTAGATAAGGTATTTTTGAGTAACAATTTTTTAAATTTGTCTAGGCCGCCATTTTGTTACGAGGTCATTCCCATATGACCAAAATTTGAAGTCAATCTGGTAAGTAGTTTTTATCTATGTCGTGAACAGACAGACAGACAGACCGACCGACGGAATTGAGCAATCCTGTTTTCCGGCATCTAGGGACCCCGACACGTGAAGATCTGAAAAAAACTCTGAGGTTGACTTTTTCACAATTACAGTACTTTTACGAGGGAAGTAATAAATTCAATAAGTAGTTTTTACACTGACCACAGCGCCATTTTGTTACGTCATTTTGAATTCGAACTAGTTTATCCTTATATCAATTTGAATTTTTCAAAATTTAAAAGTCAATTAAATAAGATTTTTTACAAAAGTTTTTTGGCCGCCATATTGAATTGGTACCACAACTTTACTAGCTTATCCCTATATCATACTTAATGCTTGGACAAATTTTGAAATTAATATAATAAGTAGTTTTTTCAAGCAAATAAAAAAAAATTTTTTTTGGACAATTCTGTTTTTCTCTCTTATATTAATACCAAAATAATACCAGTTCATTCCTATGTACCACTTGATTGTTGTGCTAGGTCTGAGGTAAATTTGATAATTACGCATTTTTGCTAATAATTTTTTTACGTTTCACTAGGTCGCCATCTTGTTTTGGCATATTGGATTTTTACCAAAATATTACCAGGTTACCGCCATATGGCCCTTAATTTGGTATTAAAATTTGAAGTAGGTCTTATTAGTAGTTTTTAAGTCGCGAACTGACAAACAGACAGACAAACCGACCGACGGAATTAATAAAACATATTTTTGGGCACCCAAGGACGCTAAAACGTTAAGATACGTAAAACCTGAGAGGGTGATTTTTTCCTGATTACAAACATTTTATTTGGCCGGCAATTTGTTCTGTTTTCTCGAATTAGTAATAACATTTTACTAGTTCATCTCTATACCACAATTACTTATAGCACACAATATAAAATGAGTCCATTAAGTAGTTTCTTTCAGGCTGAATTTTTAAATATTTTATTAAGCCACCATTCTGTTCTTCCATCTTGATTTTGTACCACAATTTTAGTAGTTTATCTCTATACTACAATTAGTTATAGCGTACAATTTGGAATCAGTTCAAATAGTAGTTTTCCAGACTGATTTTTTCAATATTTTATTAAGCTACTATTTTGTTGCGGGATCTTAGATTCATACTAAAATGTTACCAGTTGATTTCTGCATAATTAATTTTTGTGAAAAATTTGAAATATATTAGATACGTAGTTTTTAATAATAATTTTATTAACATTTCACTAGTTTTTGTTTCGGCATATTGGATTTATGTAACCAGATCATCCCCATATGTCCCCTAATTTTTGACCAAAATTTGAAGTCCATCATGTAAGTAGGTTTTTAGCTATGCCGCGAACAGACAGACAGACCAAAAAAATTGAGAATTGAGAGATTTTTTCACGATTACAATATCTTCCTATCACGAGGGAAGACAAAAATTACATATTAAAGCATTGATTAAGATAACCTCTACTTACCGATTCATTATCCACTAAAATGACCAGTCTGGTGTTCACGCATGATATACGATGCTTAAAATTTTAAAAGATCCTTTATTAATTAATTTAATCATTTCGTTATTATATCAACAAGAACCGTGGTTGTGGTTACATTAATAATTATGTACTGTGACAGAACCCCCAACTTCAAAAGACTATGGAATTTTGTAGCTTGGTTTTGATTGCAGAACAGTTCCTTTTTTATGGCCTCAGGCATAGCTTAATGTTTTATACAAAATTAAGACAGTGCCAAACTCATATATTTTTTCTGCGGTTTTGTTTATGAGGAAGAAATACTGCATAATGGTAAATTATAGGATAGTGTATGAAGTCTGCTGCACATAAATCACAATATATATGCAGTGTGACAGGTCGATGTGGGACCTCCTTATTAGTCTAGCGAACGAGCCGGGTATTCAGTCAAATATAAAAAATTCTGTTGTCTTAAAACCCCCCCCCCTACAGTTTTTAGTTATTAAGTTTATTTATTAGTTAATTTAAGAAGGCGGAGCAAAATGGCGGTCAAATAAAATGTTTTGTAATCGTGAAAAATCACCCTCTCAAGATTAACGTCCTAGATGCCAAAACATATTTTTATCAAATCCGTTGGCGTCCGTTTTTCGGTTTCTCAGTTCGCGGCTTAGCTTAAAAACTACTCATCAGAGTAACTGAGGGTGGTATGAGGATGACCTGATTATATTTTGGTAAAAATCCAATATGTCGGAACAAGAAGGCCTAGTGAAACTTTAAAAACATATTACCAACAAAACTAATTATTCAATTTCCTCAAACTTTGCCAAAAATCAAGTGTTACATAGGAATGAACTTTTGGTGTGAATATAAGATAATAAAACAAAATAGCGGACTAATAAGATATTTAAAAAATCGACCTGCAAAAACTACTCACTAGATTAATTTCAAATGTTGTGTAAGCATTAAGTGTGACATAGGGATAAACTGGTACGAATTCAACATGACGTAAGAAAATGGCGGTGTGTGTCAGTATAAAAAATACTTATTGAATTTGTTTTGAATTACGCCCAAAAATCAAGGGTGGCATAGGTAGAAACTGGTAAAATATTGGTAGGAATCCAATATGATGGAATAAATTGGCTGCCGATAAAAATATTTGAAAATATAGTATATAGGTGTCACTAAATAACAATGTAATGAACTAAATTGGGTCACACCTCACCATTCCTCACAAAAGGAAATATTCATAACGAGGGACGTTCTGGGTAAAGGAAATTTACCGATTTTTTTAAATGTGCATTGCTGATTTTCTATAAATATGTATAAATGAGGTTTTTTATATAATATTAGTACCATGATTCTGACAAAATTAAATGTGCAATAGCATCTACTTGTTATATTTTATTAGGGAAGTTTATGCCTTATGTAAACTTTATGGAAACTAGAACATAAATAGAATTAAAAACAATGAAATAAAAAAAATTATAAATAAATAAATAATGTTTAATCCATTTTGAAGCCAACTAGTAAACACAGTAAATATACGTTATACTCGTAGTATGTATAGACATTCAATACATAATGTCGGTTTATGACTAAGCAGTTAAGAATCTACACACAATATAGTGAAAGCTGTTTTTTGTGAATGTGTGTTCATTTTGCATATGTTATAGTTCGGAACCAGTAAATGATTTAAAAAAAATGTGAGATTCGTTCTGTATACTTTGAATTAGTATTATTTAGAAAGTGTGATAATTATGATCTTGTGGTGTTTGTTAAAGGTTGATATCGCATAATATCGCTGATATTTATATCAGCATGCAACAGACCAACAGCCCATATCTGGGTATCTCGATCAATAAGTTATCTTTGCATATTGAAATCCAGAATGAGGAAATATTACCATGTTATATATAGTATTCTGGGCGAATCCATTATGTTATACTATTAAGACTATCAAGAAAATCAGACAATAAAAACATAGAGATTCAAACAATCCAAAAACGAATCGAACAATAATTTTGTGTAATTTATTAATTTTTAATTTCCAGTATAAAGTTTACTATGTCTTAAGTAACCTGCTACCTGGAAAATTGTGACATAAATACGTTACTAAATTTCTAAAACCTCCAATCTAAGGTATGTCTTAAAACAACTTCTTTAAACTTTTCCCAAATAAGCCGATACATTTTAAATAGATAGAAAGGTTCTACAAAGGAAAAACCACTTTGACACGCTTGAGTAATTTCTTTTCAAAAGGCTACGTAAACTCGTGAAAGCTATTATTTAGCTTTTTGGAGGTCGGCTTACGAATGAATAAATAAAATGCTCATAACTCCCCCGGGAACATCATTGAGTGTAGTAGCGTGCAATTGATTATGATGGCTGATTAAATCGAGCATGAAAAAAAACTCAATTCTAGTCAATTAAAAAAAGTATTTAAACTCCTGTGCGATTCAAGTGTAATTTCTTAAAACTTAACTTTAATGGCCATAATTTAAAAACAAAGTTGTTTATTTTCAATCGGTTTTTACCTCCCTCGTAAAAGGGAAGTATTGTAAGTAATTGTAATATTGTAAGTAATAGATTGAAGTATTGTCTGTCTGTCTATTCACGAGTTGTTTTTTAATTTTGAATTCTATTTCTGAATTTTGTTGACGTAATAATATCCTTTGACATAAATAGAAAGATGTATATATAGTATATCTATAAGGTGATCGTTTATTCTAATAAACGTCGAGAAGAGATGAGCTCGTCTTGTCACGTATCAAGTGTCGAGATTGAATGGTACCGAGACGAGATTAGGACTAGACAAGACGAGAGTGCAAATTTTGTCTCATCTCGCGGCATCACTTCTCGACTGGTTAAAAATGAGCAATTTTTTTAAACACTCGAAAACATAGTGTTTGTAGTTTTTGGAATTTGTATAATTCAATAACACTTCATATGAACTAGTGAAAATATTTCATTCATTTATTACCTTTGTATTATTTTCAGTATGATTATGCTACCGTGCACCAACTCCTATTCGAAAATTCAGTTTCCTTGCACATTTTGATGAATAATTCGTTCAATGTATTGTCGCCAGATCTGAAAAAGAGGGATAATAAGATACCTTATGGTAAGTTCATTTTAAGAATTTTGTGTTGAGTTATGTAGTATACAAGGCAGTAAAAATAGCATCTTAAAATATTACGATTATTTTAAAAATATCTCAGGTTTGCTAGGTACCAATAATAATAATATATGGTCTTTATTTCTATATTTTTAAAACGTACGTACTGTTATAATAATATTATTGTCTGCGAATAAATGGGCGAGATTCAGTTCGAGAGATAGAGGTATCTAATGACTGCCAGCTCACCGAAAATAAAGAATAAGGAAAGAAAGGAAAAAGAAACCTCATAACTAGCAAAGAGGTTAACGTACATAATACTGTATTCTCCAACCAATTAACTTATAATGCAGATATAAAAAAAGTTTTAAATAAAATACCGCTAACCAAACACCAATAGCCAAGGACGTATTAGGGAGAAAACAAAAATTACACAATCACCACACCTACGACGCCGACGCGGAGCGCAGTTCAGTCAGCAGTCTAGTACGAACGAACTATACTTTTTTACGAGCGTACACATTCATAAAAATGAATAATGATACATTAAAATAAAAAAAATAACTAACAAAAACTAATTATTTTTTGCGGAATTTTTTAACTTTTTGGCCTCCGGAAAAAAGTTAAAAATATTCAGCAGCAAAAATATTCGGGCTTTCACCCAAGGAGCAATTATAGACACTTATTGGACAAAGTGTCGACAAGTAGTCCACTTTAAGTGGAAAATGAGGTTGAAATCGTGATCAAAATATATACCAGATAGAGCCCAAAATATACCCAAAGGTTAGTCCAAAATGTGCCTTTACTTTCACTAAAATGTGCTGACTTTGGTTTCCGGTATGTTTCTAAAGTGGGGCTTTAATATAAGCAAATTATTACTGATTTGGGTCCAAAATAATTTTCCTATGTTTTCGTTACGTTTCTAAAATGGAACCTTAATATGCCCAATGTTAGCCCGCCTTTTTCCCAAAATGTTACCGAAATGAGTCTTTATGGTTGCAAAATCGACACACTTTTATTCAGTTTGTGGCCCAAATTATCTTTTTGTGTCTATTTCGTATTACGGACACAATATATTTATACTTAACAATTAAAACGCGAGCCTAACTTACTAGCGCACTCAAAATTTCTGCTAATAGCTGATAAAACTCTTCTAAAAACTATAAGCGCCTTAAAAACAGTGAATATTTTTAAATATTTAATTTTGAAATATTTAAATATTTTTATTTATTTCTAAAATATTTAAAGTTTTTTAGTTACAACCAAACCAAATTTTCGGACAAAATACAGACACAACGTGTTGGAAAAGTGTCGACACCATGGTGCCCAAATTTTGTTACTGTGTCCAAAGTAGCACAATAAGGAAACATTTTAGGTCTATGGTGTCTAAAAGATTACCAGTTAGGAAACTCTTCTTTAACACAATTGAGTTGATATTGTATCGACACATTTTTTAAAATTAGACACGATGTCAAATAGGGCACGATTACAAGGACAAGTGTCAACACCATTTAGACACAAGAAAACTGTGCCCAACTTGGAACACATTTTGCTCCTTGGACAAACAAGTAAAAATAAATCGTCTATATTGCATATGAGACATTTCTGTACCTTAAAAATTGTTTAAGTATTTTGCAGTAAGATAGGAGAAATACCGCTCAAATAAAGCGGATCTATAAACTGATAAGTTCTACCTTAAACCTAATATTTGTATTGTGGATATCTGTGTGAAAACGTATCCTATCCGAGATATACAAAAATAAAACTTCAGACTTGCTTTAATTACTACAAAGAAATTCAATATTATACTTCAGGGTCAATAAATGAGAAGAAAGAAAAAAGAGGGAAAAAATTCAAAGAAACTTGAATACCTTAAGATTTCTGCAGATTTTGAATAAAAAACTTAATCCCAGCTAACCTACAAAATCTGGATGAAGTAAATCAGTACTTCTCTACAGTTCCAAAAGTCAATAAATCAAACCACAAGTTTAATATTTTAAATAAATACAGTGGGGTAATCCTACAAAATGTAATATTTTTTGTAGGAATTTTAATTTTACTTCCGCCACCATTGCTGAAGTAAATAAGTAACTAAACCTGGTGCTCATAAAATATTAAAAAAATAGAACCGAAAAAAAAACGCTAAAAAGTAAAAAATAATATTTTATTTATTCCTTAAATATCGACATTTTGAAGTCGAGGCTGAAAGTAGCCTCACCCAGCTATTACAAAATAGAGTAAATGTATTTTATATTACATTACATTTAAACGTATAGCTAGACTTTATCTTTTAAAACTGATGCCCGAATTACTTGCTGTCAGGACTCCTTTATGGAAATGCGCAAGCGCAAACTGCTGTTTCCATCCAATCGGTGAGCTTAAAGTCAAATGGCAATATTGACTTCCTATAGGACATTTATAACTGTCGAAATAAACCAGTAATGAAATCGCATTTCAAGACATGCGCAGAAATATTTTGGGAGCCTTGCATCTGTTGTGTAGGTTAGTGCATGAAGATTTTATTGACGGCCGTGTTATAGATAGATGAACTATAAAATAAGCCCAACCCCAGCAGCGAAATTTACCCTCTGAATGACATATTAAAATCTGTATTAGGTTAGGAAGTTTAAGGTTACTAGTGAGTACAGAAAATACGTGCATGTTTATTTTTTTGATATATATTATTACAGATTTGTCATTATTTAGGCGATGACTTTAAAATGTCTATATTTAAGGAATTAAAGTGATTTTTTTTAAGTCGGTTCTTTTTTTTATTATTGTATTTCTAAATTTTAGTGATTTTTTACAAGTTAAATTTTTAACAATATTAAAATTTCTAGTATATGTATATCCAATTGTATATAACATAATACAAAAAGTCACGAATAAACGACACTATTAAAATTACATTTTATAATAAAAACTGAAAATAATTGTAAATTATTTTTGACAGCGACGTTTTTTGAGTTAAGCGTACTTAATACTTTCCAGATATTTTAGTTTTCATTAACTATTATGATAATGATAATAATATATATCTACCTAAACGTAATTTAACTTGTACTCGCCAAATAATAATTTATTAATTTGAAAATTTAAACTCAAGACTTTCAAATTAAAAAAATTACATAACGGAACAGTAAAAGAGATACCTTTTAGCAAATGGGGTTGTATGTTTATTACACACCTCAATGCTTTAGTTTGAAAAGGGTATTTAACAGAATGTAAATTTAATTATAAAACTCGCTTCCTTTATCGCTCTTATACCTGTGTTTTTTTAAAGTATTATTAATAAAAAGACGGGTGAACAAATTATAACTCAAAATATATGGGATACCAAAGAAACGTTCTCTACAATTTGGCGTTTGACTCATCAAAAGAAGTTTAGACAATATGCGCGAACAAAACAGGTCGAATTGAGAACCTCCTCCTTTTTTGAAGTCGGTTGAAAAGCACCACCACTGGCTCTGATTCGGTTTCCCTCACCATGCTAAGACCTGGCTTGTTTGACCATATCAATAGGGTGTTGTCTTCTGTGCATGGTTTGTTCTATATGCACTGCGCATCTTTTGAAGTGGATAATAAAAACTTCCTAAATTATATTACCATACAATTTATTTTTAGCGTCTTTTATAAGACAGGACAAATATTTTAGTAATTGCCCCACTGTACAGATGTTTACCATTGCAGAGATAAGCAACAATATACTACATTCCAGCCTTTGTAAAAAATATCAAAAATTTCATTTACATAGAAGGTGTGTTTAAAGATTTTAAAATTTCAAACAATTTTAATTCACGCATCCATGTACCATATATTGATATTATTGAATATTGTACAGTTCCATACAATGCCTCAACAAAGACTTACTTCAAATGATTTTACGTACACAACTAGAAGTGGCCGAAATGTACAATGTCTCTCAAAGTCTGATTAGTCGGACTTGAAATCGTTTTCAGGAAACTGGAGGTTTCGTTACGGCGGTGGTCGACAAAGAGTTACGACTCGGAGAAAGAATCGTTTTGTAATCACTGTTGCTCGAAGAGATCGGATGTTTTCTTCGTTCAGGCTTCGTGCACGCACGGGAATCCATGTAAGCTAGTCTAAAATCAGAAGAAAGTTGCACGAAGATGAACTTAGATCCAGAATACGTGCTCGACATCCCCAGTTGAATAGGGAGCATCGCATTGCTCGTAGAGCATGGGCCACAAGGCATCCTAAATGGACTGCAGCGGAATGGCGTAAGTATTTGTATAACCATGAGTACAGGTACGCCTTATATCATTCAGACGGAGATATTTTACCATTTCCGGAACAGACAAAAAGATAAAACGATAAACATATGACTGGAACTGTGGCCTTTGGAGGAGGCTCTTTAACTGGAAGATATTTCTTTGAAGTCGCACACCAAGCCTCTCATTCTACGCAGAGGGATCATGAATGCTCAGAGGTACCACGATTTGGTTATTCGCACCATTATCGCTCCATTTGCAGCAGATGGATTTAGCCCTAATTTTGTTCTTGTAGACGATAATTCTCGTTCATCACCACGCAGCCATTATAAACTTAGCATTGGAAGAGCGTGGTATCTCTTGGATGTAGTGGCATCCTCGTTCGCTGAACTGTAATCTGATTGAACGCGTTTGAGACCACCTCCAGATTTATGCTGGAAATCACCAGCCCCAAATTCTTGACGGGTTTTTTAATGGGGAATATCTGGATCACCCTGCTTTACTGCATTACCGCCAATCCAGGCATTAAATCGTAATGCGTAATTAAGTAATGCTCAGCACTAATATTTCTCTCAAAGAAATATGGTTTTAAAATTCGGATATTTATTATGCCAACCCACAAATTGACTTTTTGGGGATGTTTTCTATGTACCTCACGTATCCAACATGGATTTTGATCAAACCAGGATCGACAGTTATATCTATTGATCATTCCATTTAAATAAAATGTAGCTTCATCGGAGAGCACTATAATTCAAAAATGTGAAAGTTTCAAAATATTTACATTTGCTTACCATTCAATGATCAAACTGAAAGATTAACTGGATTTATTACTTTGTGTGTAGGTATTTGCCAAATAAACAGCCAAATGTGGGAAAAACTGTTCTAGAATTTGGGTACTTTTTACCTGCATTTTGCAAAGTAAAAGTTTCTGTTATTAGGAAGTTGCTTCTTAACGTATGGGGAATAATAATCGTTTAATTAATCCTCTCAAGATAATTCAAAGAAATTTTCTTCTAATAATTGATGGTAACCAAGGTCATTCCGCATTACACCATAAGTATCTACTTAGTTAATTTTAGTTAAAAACTTATGTGGACTGGCGATAAGCTACTATTGTATTCACTTTTAGAAGAGCATCTCATAGAGCTCCAACATCACCTAGGTTGTTATTTGAAGAAAGAAAGTTGAGGTGTCTACAAATTAAAGGGTTGCAGAGAGGAGCTGAAAATATTACAAAAGATATAAATTTTATTTGTTTTTTTTTAATAGCCCTGTATAATATTATGAAACATAAATGATAACCATAACAACAATAATAATAATAATAATAAGAAACATACACACAACCTGTATGGAGAACACTACTTTAGTCTTTGACTGGTTTAGAAGTGTACAGCCTGTTTGCAACAAACTATTCCTCAGCCCTCGCCAGCGCCCCACTAAGCTCCTGTCTCGCTAATTTTAAAGATTCCGAGCGTAAAGTCATAACATAACCTACATTGGGAGACCCAAAACCGAGTTTGTATTAGCCTGACTTCCTTCCCCGTCTCTGACCCCCGCCATTCTTAACCGTCGTTCAACATGCGCCAAGTATAATTATTTTAAAAGCTCAATGCTGTTTTGAAAGGAAATATGACACTTAAGTTTACGAAGCAGAATGCTGTGAGACACACAGTTGAACGCCTTGCTCAAATTGCAAAATACAATTGCCCTATATCACAGATTCTGCAATAATTATGAGACCAAATTACTTCCATCATTACGAAAACCAAATTGACAATCAACCGAGCACTGATTTTCCTCAGGTCCTCAGAGCCATAGCTTTTTCTACCCTTTTTGAGATTAGGGGAGTAAAGGCCTATAGTTACAGAGATCATCTTAATCCATGTGTTTAAAAACAGAAATTACTGCTATTTTATTATCTGGAAATATATTATTTTCGAAAATCAAGTTATCAAAGTTAAATAAGTTTTTATATTATTTGGATGTTAATTCCCTATCTGTAATATCCTCTTAATTTTGTTTACATGATCAGGCATTTCATTAAACGTTATTTCCTCAAGCACTACAAACATCGATTTTCATTTTAATATTCTCTGAGGTGGAATGATTTGTAATATTCCTAGTTTTATTATAACATATAATATAATGCTTAAGTTTAAATCTTGCTATATTAATTTTATTCTCACAGCCTTATCTTTTACATTTGCACCTCTACGTCAAACTTTATTGAAAGTTTTGTAAGATCAGAAATTTACTTCTGCATTAATAAGTGTCGATCATTGAAAACTTTGAATTCGGAATGTAGATTAAAATAGTAATAAATGTGAACTCTGGTATCTGAAATACGCATATTATGTGAAAATAACTGCACATCAAATAAAATTTCTACGGCTCATTTTCATATTTTTTTCAATTGGAATACCATATTTGTTATGTGAATTTTTCCCTCGTAAAAGGAAAGTATTGTAATCGTAAAAAAAATCGCTCTGTGTTACTCTTTTAGACCTTTAGGTTACGGCCTAGATGCCGATAAACATGCTTTTTTAATTCCGTCGGTATGTCTGTCTGTCTCTTCGCGGCATAGCTAAAAAACTATTTACACGATTAACTTCAAATTTTGGTCAAAAATTAAGGGTCATATGTGGATGGCCTGGTAACATTTTCGTAAAAATTCAATTTGGCAAAACAAAATGGCGGCCTAATGAAAGGTTAAACAAATTATTACTGACGAACTACATCTCTAATTTCCTTCAAATTTTGCACAAAAGTCGAGTGCCATGTAGGAAAACTAGTAAAATTTTGGTACGAATCCAAGATGGGGAAACAAAATGGCGGCTTAATCAATCATTTAAAAATTTGGCGTGAAAAAACTAGTTAAACGATTGATTTCAAATTTTGTGCAATAATTAATTGTCGTTTAGAGATGAACCGGTATAATTGTGGTACGAATTCAAAATAACGGAATAAAATAGCGGCCAAATAAAATGTTTGTAATAAAGAAAAAAATCACACCTTCACATATCTTCATATTTGGGAATTCCTAAATGCCAAATATTAGGTTTAATCAGTTCGTGGCATAGTTTACAAACTACTTAAACGATTGCCTTTTTGGTCAAAAATTAATGGTCATATGGAAACAACCTGGTAATATTTTGGTAAAAATCCAATATGGGCAAGATTGTAAAATAATGAAACGTTAAAAAAATTATTACTGAAAAAAACAGTTATCCAATTTAACTCAAATTTTGAACTTTACTATTCCAAATAAAAAAAAATTATAATAAGGGAAGTTCCGGGTAAAAGGAAATTACCGATTTTTTGGTCTGAAGTGATCAGTGGGATATTTAGGGGTGGGCAGCAAAATTTATTTTATAAAGAAGATATTAATACACATTTTCTTTGCTCAGAAAAAGTGAGGATATTTTTTGTCAGTGCTGATTTTAATAGCTTCACACTTACGCCTTTTTAAGTAGCCAAATATTTGCCTCCTCCCATGAAAGCATTCATCACTAAAAGTGATACATTTTCTTTTAGTAATATCAATTTGCCGCACTTCTAAATTGGAATAATATTCGTCAACAGTGATAATATTTCACCCTGAAACAGGTACTAGTATTGATGAAACTACCTCTCAATCTTTGACAGTACTTAAATGACATTATGACCAAGAAATAAGACTTTAAAATTGTGACTTTAAAATAGTACATTAAACTAATAGAATTAAACAAGCTCAAAGTTTTATAACCGAATCTGGGGAAAGATTGAAAAGGGGGCATCAGACCTGTTTTGAAAACAGGAGGACATATCGAACATAATATATGTTATTAAAATATTTGCTATTCATCATTATATTATACAGTTTTCCTTATGTTTGTTTCATACGCGTAGAAATAAAGAATTTTCTGTTTACAGTGTGTATATTAGTAATTTTCAATTTAGCAATAACATACATTATAGAAAAAAAAAACTACTATTTCATTTTATTTCACACCTAAAAGGGAAATATTGTAATCATGACAAAATCACCCTCCCAGTTCTGCAGATCTTTACGTTGTAGGGCCCCTCGATGCCTAAAAATATGTTTTCTCAATCCCGTCGGTCTATTCGCGGCATAGCTAAAAACCTACTTACCCGATTGACTTCAAATGTTGGTCAAAATTAAGGGCCATATGGGGACATTTTGATAAAATTCTAACATGATGAAACAAAATGGCGGCCTAGTGAAATGTTAAAAAATATTACTAAAAAACTACTACTGGAATTTTGCACAAAAATCAAATATTATGCAGGAATCAACTGGTAAAATTTTTTCGTGAATCCCAGATGGCGAAATAAAATGGTTGCTTAATAAAGTATTTAAAAATTTAGCTTGGAAAAACTACTTATTGTATTGATTTCAAATTTTGTGCAATTCTTAATTGTGGTATAAAGATAAACTGGTAAAATTGTGGTACAAATTCAATATGGCGGAATAAAATGGAAGCCAAATAAATTGTTTGTAATTGTAAAAAAATTACCCTCCAAGGTTTTACATATCTTCATGTTTTAGCGTTTCTAAATGACAAAAAACACATGTTTTCTCGTTTCCGTTGGTCTGTCTGTCATTTCGCGGCATAGTTAAAAAACTGTTTACTTGAGTGTTTTTAAATTTTGATAAATAATTAAAGGTCTTATAGGGATGACCTGGTAACATCTTGGTAAACATCCAATATGGCATAACAAAATGGCGGCCTGTTGGACTGTAAAAATAAATATTACTAAAAACTAATTATCTAATTTACCTCAAATTTTGCCCAAAACTCAAGTGAGGTTACATAGGAATAAACTGGTAACATTTTGGTAGGAATCCAAGATGACGGCCTAATAAACTTTTTTAAAAAACAACCTGGAAAAACTACTAATTAGATCAATATCAAATTGTATTAAAACATTTTGCAATATAGAGATAAACTAATAAAATTGTGGTACGAATTCAAATGACCTCTCAAAGAATCGAAAATCTGAAAGAATCTCGCAGGGTAATTTTTTGACGATTACGTTACTTTCCTTTTAAGAGGAATGTAAAAATAAATACAAACTTCAAAAAAGCACTTCTAAAAAATTACATTTTAAATGATCTAAAAAAGTTGACTTATGAAATCGGCGTCAAACTAATAGCCAGTAATAAATAGATATTTCTTGAGGGCGGTACAAGATCACATTGTGTCTTTAAAAAGTTTGCATTCTAAGGGAAAACAACTAATATCGAATACATTGTTCTTCTTAATGCCTGGTAATCAAATAGTACCTTGCCACCGACTTCACATGATATTGTGCATAAGCTAAATTATTTGTTAAAGTTAAAATTTACTTAGTTTGGATACAGCGGAACTATCGAATAATTCCTTAGTGTATATTCGATAGGGTTTAACACTAATTATTATAATTTGGCGTGTATTTCCCCCGATATTTCGGGTATGTACCTTGTTTTAGCCCAATTAAATAGCAATCTGATGTTCTGTTTTGCAGTTACCAGATTTGAGATTCCTCCTTTAGACTTAATTAAGATATTTTTGCTGTGTTATCAGCCTGTCTGACAAGCCAATACCGTATCGGAGATCGTTTGTATCGCGTTAAGTTTTCTGCATCTCGAATATCATCCTTTAGGGTATATTAAGATTATTATAACACATTTTTTAATAATATCTTTTGAGAATAAAATGATTAAGTTTCCTCAATCATATTTTTAGTTATAAAAGTGATTTAAATTAGAGTCATTTGTATCGAATATATAAATTATCCAAAAAGTTCAGAAAAATCTTAGTTTTACGCAATAATTATAATATTATTAGAGTAAATGCAACATACCGTATGTCTTAAAAGTTTTGACACGAAATTCAGTGATACAAAAATACGCGATAATGAAAAATTCCTGAATGGCTTGTCTTTATTTTGACAAATTTCAAAGTCAATTGCGTTGAAATGTATAAATTAGATCTTCCGAAATGTCTTTATAATTTGGTTGGTACGCAGAACTATTTATCGTACAATATGTCTAAATCTACCAAACAGTGGAAGGTCAGAGAGAAGAGATTGGTGAAAATTGCTAGGAATAGCGTTGGAGTGTCAGTCAGGCATATGGGACGTGAGAATCGTAAACAACCTCGAGAAAATGGGCTAGAAATGGTCAGAAATACAGAGGAAGAACAAAATATCTAAAGTAAACTGAAAAACCAATTGGCAAGGATACCACGATGTTGTAAGTAAGGCGAATTCATTTTGCAAATGACCAAGTCATTATTATGGATGACGAAAAACATTTTACCCTGGGTAACTCTGAGATTAAGTGAAACGATGGTTTTTATAGCAACAACATAAAAGATTTCTCAGACAAAGAAAAGTATAAAGTAAAGGCAAAATTCTATTTTAGTTCGGTGCGCCTTTCCCACTGCACGGATATCCAGTCCTTATGTGCGGCGAATAAGGGCGAAGCATTAAATAGCCAGACTAAATTTATTCATAAGCTTCGACAAAATTGGCATACTTATCAAAAGATGCAATTTGTACCCAGAAACTATAACGACCCTAATCTACCTCTAAGATCGTCAAATTGGAGATTTTTGAGTACTGTATCAAAAAGTCAAGAAGTGGATGTGCAAACTTGCGCCCTGTTGAGTAGGACGGACTCCATTTAACACAGTTAGTTTTGTTATTTCTAAAATTGCTAGAATGACACGTTTGAAATTTTGAATCAAATTATATTTGTTTATAATAATTTCTTAAAATATGCAATATGTTACTGTTTCAAAAGCTCACATCCTTAGGAGAAGCAGCACCAAAAGAAGTGAAGAGAATTTCTTCTACTCAGGAGCCCTACATATAATCAAACGGACGACCAACTTCGCTTGGCTTCTATTCGCGACGCTCTAGTAATGCTATGTAAGTTTCTGGAACGAAAGAAATTCTCACCTCTTCGGTTCGAATCGTTTCACTTTACTGGGCGTGCAGCTTTAAGAAGTTGGAAGTAAAGGTCTGACTTGTATCGATTCGATAGGCGCAAATTTTACATGGTATTCTCTAACAGTATATATTTAACATAGCCCACTACCAACCAGCCGCCTTATTCCTTATACCATATTTAAGTTCGACAAAAAATATTTGAAAATAATTTACATAGATTAGTGAGCGGAAACCGCGGGATTGGTGGCTGAATTATTATAAACACATCAATATATTAAGCACGAGTTAGTATACGATAAATGAAATAGATTTTTTTGAATATTATATCGTATACACGGTATTGGAGAATTCAGTTGCCAATCTTCCAGAGCAAGTTTGTTTTAACAAAATAAGTAAAAAAGTACTTATGACGATGGCCCAAAAATGCATATTAGGAGAGCTATGGCTCTGAGAATGGTAAACAATAAAAATGTCGGAATGAAAACGCAATTTTGGACGAATTTTGCAATACTCCCTTGTGTTTTGTTTCAACTTCACAACATACGAGTTTGTCAATACAGAAAAATTAAATTTCATAAAAACACAAAAGATGCCAAGAAAAGCTTACAATATAATGAATTATCGCAGATCGCAGTCCAAATTTTCTTTATCGATATAGAATCTGTCCGTGAGTAAAATCTCATACACAGTTCTCTTGAAGATTGGAATACTATTTACTTGTTTAATATTATCACGCAGGTGATTAAAAACTTTTAGCAGCTACTTCATCTGGAAGGTTCTACGGCAGCTACATTTTCCTTGAGGCAACGGATGAGGATAAATATTAAAACCCAGTATTGGAGACATGCTCATAAATACGCGTTTTAACGTTTTCAAAAAAATATAATGTACTAAATGCTTCTGCCCACACTTGAACCTTAAAAATAGTGTTCCCATCCTCAAATAACTCCGAAACACGCTTATTACGATTAGAGGATATTTCACCTTTTATCTTTTGCCATGCTGCGGTTGATTTATTTTAAGCTCGCAAGAATTTAGCATAATATATTGTCATTTCGTTAAAGGTGTACTAATTCTATAAACTTTTTTTTAGTATTAAGTACGTTTCGTATAACATTTGACAGTATTCCTAAGTAGTTTTCCCTGGTTTTCAGTTTCAGAAGTAATCTATTTATTGATATTGGGTCACTTACTATTATTCCTGGACATAAGAATAGAGTCTCTATTCGGACGTGAGAAAGATAGCTTCGAAAATGCCAAATGTGATTTTGGCGAAACGTCAGCAAAACTGTTCTTTTCAGAATAGTAGTGAACGGATGTACACCCGGAATGAAAACACATCATATATATATATATATATATATACATATATGCCCCAACAAATGTATCTCAGAAAACAAAAAAATATGTAACTAAATTATTAAACATTTTATTATTATTGCTTACCACGAAGATATTTTTTTAATGTTATGTTATTGCATTTATTAGTTACAAAATATATTGCATTAATCAAAAAGTCAAATATTTTTAGGTATTGATTTAGATAAGGCATATACAAAGAAAGATATAAAGAAGCTTGACGGGGATCAAGTATTAAGGGATTCAATCAGCCTTTCCAAATCAACTCTGGGACTATGTTTTTCTCTCGCGTTAGAAACAAACGGTAAGTTGAGCACTGATTAAATTTTTTAGGCAGCCAGATTACATGCCTTTATATTCCTTGCTTCTTCTCAGCAGAAAGAAATATATTTCTATAAGTTTCCTTCGCTTCCAGCTAAATTGGAACAATATCGCGTAATGCATTCACAACACTAAACGATATAAAATAGAACTAATTTTGAAACAGCGCCAGCGTCTAAATTGCTTTTCAATTGTAGACTATATAAAATATCTAATAGTGCAATATTACATTTTAGGGTTGTATTTTTATTTAACCCCGTTAAATTTGTGTTTTCACCCATTTCAATTAAAATGTTGCTTAATTTTAATTGTTATTGGATTTTTGTAATTTTATCATTTTTAATCTTTAAATTTAGATCGAAATACATTATTTTAGGTTACTTTGACAAAATGAATTATTAAATAATTGCGGGTAAACTGTTTTACAGATTTTTTAAACATTTAATTAGGTAGCCATTTCCAACAGACTAAAGAAAATTGAAAAACATCTATAATAAAATGTATTTGTTAACAATTTTTTCAATTGTAAAATTTCTGGGTCGTTCTTAGGGGCGTGCACGTTGTGCATACACAAAGGCGGCCGATTCTTCGGGCGGCCAAAATAGGATAAATTTTAAAAGTGGTTTAGTTTTTAAACGTAAGTTTATTAGACAGACGGGTATTTTCTCAATTTTTGACTCTAGAAAAAAATTGCTTTGTTATTCTTCCAGAACCAAAGTTGAACCTAATTTATTGTTTGATCTCTCAATACCTATATAATATAGAGAGAAACTTCTGAATTCGTTTATATTTAGCATGGATCGAGTTTTTGTTATACAGCTTGAGGTAAGAAAATATTTTTTGAAAATTTAATTAAAAGTCTTTTGAACGAAATGAGATTTTAGGAGAATTCTTTGATCAATAGCTTACAAAAATAATAACGTGCAACAATAAAAACGTGCAAAATGTGTTTTAATTTGTGCTAACTAAATGTGAATGATTTCTTCATAAGAGGCTTTTCAAAATAATTATCTTAAAATAAATTTCTGATTTTTTTTTAAATTCCATCTTTAAGGGGGTACCTAAAATATACCATGTGTGGATGAGCATTCCACGATATATCGATTATTAAACCTATGTGCTTATTAAATATTTTTACCAAAGTTTTTGAAAGTATACAATCACAAAAATTGAAATATTGCCAGAGCAGAAATGTTTTCGAAACAATCTGTAGAAACTGATTTTATACACTAGACATTTGATAGGATAAATCATATGATTCCTAATGTCGCTCTGAAAATAGATCGTTGGTTAATAGAAGCCAGTTAGTTGTAGTCAATGAACACAAAGCTGCTACGTGTATAGTTAAGTAAATTTTTGTGCAAAATTTGGGGTCTATTCGACAAGGAGTTTCTTACTAATGATTTTTTAACAATTTGTAAAGCCACCATATTGGATTTTTACCAAAATGTATCCATCTCCAGATAACCCTTGATTTTTGATCAAAATCCGAAAACATGTTTTCCGGGTCTAGGTACCCTAAAACGCAAAGATCTTCATAATTCTCCAAAAGTGATTTTTTTTCACGAAGAAAATAGGTACCTACTTAAGTTAATGAATATCGCCCTGCTGACGTATTCTTCAATTTTTTATATAAATGAATAATTGTCACTTGCCCTCAAGCATTGGTATTTATTATATTATTAACCTTTCTTTTACCATTAGATCTAACGGTACAAATATTTTTAAGGAGTCGGTGATTCCGGTTTCGGTAATGGCATTATTTTATTGTTAATAATAATTTTTGCCTCTAATAAAGGGATTTATTCGCTGTCTACTTTAAAATATTACTCGTTTATAGAAGTTATTGTTTTACGGGAGTACAGCGAAGGAACAGGGATGTTTATCGATTTATTTTCTCGGCTCTCTCAGTTTATTCATATATCCTTTGTTTTTTTGTTTTGATCTAAACCCGATATTAGTGTCGCTTTTTGCTTAAACAGTAATAGACCTATTAATTTTATTTTTGAATCACATCCAAAAATGTATGTTGCTTCTGACAATTGCTGCACTTTACTGACATTACACAGGTTTTTGCACCATTTCAATCTTTTATTTCCAATGTATTTACTTAATATTACTTAGCAGACCTCTTCAGCCAACCCTGCCAAGTCAGTCTTCAACGGCTTGTCTTTTAAAAATGTCTTTCTCTCCCTACGACGTCACACCGGGGTTTCCAATCAGATTTGTAATCAATTCCTATTGCTTGTTTTTCTGTTTTTAGAAGTTTATAATTTATTCTATATTTAAATTTCTATTTTGGTTATACTCATTAAGATAAATTTTAATAACTCGTCTATTATACATTAAGATTTCAATATTATCATAATTTTGTTTGAACAGTTATAGTTGATTTAAATCCATGTGAATTGGCAAACCCGTAGACTGACAATTTTTTTTTGGCTTTCTGTTCGAGAGATTTTACCATTTCTCTGCTTCATCATGCCTAGATAAACGATGGCTGCTTTTTAAGCAATGAATACAATTTTTTAAAATGTAACTTGGTGTTCGTCAACTATTGTTTTGTCTTTGTTACATGTAAAAAGTTTTTAAATACTTTAATTTTAGAACCATGTATCTTTCTGCCTCTTCACTAAGTATATCGTTTTTTTTTCTTTTCGGCTTTTTGGCCTTGTCCATCATCTTTATAATTTAAGGGTTTTATCACTCGATGCATTTATTTGTAGGTAGCATTCATGATGACTAGTAAGTCGAAAGCGCTCTGCTAGAATTTTGGATTTGGATAATATACAAGTTATACAGATAGACCTTTTTGTTTTATTACTTTTGCACGTGTACACAGCCCTTTAAGTTTTCAATTTTTATATGCCATCATGTAAAAAAAAGTTACATTTTACCTTTAACAATAGAGCATACATTTCAGACTTTTATTATGACAATTTTTAGATATTCTATTATTAAATGTAAAAACTGAATATAAAAAGCTAAAAACGCTAATTTTAAAGTAGTTTTATTGCGCCAACCGGAAAATGATGTAACTATCAATTTAAACAAGTAAGCTCGTTATTTAAATAATTTTGTATAATAATATTTTAAATTAAACCTCAATAACTGATTTATAAATTTCACATTAATAACGCGGTGTTGATGATTGATGAGAACACTTTCCATTTAGCTAAAATAATTCGAGGCCATATTAGCAATATTTAAATGATATTTCGCCATATTTACTAAAAACATCATACAATATTATTACTTAGTTACGATAAAACTCTGGATTAATTTAGAGACTGTATTCTTAGTGCACGATTTTTGCCATGTTCTATTAAATTTAATAATAATGATGTTCTAGATTTTAGTAAAAATTTAAACTCTGAAACAAGTCCTACTTTTACTCTAACAGTCCTTATTTGAAATTTAGATAGGGAATATAAAACAGACACATAGTCTTAGTCTCAGCTAAATGTTGTGCTGGGACACGTGTTTTGCAGTATAAGAGCATCATCAGACCGAAAATATTAAAACCTACAAGCTACCTTGTAAAAATATAATAACAATATTACCTTATGAATTAAAAGAATGAATGCACGAACAACTAAACATATCTACATTACATGTTCTCTTATACAAGACGAGGTTTTATTAGTTGCCTATGTATTAAATGTAGCTGCGATGTGCTTCTAAAGGAGAAGAATGTATTTAAAAACAACGAATAATCTAGGCTATTAAACATTAAGTGAGGCTCAAACGTATAAACATCGTTTATGCAAGTGAGTGCAGGGTTTGCTTGACACTTGTGATTCCCAGTAAATCCAATTTCTTACTTTTGGACACTTAGGTAGAACATCTACGTTATCAGTTATAAAAAAATTAATGAGCAATGATGTCGGAATTAACTTAACGTTCATCCTAAGTGACTAACATACACAGCAGGATAATTACTACAATATAAGGAATACACACCTGACTTACAAAAGCGACATCGAATACACCGAATCAGAAAAGTCACTCTTTGTGAATAAAAACTTGGTTTTACATAATTAACCCTTGCGCTATTTTGTTATAGAAGTATAAGACAGGACCAGTTAACAAACAAAATATAAAAATTCACCAAAGTCATAAACGGAAAAGGCAAGTATTCAGGAATTAACGTTTTAAAATAATACTGTGTGGTGTTATTGTATATTAAATGTGTTATGGAAAATGTTTAATTAAATTTAATGGACAATTCCCTTCATTCACAGCCAAGAAAAACTAAGTATAGAACTTTTAATGTCAATGAACAATACTTGATTTGTTGATGCAATTTACTCAACATTTTCAATGATATGTATTATTAATTTAACTGCCTTGACATCACTCCTCGATGTTTTTTTTCTAATACAACATAAAAACCTATGTGACTTGGTGCAGAAAAACAACACACACATTAGCTTTGGTTTCTTTTTTATTTCCTTAGAGCATGGGGGAAATCCGAAAATCTTTAGTTTGTAAAATAGAAGATTCAGAGGTCTCTTGAGGGGCTGATATAGATGTAGTGTATGTCAAAACATTTGAATGTGCTTGAAAAGTGCATCAATTTGCGATAACGGAGATTATATTACCTTCATAAAACCATTAATCTAATATAAACAAATCTAATGAACCATATTCGGTCTTCTAAACAGGAACTATTGGTGATATCAAGAGGCTTTGGGATGGTCCTATGATTGCCTTGCTTTTTATGTCCGCCGATGTCTTCCCAACACAATGCCGCTTTTCCAATTAAACTTTTAAAGTTCTATTAGGATAATATACTGATTTCTTTAAGGTCGGAATACGAGTAAGAGTAGTAGTAGAGAAAATACCTCGATTTATTCTTTAAAATTCTTCCAATTAAGTCAGCCGAACTTGCTTTAGCAGACGTTTTAGCAACACACCAAATGTTGTAGTTAAGTACATTATTGGCAAGTCTTGTTTAGGTAGATTATCTTAATATTAACTTTTGCATATATCATGTTTTTTTTTTTATATTCAACTATGGCTCTTTCTTGTAAAATTTTCTATGGCTGTAGTAGACACTTAAAATAGTTTAATAAAAATAACTTTTCTAAGTCGTCAAACGTGGTTTTTGCTGTATATGCCGGACTCGTAGCGAATGATAGTAACTTCAAGCAAAATCATTGACGGAGAGCTATATAATTTCCTCGTGGCCTTTTAATGCTTTTCCCTAATTTTCCAATCCCGTACACATTATATTTAGTAAATTATCACATCGAAAACGCTAGGTTTATTTTTATATATTTAATTAAAATAAAATACCCAACAGAAAAAGAAAATATCTATGCGAGGCAACTGGTAGACGTCTTCTAGGATTACATCCTGCCAGATACCTTAAATACTTTTTAAATTACAGTAAAATTTTCACAAACGTTCTTCCTTTATTTGATGTGCAAATCTGCCAAAATAATGCATGCCGTGTACATCGACATAGCTTAGCAGAAAGTATGATCATCACAATAGTTGGATCAGAAGAAATAGTCCAATACTGAGACCATTCAGATACGCTTTCGATCTAAAGAAAAATACCTGATGAATTGCTCCAGCATATAATACTCAGAAGTGAAAATTTGAGATTAAAAAAACTTAGGAACAATAACTATATAAATAAGATTTAGAGCTCGTCACTTTGCTAGAAACGGAGCTCTGCGTCTATAATTAACTGATGTAGTAATAGTATTATATTTTGTAATAAACCTTGAAAGTGCAGGTTATTTACTTTTTGTCGTCTCGAGTACACTAGTTGCACGTGAAATTTTAAATATTCTTTAATACACTAGTCAACACTTATAATGCATCACTGATTTTTAACGGTAATTTTAAATGCATATGCATTTTTTTTCCTGACAGGTCAGTCCTTCTACTTTTTGAAGCCCTAGGCAGAGTTGACAATTTTGTTGTATTGTACCGGGAAAACTAAAACTTACGTGAGCTTGTAAATAAACCAGAATTTAATATGACTGCCAAAAAGAGACTATTATGAATACGTAAAGTTTTACTGTACCACATCACCAAGTTTGAAAATTTAATTTTTAATACAGGGTGATAAAAAGATATACACTTTAAACTATGGCTTAGAAATATGACTAAAAATATACTTAGGCATTGAACATTTTTGAATACCTAATTTTAATTTGCCTAAACGGTGATGCCAAATTTAGTAATGTATTTGTATTATAATTTTTTATTTTTTATCACAAGCAAAAAGACGTTAATTTCAGAACTACTGCATACTATCACAATGTTTAAACATTTGCAGTTTTAGCAAAGGGAGGATAAAATGATGATGTCCAAACTTGCCCACACGAATTTCGAACGGAATAGGTGCTTGCGCATCTAAGTCAATAAACAACTACTCGTATAACAATAAACAACCTAATCGACCTGTAAAGTGAATTTTTTGACATTGTCAGTTTGCATACAAAAAGTTAAAAGTCTAGAATTTCTGCTTTAAACCGAGACCGTGTCATAGGTTTAGTGGAGAGCCGTAGAAGTCAAAGGAATGTGGCCGAAATAACAAGGGTTAACCAGAGTGATGTCTCTTGAATTGAGACTGGTTCAATTGAAAATAGACTTCGAAGGTATCGAAATCGCAAGAACACAGCAAATCAAGATGGTTTTGCTAGAATACCGTCAAGGAGGAATCCAACAACAACATCAACAGTTTTAAATGAACAAATTCGGGCAGCACATCACATCGACGTATTAAATCAAAAAATTACATGAAATATTGAGAAACAGAAGGCCCCTGCGAGTTCTCAAACTTACACAATTAAAGAAACGGACAAGGTTAAATTGGTGTATTGAGCATCGCCATGGAACATCAATCAATGGAAAAATGTTTCCGATGAAACCAGAATTGGTTTAATGAACGACGTTTGGCAAGTTCTAGGACGAGAAACCAGGGCTGCCAACTATAGAGAAGTGCTACCATATTTTGGAATAATAAAACGCCCTTGATATATATACCCAGAACGATGACAGATGTCAGATTTACATAGAATATATGATGGACCCAGTTATTCGCATGTGGCGTAGCGCTGTAGGTTCTAACTTTTTATTTATGGATGATAATGCTACCGCTCATAGGACAGGAGCAGTGATTTAATATAAAGAAGTAGAAGGAATATCAAGTTTGGACTCGGCTCCGCGATCGCCGGACTTAAATCCAGTCGAAAATGCTTGGGATATGTTGGGAAGGCGAGTAAGGAAAAGAAATTAATATTTTGCAGGTTTTCCCAACCTTATGGAAGCCGCTGTGGAGGAATGGAATGCAATTCCACTCAATCATACGCAACCTAATTGAAAGCATGCCAAGAAGAATTGAGCAGTGCCTGGTAGAGAGCCAACAGACTAATAAATTTTTGTGTTACGTTGTCGTTTTATTTTTTCGTATTTCATTTTTAATCTTCTTGTCGCCTTGTTGTCGCTTTGGTATAGTTTCTTTTGTAAGTTTGGTAATAAAAAATAATTTATATTAACTGCTTATCAGTGTTTTTTTAATGGGCAACATCTCTGAAAAAATCTGCAACTAGTCCTCGAATATAAAATAAACCATTTGGACCTTATAGAATTTCATCTACCCTGTATTAAGACTCCAAGTGTCAAACCTTGCGATGGCATACAGTAGCTCTAAAATTAGCTATACTTCTTTTTTTACTTGATGTGTATACCAAGGCATAAAAATAAAAAATAATAAAAATAATTTTGTAAATAATTGATCTCGGTAACACTGTTCAAGGAAATTAAAATTAGGAGTACATCTTTAGGTATTCAAAAATGTTCAATGGCTAAGTGTATTTTTAATTAACCATATTTCTAAGTTATGGTTTAAAGTGTATATCTTTTTATTCACCCTCTATTAAAAAATAAAGTTTCAAACTTTGAGATGTGGTACACTAAACCTTTCCATATCCGTAGCATTTGAAACAATAAAATCTGCGTGCCCCGTCTCTTTTTGGCAGTGATATTAAATTTTGGTTTATTTACATGCTCAGGTAATTTTTAGTTTTCTCGATACAATACAACAAAATTTTCAAGTCCGCCTAGGGCTTCAGAAAGTAGAATGACTGGCCTATCAAAAAAAAAAAAAGATCAGATGAATAATAACAAAAATATACGCATTTGAAATTAATGTTAAAAATCAGTGATGCATTATAAGCGTTGACTAGTGTATTTAATATATTAATAAGTTATTTAGTAGCCTAATTACACAGAGATCTTTTTAGGCTTATTTGAAACTTCCTAATGTGTTTTCTCAAATACTTAAATAAAATGGCATTTAGTTGAACTTTGTAACTGTACATAACGACCTGTATTTTTAATAATTTTTAAGTGTATTACGTGGAGTTTATAATAGTATGATGAGTAGCAAATATTCGCATATCCAACTTTAACTAATTGTTGTCTTAAAACCCTAACTATTTATATACTATAATACTTTAATTGATTCAATATAGTCTAAAAGACATTTAGTATCTCCCCCTGATTTAAATATTCTACATATTATCTAAACAGAGATAAAAAATAGGTCAAATTATAAAATGAAATTATCTTGCAACACACTGATGCCGGATGAGAGTATCCTAGCATTTACATTGAAATTACAATAAAGAAATTATAACTGGCAAGTTATTAAATGTTGCTGTTAGTGCATTGTGTTTGCATCTTGAATATAAAAAGTCTATTAAATCCACCATATATATTTTAATAATCTCTGAAAATACTACCAGTATTGGTTATGATAAAGTATGCATAGAGCAATATGCGAGTTAATGAAATCGAATAATATTCATTCAAATATTTTGTTGTTTCCATTATTATTAATGCCAACACAATAATAACAGCAAGGCGGGTACGTATAGAAATATTATGAATATATGTGCAATTGGATGTTGAAAAACGACTTGATTAAAAATAGTGTTAATAGAGGTAGGTATTTATAATACAACGCATTGTGTTCTATCTTTTAATCCAGTAAGTTGCAAAATCAGCATTTCGTGCAAAAGATAAGCGGTGTTACAAAATATTTTTTCACCTTTTAGGAACTCCAGAAACGGATTGGCACCAGCATATGTACGCATTATTTTAAAGAATACTTCTCATTTGCCTATTAAAACTAGTAGTTATTTTTCAAAATAATTTGTTTTTTGTCAATCAATAATACATTCATAAGTTCCTAATTAACTTTTTTTTGTCTTGCTCATTACATATCTTTACACATACTAAGTACCTTAAATTTAACTATTAACCTTTCTATTCCGCGACGAGGCCTAACTTGACGGGACATACAGCTTAACATGGGCTATAAATCACGGTTCTCGGTCATTCTTTCAACCCCAGGCCCACACTTCATTCGATCTGCCAACTCTCGGGTTAGGTGGTCTTCTTCAAGTGACCTACGGACTGACAAGTGTGTATGTGTATTAACTTCACTTATCTATCCCACTAACGGAGGTGTATGGGTCAGCGTATGACGAAGATACCATATGTATACCACTCAGTATAAACGTAGTATGTGTTCAAAAGTGGGAATCGAACCCACGTCTCGACATCCGTGACTGGAAATCCGACCACTATTTATGACAAGCTAAAATGCGTCTATAAACATTATCCTAAACTGACCTTTACGGCACAAAGTTCAAAATTCTTTAATAAATTGGTTAGTTCCATCTAATTCTAGAAGTCTCATAACTTCTCTATTGAAACTCCGTGTGTTATCTAAGCAGATAAAAGGGCATAGTTAGGTTTTGTTTAGAAAAAACTGCTTCCTAGACATTTTTTTAAATTTATTTTTGGAAGGATATATATAAAAAAAGCTCAAAACACTGAACATATTTAGTGTTCCGATCTCGTGAAGTAAAGATCCTTGAAGTTGCCTCGTGCAATCGAAGGCGAAACGTTGGAATGTGATTCCATTTCCACACTTCATAAAGTTATATAACATCCATTTAGAAAAGAATGTCAAATTTTAATAGATCATATCGAAATATCTTGCAAAATAAATTAAAAACCAATTTTTTCACCAAACTATAACATCATGTGTGTTAAATAAGATGTATATTTAGCATACATTTTATACCTCTTTGTGAGCCAAGGAATGATGTGTAAATTAAAATCCTATATCTATATTTTGAGACAGATTGCATAGTTTAATATAAAAATATTGACGAACAACAACTTTTTCATCCAGGCGGTTTTATAGCTAAAGAAAGTCCAAAATCAAGAGAACATTTAAAATAACCCTAACCTTAAATTTTTGCTGCTTTTTGATTGTCTATAAGTTATTATAAATTTTCCAAAATTCTTTAATCAGTATTTTATATAAATTCTATTAAAATCTGCATTTTAAGCAAATGCTCTGACCACTGAGTCACGAAGACCATGAGCTGCACAACCAACTACGGCAATTTAAATTATTCAATTTTACATGAGTGGATTATTACGCTATTGCAGCCTTCGGCAGCCACAAACCGAGAAGGGCGCTAAAGTGAACATTTATGACTATTAGTCATTAAGATCTATGTATCTATCCGAAGCATATAATAGGTACATAGATCCCAATGACTAATAATTATAAATGAATAACTTTTCCCTCTAACACCCCAATCGATTTGTAGCCGCCTAAGGCTGCAATGCCGAATAATCAACTCACATATAATTAAATAAGTTAAATTGTGTTATTGGAGCTCATGGTCTTCGTGGCTCAGAACTAGCCGTTACTTGATGGAAACTCATTTTAACCAAATAAAAGATTAATTTTTTAAACACTTATTTAAAATTCCTACTCAATTTATTCCACAAAAATAAAACAATGGGGAACTATTTAGATTCAATTGATCGTTTACCTCTTTAATGATGTGCTGTTATTTTATGTCTGCTAATTTCCATACTTTCTAATAAATTAAGTGTTTTGCTTTTTCGTTCAACATGTGAAATTTCAAGTTCTAAAGCATGGCGTTCCTGAATTGAATGGTTAGGGTATCTCTTTGCTGTCTGTAACTAAATTTACGCTCACTAACTTTTTTAAACGTTCTGCCAACACAAAATTTTGAATAGGTTTCATAATTTAACTTATAAACACCGGATTTATTCTGTCTTTTCTTTTTCTATCAAAGCTATTGTTAATCCTAAGATCAACAATTGAATTTTAATTTTTTTAAAAAACTGAGCAAATTTTGATGTTTATTTTCCTATGTAAGTGAAAGTTTCTTTGTTTATTTTCTTTGAAATTATTAAAATTCACACTTAATTTATTTTACAGAAATAAAACACATGGCAATTGGTTCGCGAACAGATGCTAAATCTTGGGAAACTATTTAGGTCCAATTGATGGTTTAATATTGCGTTGTTATTTTTATGTTTATTTATTTCCCTACTTTCTAGTACACTATGTTTTTTACTTTTTCGTTCTACGTGTAAAATTTCAAAGTTTTCATCGAATGTATGGTTTTCCTGAACTAAATATTTAGAGTAATTGGAATTATCTTTATGCTTTCTGTAGCTAAATTTATGCTCACTAATTATTTGTTAAACGTTCTGCCTGTTTGTCCAATATAAAATTTTGAACAGGTTCCACAATTTAACTTGTAAACACCCGATTTATTCTGTTTTTTGGTTTTCGTCTTATTGTTTTTGATATATCTACCTTGGCTGATAGCCCTAAAAGTAACAGTTGCACCTTTATTTTTACAAAAACTTAACAAAATTTGATGATATTTTTCCTGTGTAAGTGGAAGTATGAAATTAAGTATTTTCTTTCAACTTATTAGTAAGATAAACTGTAATGCTTTTTTTGTATTGTTTCTTTATTATTATTTTGTCTATGAGATTTTCATGATAACCGTTATTAACCACTATTTGTTTTATTATATTTAACTCTTTAGTAACGTTCATTGCTTAAAGATATATTGTAAACTATTATATGCTAATATTTTATGTGCCAAAGAATGTTTAGAAGCATTGTGCATTGTAATGTCTGTATGAGATGGCTTATGCAAAATTTGAAATTCGCGTTTATTACTGTTAATAGTTTAATAATATATAATTTAAAAATTATTTTAAATGTCTGTCAGTACTAGCAAAACATGCCAATATATCAACATATCTATACCAGTTAATGAAATTTTTACTTTAAGAATATTCATATATTTTAGTTTCTAGATGTTAAATAAATATCTCGGTTAAAATTGGATTTAAAGGGTTTCCCACGATTAAACCTTCCTTACTTATATACAGTCTCGTTAAATGCAAAATAATTTTGAGCCGAACAGGTCGACAAGACCTCTAAGATATCCTGTTTATAAATTGGATTAATATTATTTTTTATAAGAAGTTCTTCAACAATTTGAACATCAAAGAATATCAGTTTCGCGTTACTTGGAATACAGCCATTCCATTATTACGGACGGGACTCTTTTTGTCAACTTTTTATTTTGTTGTTTAAATTTCTAGGTTTTAATTATTTCTAAATTTCCATTATTTTATTCTAATTAATACGTCCTAAAATTCATTACAATTTCGTCATATTTGTTGCTTTGAGCCCTTAGTTTTATTGCAATATTAGACAAAATAAAAGTGATTACGGATGGGACAAAAGTATACCTTCAAAAATCTAAACGTTTAAACTCACTTTAAAACCTGCCACACCTTTTCATATATTACAATTGCAACCAGTAATTTTAATAGAAACAGGTATTTAAATAATTGTTAAAAAAAGTAGATTTATTCTAAAGTTAAGTGAGTTCAGATTTTTGGAGAATTGGGTCAATATTGTATTTACGGATGGGACATTACGGACGGGACAAATAATTTGTGCAAATTATTAGGTACAAAATTTATTTTAAAATCTTATTATTAACTTCAAATTTAAACATCAAACACTAAACTTTTACAGACACAATTAAAAAATCTAAGAAAAACCCCAGTTCAAATTACGAAAATATTTGTATGGTCTCTACTTTTTTTGACAGTGAAGTGCGTTTTACAGACTCTTTTCATCCACTTTTTTAAAGAAATGTTTTAGATTGTACCCCAGGAATTGAACATATGTTGGACCAACGCACTTCATTCCAGACTAGCCTTTTAGTTAGCCAACCGATTGCATCAACTGCACCTTTTCCGTGGGAAGTTGCGAAAAATTTCCATTCAATTTTTATGTTGAAATCATTTTCCGAAAAGCAAATATTAGATAAGTATTTGTTTTTAAATTGGGCTGCGCAGCTATCTGAAAATATTATGGTGGTATCAATATTTGCAGAAGTCTGAAAAATGTTTTCAAAAATTGTTTTTAAGAACACAAAGACCGAATACTTATCGTTCAAAAGTTCATCACTTATTATAACAAAAGAACGTGTAAAATTATTTTTAAACCATGTTACACAAGTGAAAAGGGTAACCTGTCGATGCGACCAGTGGGCGGATTGAATTTCATCTTGTGAAACCAGTGAAAAATTTTCTGCAAAATCAATTTGAATAAGCACTTCTGTGTCCTTAAGATTTTCCTTTCTTGATTTAAAATATTTTTCTTGGTTAGCTTTTACAAAAGTATGAGCTTTGTAGGTTGGTAACTGTTGTTCCAACAAATTAAGCGCCACTGACAATGAACCTTCAGTAACGAGTAGCTGAGGACGTCCTGTTACGTTCTTCCATTGTTTCCACTTAATAATAACTGCATTTGTTTGTCCTAAACTATTTAAAGAAGGAGGTTCTCCAAGTGTTTTCCACAATCATTGCAATTATTAAGCATGCAAACGTCATTTGTGATTCCACAACAAATTTCTTTTAGTAAATTACAAAATTAAAAACACATTAAAAATGCTTGGTAAAATTTAAAATGAGCCCTTTTCAATTATTGTAGGCATACCGTATATTTTTAAGTTTAAAGATTACGGAGGGAACAAAGTTTTACATGCAATATATATGTTATGAAAAAATATTTATATTTTTTGGATGCAAAAATACATATACCTTTGGTCAACAAAACAGCGCGTCAAATATGGTCCGAAATATTTGTAACGAAAAAAAGTTATAGGTATTAATTTCAAAAATTGTTTACGGATGGAACAACAATAAAATGTAAATGATTGAATATTACTCACCTAATTTTAACAAAATTTCCAAACAACACTTTAGTAAACTTCACTTTAACAAGCCACATATATTGTTTGTAGCAACTGATATTTGTCTAGTCGCCGCAGCCTACTAAATTTAGAGCAAAATATCTCATTTTCTGGTAAAATAAAAATAGTAATGTTTAAGATTGCGTAACGTTGCAAAACAAAGAGATCTCATTTGTATTTGTTATTTTACTTTTACCATATCATTTGCACTTAGATAAAAAGAGCTGAGTTTTGGCATATTTTATTTTTTAAAAATTCCAAAAAAGTTGACATGTACTGGAATGGCTGGTCAGTTAAATTATCGATTTTACTTATTAATTAAAAACTATTGTTTATGCTGAATTTAGATTTAAAATTGCAATATTTTATTAAAATATTTATTAACTTATTAGAAAGAACTATTACTGGTGCTGAAATATAGGATACAACTGGTCTAATTAGTTTATCATTTTTATGTTACTTGATGAAACAACATAGGGGCTTAAAGATTCATTAATGATAAATGATACCATTTTTTACTAGTTTTTGAAAAAGTTCTGTCGGATCAAAATCAATTTTTTTAAACTTCTCGGAACTCAAAAAGTTGAATTTTTTAGAAAGTATAATGATCTTATTGCATATGTTGTGCTGCTAATTCACACTCAACTGCTAATTGTTCCCTATTGTTTTTCCTATATTTTACATTAAGATTATAACTAAAACCTTTCTTTAACAGATTCGATTCTTCTATTGTAAAAATTAACCTCAGAAATATTATCAAATCTATGGTGGAATTTACGATATACATCTTAATTTATTTATTTGTCCTAAAAATTGTTTACGAATAATACAATCTACATGATCTCTTGTTGACTTATCAAAAATGTCAAATTCTTAATTCGAGAGCCTATAACTAAGTTCACTATGGTTACCTTAAATCAAGAGTGTGTACACAAAGAATTAGGTTTTTCAGTGTTAGAAGTTCTGTGTCATGACATTAAAAACTGACAACAAAAGCCAGTCAGCTTGAGCAGCTCAATACTGTGGACTAAGAATGTGGATTTGTGGTGTGTGGTTTATCTCAAGGGAATCCATAGTGAACTTGGGCTATCTAGTTTAGAATTTGACATTTTCGATAAGCAAGGGGTCCTGTAGATTGAATTATTCATAAAAAGTTTTTAGGCCAACTAAATAAATTCAGAAGTAATAAAGATTAAATTAATATTAATAATAATAGAAACGTTCTATTCTCAGATCATAAAGTCCTCCATAGATTTGTTAGCTTTACTGATGTTAATTTTAAAATAGAAGAATCTAATTTGTAAAAGAAAGTTTTAGTTATAATCTTAACGTAAAAGCTAATAAAAACAATAGAGACAATTAGGATCTCAGTGTGAATTAGCCGCACAAAATAAACAACTTACGAATACTGAAAAAGACCTATTATAAAATACAACAGTTAAACAAAAATCCGATAACATTAAGGGTCATTTCTGTAATGATTACTCTGTCGTAAAATAAATAATTAATAAACGTAGCATACACAATATAATTTTTACAAGAGCAAATGGAAAAACTATTACAGCTCTAAACTAAGATCAATATATTCCAAAACCATTCAACTTTTTAAGATCCGGCAAATTTGAAAAAATTAGTTTTGATCCGATAGAACTTTTCCAAAAATTAGTAAAAGATGTAGTTAAAGATATTTACCGAACAAGAGATATCAGATATCATTAATGAATCCTCAAAAGCCCCTAAATTATATTCTTTCATTAAGTTACATAAAAACGATATGCCAATTAGACCATATCTTATATTTCAGCACCAGCAGTAGTTCTTTCTAATCAGTTAATAAACATTTTAATAAAATATTGCAATTTTAAACCTAAATTCAGTATCAAAAATAGCTTTCAATTAATAAGTAAAATCAATAATTTAACTATTCCAAATAACGCCAATAACGCCAAACTGATATCCTTTAATGTTCAAAATGTATTTTTGTGAGAAGAACTTCTTACAAAAGTAATGTTAACCCAATTTATAAACATGATGTCTAGGCGGCCTTGTCGATCTGCTTGGATCAACATCATTTTGAATTTAAGGAGACTATGTAAGCAAAGTTTAATAATGGGAAACCCTTTAGGCTCAATTTTAGCAGAAATATGTATGGACCATTTAGAAACTAAAATTCATGAATATTTCCTTAGTAAAAATGTCATTTATTGGTATAGGTATGTTTATAATATATTACCATGCTTTACTGGGACTGACAGAGAATTAAAATCGTTTTTAGATTATATAAATAACTTACACAAATATATAAATGTTACAGTTGAATCAGAAAGTAATAAAGAAATTAATTTCTTAGGCTTAACAATAGCTTATTAACATTCACTAAAAATATTATGAATAATAAACATGAATTTCAAATTTTCCATAAGCCATCTAATACAGACATTACAATACACAATACTTCTAGTCATCCTTTTGCACATAACATATCAACATATAATATTTTTCTCATAGATTGTTCAGCATACCTCTAATCGAGGCAAGTTATATTAAAGACTTAAGTATAATAAAACAAACAGCGGTTAATAACGGTTATCATGAAAATCTCATAGAAAAAAATAGTAAAAAAGAAATACTATAAAAAAACATTAGAGTTAGATTATCCTACTAATAAGTTCAAAAAAAACACTCAATTTCATACTGTCATACGATCGACTGGACCTAAATTTTACATTTTACCTGTATAATATCCGCAAAACTGGTTCAGGTACTTAATACATACAGTCTGTGTTACACTTTTATTTAAGATCTAACATCTGATGAAGCCAAAATGTTGGAGAAACAATTGTCATGTGTCTCATTTTTTTTTGTAAAATAAATTAAGTGGAATTTTAAACAAGTGTTTTCGTTTGCTTATTTAAAACGGACTTCCATCAAGTAACGGCTAGTTCTGTTCAATCTTGATTTGTATTTGTTGATTTAACTCTTTTTTGCCAACAAGATCAAGTACATGAAGCAACAACGCCACACTTTTAAGGCATTGAAAAAAAGGTGAAATACTTGATATATATATACACACAATTAAGAGTAAAGGAATAAAAACATTTATCTCTTACTTTTAATTAGTCACACACACTTTTTTTTTAATCTCTTAATCCCCTCAAACGCTGGGCACCCCGCTGACTGGAGCCCTTCTCGAAGCTCTCTTACACCTCTGGTGGTTATAGTTATGTTGTTACTATACATATATCTGCTACTTGAGAAAAGGTATCAGTTAAAACAACAAATGCGGTCGATATATCCTTACTACGGAAGAAGGTTATTTTCTATATTATAAATTACTCATAATAGACAGATCGTAACATTATATTAAGTTTTCGTAATTTTAGAATTTTGTTAGGTTTTTTTTTAAAATGACGTTAGGGTTAGACGAAATCTTAAGGCCATAATGGATCCAGATATTAATGTTATTGCTTATATAGTTCAGTTATTTCAAATGCTTCAAGACAAACCAAAACGTTTTGCCGCAACATATAAAAAAAATACGATTGTATAGCCGATACTCGGTGGAAATTCATTTTATAATATTATGTAACATGTAAAAAAATAAAAACTATTTTTTTTACAAACGCTTCTACCATATTTCTTCAGACGGTGCATCTCAAATCTTGAGAGTAAATGTATATTTATATCTCTGTGTAATACAAATGTTTGGAATTTTTTCAGTATAAAACAACTTGACATATCTCGCTAAACAGGAGTTCCTTCAGACAGCATATCTCAAATTTTGGGAGTTAATTTCTATTTAATCCCTACGTGTAATACAGATGTTTAAAATGTTTCAGTAAAAATTAATAAACATTTGTAAATAGTATGGAATAGCTATAAAATTAAAATAATCTTACAAATCTGATAGTACAATAAACATTTTGAATGTTTGAAATTATTTATTTCCAAAGACTCGATTTAGTTACCCTCAGTTAATATTTACAAAAGTATGACCAGTCTCATGATTAAATGATTAGCATAAATGGATTTGGTTTTTCTTTTATTAAAGCTTTTAGAGTACGCGTGTATTTTTTACCAAAAAATCTGCCGGTTGAACTTATACACGTTTTGTCACAATCTCCACAATTAGGTTGTGCTTTTTATATTCCTTCCTATTAAACATACTAAAACAACAACATATCTATGGCAATGATCCTCCAGCATTTCAACAATATTTCGGCAAATGAAGGGCTTAATTAATTTCCCATAATTAGCACATTCTGAGCTCGTATAAAATTTATTATTAAATTGACGGAGTTTAGTTTTAAATATTCGGTAGGTAACTTCAGTATTTTTTGTTTCTTAACACAACAGATTTTTGTTTGAAGTATTTTTGTTCATCTCTCTAATTTTTGTACTCGTGGCTGCTTCAAAAGTAAGATTGTGGTCTTCAAACTGTGTTAACCATATTAGTTAAAATTATACATGCAAAACTTTTAAAGTGTGCTTTGAATATAACTGGCCTGAGTTATACTGAAGTTATCGTTTGCTTAATTTTGTACGCGGTGCACCGTAGGTGTCAAAACTGCTGTTTTCATAGAAACTTCTAAATAGCAATATCATTTCCTTGCCTTACTTTCGGTACTTATTTTCATAACATCTGCTGGTATTTATAACATTAGGCACGATGATCTTATTAAGTGCCCATTTCACAGGCCCTGTTTAGCATATTAGACAATTCAGGTTGCAAGTAAATAACCAAATGTTGCTAAAGTGGGCAAGATCTGAGCGTACGTATATATTTAGTATATTTTTTAGTCCACGTATTGTGTTCAAAATATTTTTATTTATGAATTTACCTGCTTAAAATAAAGTTTAGTAAAATATCTTGATAGGTTAAAAAGTGTAAAGATATGCAATACAAAATATATATGCAGGGAGTACAAATAATACTAAAACATTAAAAAAGGATTTTGGAAATACATCCATTCCAACATCTTGAATTAGTACCACAGTTTGACTAGTTTATCTCTATACTACAATTAGTTATAGCACACAATTTGAAATTAGTTCATTAAGTAGTTTTTTCAGGCCGAATTTCTAAATATTTTTAAGCCGGCATTTTGTTCTGCCAACTTGTATTGGTGCCAAAATTTTACTAGTTGATTCCTACATAATACTTGATTTTTGTGCAAAATGAATAATTAGATTTTAAGTAATAATTTTTTTAACGTTTCATTAGACCGCCATCTTGTTCCAGCATATTGGATTTTAACCAAAATATTATTAGGTCATCCCCATATGAGCCTTAATTTTTGACTAAAATTTAAAATGTCAACCTGATCTATAGTTTTTATGCTATGCCGCGAACCGATAGACAAACCGACCGACGGACTTGATAAAACATATTTTTGGCATCTAGCGACGCTAAAACGCGAATATATGTATGACCTGAGAGGGTGATTTTTCAGATTACAAAAATGTTACTTGCCCGCTATCTTTAATTAGTACCACACTTTTATTAGTTCATTTCTATACTACAATTAGTTATGGCACACTATTTGAAATCAGTTCATTAAGTATTTTTTTCGGGCTGAATTTTTAAATATTTTATTAAGCCGCCATTTTGTACCGCCCTCTTGGATTCGTACCAAAATTTTACCAGTTGATTCCTAGGGAATACTGTTTTGAGATAAATTGGATAAACACTTTCTTATTATTAATTTTTTTAACATTTCACTAGACTGCCATTTTGTTTTGTCATATTGGATTTTTATCAAAATGGTACCAGGCTATCCCCACATGACCCTTAATCTTTGACCAAAATTTGGAGTCAATCGGGTAAGTAGTTTTTTAGCTATGCTGCGAACAGACAGACCGACAGACAGACAGACCGATCTGAAAAAATCTCGGAGGGTGATTTTTTACGATTACAATACTTCCCTTTTATAAGGGAAGTAAAAATAAACAAGTTTAAAACGGTATGATAATATACAATCATATACCATGATATATTAATATTCGGTTTTGTGTTTTCATAAGTTAACCCAATAGGCTAATTAGTTGTGGAAAGCTTCCTCCAGTGTCGGAATTTACTGGTCACCAACGACCTTAAACCTAGATGTTTCCTTTCCGCTAGCAAACATCCCGATGTAAATTTTACCTATAATCACTCAGCCGAGCAGCTTAATTTTCAATGTTTTGGTAATACATCCACACCAGTGAAACATCTTGATTGTTGACAGGTCTTGATTGGCAACGTTATTATTATCTCCACTGAACCATTAACTAGCAAATTTGTGGCTGTAATATTGGACTGGGCTATACAGATTATTCAGTTAGGTCATACGTCGTAAGTGTATATACATATGCATATATTTAAACATATATATATATATATATATATATATATATATATATATATATATATATATATATATATATATATATATATATATATATATATATATATATATATATATATATATATATATATATATATATATATATATATATATATATATATATATATATATATATATATATATATATATATATATATATATATATATATATATATATATATATATATATATATATATATATATATATATATATATATATATATATATATATATATATATATATATATATATATATATATATATATATATATATATATATATATATATCATATATGTGCTGAATTTTGGCATTCAGATTGATTTGCTTCGATAATAACGGATTTTTCAAAACTCATATTCCAAGGGGGTGAAACCACCCCTTAAATATTACAATATTTTTTATTTAAAAAACGGCCAGTTGTTCGGAAAACGTTTGAACACGTGTTTTTTAATTTATTTTTTTTAATATATTATAGGATTTTTTTAGAATTCATATGGGGTGTTTAGACCACCACTTAAATAATACAATATTTTTTTATTCAAAAACCGGTTAGTTTTTCGAAAAAACGTTTGAACTCGTGTTTTTTAATTTATTTTTTACATATTTTAGGATTTTTAGAAAAATCATACAATGTGGCCAAAGGGGTAAAACCATCCCTTAAATATTATAATATATTTTTTTTTTAAAAACCGTTAGTTATTCGGCAAACGCTTGAACATAATATGCTTTATATTTTATTTTTATACATATTTTGAAATTTTTTAAAAACTGAGACAGGGTGTCTAATGGGCTGAAACCACCCCTTTAATATTATATTTTTTATTTAAAAACAATTAATTATTCGGAAAAACACTTGAACACGTGATTTTCATTTTTCATTTTATTTTGTTACATATTTTAATTGTCATTGATTAATTTTTGCGATCTTTCACAATCCGTTTGCCGTAGAAAGCTGAACTTGTGCAAACAGCTTGATTTTAGAGTGCAGAGGTTCGATAAGAAGGGATTCTTCGCAACTCAGTTTCCAAGAGGGTGAAACTACCCCTTAAATGTTTATAGTGGACTCGAAAGTTGTCAAAATAAAACCTTCCTAGTTTAAAGAACAAGCTATATTAACTCCAGCTCTTTGGCTTTATTGGAAAAAATTACTGCTCCACAATTAACATACTACTCAATAAAAGTAGCTATAGACCAAGAAAATGCGGCTAATTATCCTGTCGAGTTCCTACACTCTCTAAACCCGTTAAGAATCCATCCTCATGAGTTAACTTTAATAGTGGGGGTACCCGTGATGCTTATTCGAAATTTAAAACCACAAAAATTGTGTAATGGATCTCGGCTACGGGTTAAAACGTTACAAAATAATGTAATAGAGTTTAATATTATTTCTGGCTTTGGTCTTTTCCGTTTAAACCTGTACAGTTTCCTTCAAAGCTTTTTTTCGCCATGACAATTAACAAAGCTCAAGGGCAATCCTTAAGTAGTGCTAGAGTAGACTTGCGCTATGATTGTTTTTCCCATGGTTAGCTCTATGTCGCATGCCCTAGAGTAAGTTCGCGTAGTAGCTTGGCTATTTTACAGACAGAGAATGCAACAACAAACGTGGTTTATAAAGGTGTACTCAAATGAGGCGATTTATTTACACATTTTGTTTCGAATCCAAGATTTCAAATTGTATGCCATAACTAACTATAATGTAGGGATGAACTAATAAAATTGTAGTACCAATTCAAGATGGCGTAACAACATGGCGGTCAAATAAAATGTTTGTAACCGTGAAAAAATCAACCTTTCAGGTTTTACGTATCTTCACGTTTTAGCGTCCCTATGTGCCAAAAAAATATATTTTATCGATTTTGTCGGTCCATCTTTGGATCTGTCGGTCTCTTGGTCAATTCGCGGCATAGCTTAAAAACTACTTAACAGATTAGCTTCAAATTTTAGTACAAAATTAAGGGTAATGTTGGGATGTTTTGGTCAAATACGCCAGAACAAGATGGCGGCCAAGTGAAACGTTAAAAAAATATTAGTAAAAACCTAAGTAACCAATTTATCTCAAATTTTGCACAAAAATCAAGTGTTACATAGGTATGAACTGGTAACATTTTAGTATGAATCCAAGATAGCAAAACAAAATGACAGCCAAATAAAATATTTTAAAAATTAGCCTGAAAAAACTACTTATTAAATTAATTTGAAATTGTATGCAAGCATTAGGTGTGATATAGATATAAACTGGTAAATTTGTGGCACGAATTTCAGAAGGCGTAACAAAATGGCGGCCAAAAATATTTTTTGAAACATCAAAGTAAAAAAAAATCTTATTCAATTGACTTTAGATCTTCAAAAATTTAAATATGGTAATAGGATAAACTGGTATGAATTCAACATGACGTAACAAAATGGCAATGTTAATGTAAAAACCACTTATTAAATTTATTACTTCCGTTGTGAACGGAAAGTAGAATTCTGGAAAAATCTTCCTCCGACATTTCTTCAGATTTTTACGTTTCAGGGTTCTTAGATGCCGAAAAACATGTTTTTTCAATTCCGTCGGTTTGCCTGTCTATCTGTTGGTGTGTCTGTTGGCGGTATAACTAAAAAAGTACTCACCCGTTTGACTTCAAATTTTGGATAAAAATTAAGGGTCGTATGGGAATAACCTGGTAACAATTTGGTAAAAAATCAATAATGCGAAACCAAATGTCGGCCCAGTGAAATGTCAAAAAATATTGCTACAATACAATTACTTATTTATCCAATTCAATTGAACACGTTTTGGTACGAATCCAAGATAGCGGAACGAAATGGCGGCGAAATAAAATGTTTGTCATCCTGAGAAAATCAACTTCTCAGATTTTACACATCTTCGCGTTTTAGAGTCTCTAGATGCCAAAAAAATATATTTTATCAATTCCGTCGGTCAGTCTGTCGGTCTGTCTGTCAGTTCGCGGCATAGTCTAAAAACAACTTACCAGATTGGCAAATTTTAGTCAAAAATTAAGCGTCATATGGGGATAAGTCCAATATGCCAGAACAAGATGGCGGCCTAGTGCAACGGTAAAAAAGTATTACTAAAAAACTAATTATCCAATTTACCTCAAATTTTGCACAAAAATCAAGTGCTACATAAGAATGAACTGGTAACATTTTGGTTGAAATCCATGGTAGCAACATAAAAAAAATGGCGGCCAAATAGAATTTTTAAAAACCCACGTAAACAGATCTTATTCGATTGGCTTTATATTTTGCAGAAAAATTAAATATGATAATGGGATAAACTGCTACGTCTTCCACATGACTTAACAAAATGACGGTGTATGTCAATGTAAAAACTACTAATTAAATTTATTTTAAATTATGCCCAAAAATCAAATGCGGCATAGGTAAAACCTGATAACATACTAGTAGGAATTCGATATGATGGAAAAAAATGGCGTCCGATAAATACGTACTGAACTAAATTAGGTCACACTTTACTACTACTAATAAAAGGAAAAGATCATAACGAGGGAATTTCCGTGTAAAGGAAATTTACCAATTTTTCTATTTCATGAACAACAAAAACTTTAAAATGCCTTCGTTCTGATAGTAGTACCTGTCTGGAGCTCTTTGGAGATGCAAGAAAACAGTGCGGTGCTAGCTTACATTTTTTGTTTACCAAGAGAAATGACACATATTAATATTTATAAAATGCGTACAAAGTTATTACCTAATTGCCACATGAATATATAAACTGTGTTATATGTGGCTAGTGGAATCTGTTACAAGGAAAGTTCCGAGTAAAAGCCAATTTATCGAGTTTTTTACTAAGCGACGACGCGGTTTTCAGGGTCCCCGCCATATTTTGTATTTAGCTGAACGGCTCTTTCGCAAGACTAATGAGGTTTCTTGTCGACCTATTACAGTATGATTTATTTATAATGTGCAGCTTCAGAATCCAGAATTTTACTCCAAAATCTCTCATACGTTTCGATTAGCAAGCATCTCTAACCGTTATTAAATTAAACTCATGTTTAAACTAAAAGTTGATACTTAATTTATATTATATATTTTTTTAGTCGTGTTCACTGAAGCGCCGTTTTGTGGTTGACATTGGATCAAGTTTGACATTTTACTCTTGTAAGTAGTCAATTCAAAACCGTGACGTTAGTTTCTTATAATTGCTGCTTCTATTCTGCACTGTCTGCTTGTGAGTATCTTCGATGGTATTTATGATTGTATACTGCACCTTCAAAGAATCTGGTATAATATTTCAAATATCAGCTAAAATCAGAAAAAAATATAGATGCCAACATCGGCCTGGTTACTGATAAGGACCAGTCCAACTATTGCTGATATGGTAGGAATACTACACTTTTCAGAGATAAAGGGTAGTTTACTCTGTCCTAATTGTAGAGCAGAGAAGAAATAAATGAACTTGCGATAGAGAGACAAATCCAAAGGAAAACCTTCGGATTAATTCCTTGATGTAGGGAGAACTTAAAAATCTTTAACGTTGTCATGATTATTAATAGCCTCATGTATAAACACCCCATTCATTAAAATCGCAAATGTAATTTTTAGCTTCACCTTTAGCCTAAATAGGAAAATGTTGTATATAACACCACGGCCATAACAGAATTTCTCATCCTCTTTTGATATTTTGACTAGGCTCCGTGTCAACAAAATACATTTTAAATTCGTTTGGGAAGTTTCCCAGTCTCATATATATTTTTAATCAGTCAAGGGATATGAAAAGTCATGTTTTCGTTATAATAAGCTGTTAAAAAACGGATCCCACTATTATTGGAAAATGAGCTTTTCATAAAGGTTTAACAACTCGAATTGCTACCTACAATATTACTTTTTAACTAACTTAGGGTAATTTCAATTTAATTGCAAAACAGAACAGAAACACTATTCTTTCCCGAAATTGATTTTTTTGTTTGCGTATTATTCGAAGGTGGTAGGGCATTTTATTTAGCTAAGTTAAATTTTATGAAAAAATTTTGTAATACTCATATTATTTTTATATGATTTTCTAATATTTGAATCACACATAACGTAAATCTATGAAAGTCGGTTAATTCAGCTGCCGCTGCTTAGAATATACATTTCTTTTTTACTTCCTTCTCAATTCCGTCGGTCTGTGTACTTACCAATTTATCTCAAATTTTGCACAAAATTCACAGTATTATGTTAGAATCAACTGGTAAAATTTTGGTACGAATCCAAGATGGCGGAACAAAATGGCGGCCTAATAAAATATTTAAAAATTCAGCCTGAAAAACTACTTAATGAATTGTGTGCCATAAGTAATTGTGGTATAGGGGTCAACTTGTAAAATTGTGGTACTAATTCAAGCTGGCCGACCAAACGTTGGCCAAATAAAATGTTCGAAATTGTGAAAAAAATTACCCTCTGACATTTTATATATCTTTTCACGTTTTAGCATCACTAGATGCCAAAAAATATGTTTAATCAATTCCATCGTTCCGTCCGTCGATCTGTCTGTCTGTCAGTTCGCGGCATAGCTACTCACTCGATTGACTTCAAATTTCAAAAATGAATGGTCATATGGGGATGACCTGGTAATATTTTGGTAGAAATCCAGTAAGGCGAAAGAAAGTGGCGGCCCAGTAAATTATTAAAAAAATTACAATTAAAAAACTACTAACCCAATATATCTCAAATTTTGCACAAACATCAAATATTATGTTGGAATCAACTGGTAAAATTTTGGCATGACTCCAAGATGCTGGAAAAAATGGAGGCATAATAAATTATTTGAAATTTAACCTGATAAAACTACTTACTATGGATTGATTTCAAATTTTGTGCTATAACTGACTGTGGTATAGTGATCATCTAGTTACCCTGTGTTACTAATTTAAGATGGCCGAACAAAATGGAGGCCAAATAAAAGGTTTGAAATCTTGAAAAAAATCACTCAGGTTTTACATATCTCCACGTTTTAGCATCCCAAGATGCCAAAAAATATGTTTTATCAATTCCGTCGTTCCGTCTGTCATTTTGCGGCATAACTTAAAAACTTCTTATCAAATTATCTGCAAATTTTACTCAAAAATTAAGGGTTATATGGGGATGACCTCGTAATATTTTGGTGAAAATCCAATATGGAGGAACAATGTTAAAAAAATTATTAATCCACGATTGCAAACAAATAAAGTATTTAAAAAATCAGCCTGAAAATACCTATTAAAATAATTTAATTTTTTTTGCAAAAATTAATTGTGATATAGAGATAAAGTAGTAAAGGTTTGGCACGAATTTAAGATGGCTAAACAAAATGGGGGCCAAATCAATTTTTTAAAAAATGTACAGGGTGTCCGGATTTGGTTGCAGAAGCAGGGTATCTCGCTTATTTTTAAAGATAGAACCTTGCGGTTTTCACGAACCTGAGCTAATTTTTTGTGAAACTCATGAAGCCGTAAACAAAATTTTCATAGCCTTCTTCGTTTATGAGATACAGGGCGAAATAGAAAATATTGCATTTTGGGACCTCCCTCGTATCTCGGTTATCCTTTAACTTAACGCAAAGCGAAAAACTGCTGCTTATGCAGTTTTTTACGCTGGATCCAGTGGCGTAGTCATATTTTTCATTTGAGTTGTTATTTTTTAGATATGACCCAAAGTTGTGTTTTTTTAAACGGGACACCCTGTATATTTGTCCAGAAATTGATTTGTCCTTTTAAAAGCTTCTCAAAAATATATAATAGTATGGGTCTATTTTAATAAACAACACAAAAATCCTAATTTTTATAATTATCATCCCAAATTTTACAGTAGGCCATGCAAAACAATGCTGCCTTTTATTTAAAGTCGTTAACAATATCTACATTCTAACAATAAATCAAAATAAATATGTAATTAAATCTATTTATCAAAATATGTATTGATAATTTCGCACCAAAAAAGTACCACTTACCTAGATTTATGTAACACAAGAACAAAACAGTAATAAATTATTATGTAACAGTAACAAGCCTTTCAGCAAAAATCAACTGTCGTATAAGAACTTCAGTAACCAAGGAAATCAAAAGAACTGTTCAAACTGATTTCCATTTTGTTCTATGCATGCTTCGCACAATTTTCGTATTCGTTTTAGAGAATTAAGCAAAATAACGGGATGATTTTGTAAATAGCAAAAATTTTCTCTTAATGCATTTCCTAAATCTTGGGCATTATCATAGTGGTCTTTGTAAATTCTATTTTCCAGATATCCCCATAGAAAGAAATCTAAAATCGACAAATCTGGGGACCTAGGGGGGCCATCTTATAGGTCCATTTGTTCCGATCCATTGATTGGTAAAATTATTGTCCAGAAATAATCTCGTCATTCCAGAATTGTGCAGGAGCACCGTCCTGTTAAAAATAAATTTCGTTAATTTGCGCTAGAGGAACATCGTTAAGTAATTCAGGTATAGGAGCCTAAATTTGTATGGGTGATATTTGTGCTTTTTTAGAATTTCTTGAACTCTAGTTTTTGGAATCCCTATGCTCTTTTCACTGGCCCTACAAGAGTTTGTAGGGTAAGCTTCTGCATTAGCCAAAACCGTAATTTCCTCAGCCACCCGATTTTCTTTATTATATGTTTTCGTACGAGGTTTGATAAATGATCCGTGATTAAGTAAATTCTTTTTTATCCGATAAAAAGTGGATATATTAGGTTGCCTCCTTTCTGGATATCTAAATAAAAATTAAGCAATAGTATTTCAACATACCTAAAAATTAACTATTTACCTGTTAAAATACATCTCAGAAGCCGCTTCAACATTTTCATTACTTAATATAAAATAAGCTGACATATCGTACTTTTCATAATGTTCGAAAGTTTGATTTTCTTCCATAATAATACAAATCTATTTTTACACAATGAATAAATACAAAAAAACTAGCGCTATATTTTATATAGGCGTACGAAATTGGGAAATGTCATTTGCTTCCAAGAAAACAAAAGAAAACGGCATCGTTTTGCATGGCTTACTGCAAAATTTGGGATTATAATTATAAAAATTAGGATTTTTGTTGTTGTTTATTAAAATAGACCCATACTATTATATATTTTTGAGAAGCTTTTAAAAGGACAAATCAATTTCTGGACAAATATACAGGGTGTCCCATTTAAAAAAAACACAACTTTGGGTCATATCTAAAAAATAACTCAAAAGAAAAATATGACTACGCCACTGGATCCAGCGTAAAAAACTGCATAAGCAGCAATTTTTCACTTTGCGTTAAGTTAAAGGATAACCGAGATACGAGGGGGGTCCCAAAATGCAATATTTTCTATTTCGCCCTGTATCTCATAAACGAAGAAGGCTATGAAAATTTTGTTTACGGCTTCATTAGTTTCACAAAAAATTAGCTCAGGTTCGTGAAAACCGCAAGGTTCTTTAAAAATAAGCGAGATACCCTGCTTTTGCAACCAAATCCGGACACCCTGTACATAAAAAAAATTTTTCAATTGACTTAAAATTTTGCAGAAAAAGTAAATGTGAAATGGGGCAAACTGGTACGAATTCAATACGACGTAACAAAATGGCGATATGTGCCAATGTAAAACCTACTTTTTGATTTTTTTTTTAATTATGCCCAAAAGTGAAGTGTGGCATAAGTAGAAAGTAACTGGTATTGGTAGGAATCCAATGTGATAGAATAAGCTGGCGCCCAATAAAAATTTTTGAAAACACTATTCCTAAGAAATGGAAAAAATTATAACAAGCGAAGTTTGGGGGAAAGGAAATTTGCCGTCTTTTTTCTTTTTTTGGAAAGGCACTTATTGCTGCAAAATTCTACTTCTCTGATAGCATGATGTTGCAAATTTAAAAAAAAGACCTGGTCTTTATCTGGTAAAGCTTTAATAACACAATATCCTGTCAAATGACGCTTCTTTAACACTAACTCTCTTTTTTCTTACTCTTCTTTTTGCTATTGAATTAAAATGATGCCTGACTGCAATTACTTCCCAATATTTAAGAATTTTCTAATGCATATTGAATGTAATACTTAAGAAAACCTTGCGGAGATTATGCTACTGAAAAAGCCGATTTATATACAAAAAACTCAAGGGAAATATATTTGCATTATACGAGACATAGTTCTTGAAAAACATTATAGAAGCTTAGACGTGAAATCGTCATATCGTAATATTTCCATCGACGAAGCAATGAACAAAATTGCAATGAACAAGGATTTTTCTGTCCATATAATGCAACTCTTAGAGCATTGTTACAAAAATACTTTATTTTTATTTAACCGTCAAATAAACAAACAAACGATGTTCCAATGGTGTCACCACCGTCACCAATAGAGGCTAGTTAGTTTTATAATATTCTTCGAGAAAGCATTTCCAGTAAAAGCAAAGTAACGCCCAGAATATCGATTCGTTATGTGGATGACATTAAATGAAGACTTGGCCACATAGTACTTGACTACTTTCTAACTTAATTCAATGCACCCCAATATACAATTTACTCTAGAGCAGGCGACCATTACTAGATGTTTTGGTCACAAAATTGCATAACGAACATTTCGAATATACCGTTTATCGAGGACTAACGCAAACTGACAGATATTTAAACGCACACCATCATCTAACACAAATTCAAGCTGTGCCTAATATTTTTAATCCAGATCCGTACGATTGACCGGCATACAAACGACAAAAATAAGTTTAATAATATCTGGTGTATTAAAAAAGATGATATTACATAAATAATAATAATAATTATTATGTTTATTTTGCAAGTATTGATAGGTACAATAAAGAAGCAAACTAGTACTATAGTATTTACTAAAATACTGCAAAAAAAGGAGCCAAAAGCAATTAAATATTGTTCATTGTTTGGCCCCTGACACTTAACCCTAACAAGATTACCAAATGTGTTAATATATATTGTTTTACGTTAGACCAAAGTTAAAACAAGGATTCTATAGTCTTTGTCTGGAACATGTCCACGACGATCGCGATTTCGCTGTTTTTAGAGCTCATCAGGCCGTCATAGACTAGCAAGCCCCGTGGAATGGAATTACAGAATCATTGCGCCTGCGGTAATGCAGGGCATGTTCCAGACAGGAATTGTTTTAATGTTGGTGTAAGGTGAAACAAAAATATATTAACATTATTTCTCCCAACGAAAGTCAGGAATCAACAGTGTAGTTCAATGCCGTTCGTGGTATTAGCTAACGGAGTAGTTGTTTCTGTAATTCCATTTATAACCAAATATGTTTACCACAATAGCAGTTAAGAATCTCAATATTAATATCAATTTACAACAAAGTCAGACTCTTACAACATCGATATTAGACTCTTAAGACTATAGATTGCATAAACTATACAAATGGCTAAGGAAGGAGGAGGAAGAGTAGAATCATAGACTAGAGGATATTAAATGTTTTTTTATATTAATTTTAAACGCTGAACTAGTTAATATCCTTAGGTATGATGGAATACAGTAGCACAGACAGTATAAGTAAAACTTCTTCTAAATAATGTAGTTTTATGAGGTAATGGAGTAATTAGTCTTTTAAATCTTAAGCTCAAATTATGTACATCAGTTCTGTATACAATCTTATTCGTTAAATATGGAGTACATTTACTAATATTATATTATGAAACAATACCCTAGAATTCAATTTCCGCCTGTCGGACATTTTGAACCATCTTGCATCTTTAAGTTTATGAGAGACCGGATCCACTTTCCTTATACAGTAAATGAAATGCAAACAATTCCTTTATACTTTTTTAATTTTGTTTATAGTAATTTTATCCAAACAAGTTCCGTATAAAACATCGCTATAATTAAAGTGGCTTACCATAAGGAAATTGTTTGATTTTAATACTTTCCTGTAAAACATGTCAATGGTTATATAACATTTTCAGAGAACGATAAGCCTTTTGCATGCACTGACTTATATGTTCTTTATATCTCAAATCGTTGTCAATTTTATGTCCTAAATTTTATGCACATTTTGTAAAAAATAATAGATCATTTCCCACTTTTACGTACAAGTTTGAATCAATTTGATTTGAATTTCTACCAAAATTAGTCCAGGCGTGTGGAACACTGTCACAGGTTCCTGAGATCATCGTTGTTATTTTCTTGAGCTATCGACCAGTCTTCGGGTGAGAAAGAATAAAGTAATTGCATATTATCTGCGTAGAAATAAGCTGCTCCATTAGTTAAGCACTCTAACATATTATTGGTGTAGATAGTAAACAACAAGGGACACAAAATAAAGTCTAATGGAACTCTACAGCTTATTAGTTCCTTCGAGAATTCACCCACAGATATCTCGACATATTGCATACGATTCTATAGAGAATTATCAGTGAGTTTAATTGCACCATCAGAAAAACCCACACATTGTAAAATAACTGACAGTAGGTCATGGTATACCGTATCGAAAGCCTTCGTGTATTCCAAAAGTATAAGGGTTGACGATCCATCTGAATCTAATGATCTGAAAATGTCATCTGTAATGCTCAAGAGGGTTGTAGTACAACAATAGTCTTTTCTGATACCGGACTGGTTAGCTGTTAGTATCGACTGCGTTTCGAAAAAGCGTCCAATTTGTTTTTTGACAGACAAGACAAAATGCATCGTGGAGAGTGTCCTGCTGAGTGGGACAATCAGGTATGTTGCATCAGCTTGGTTATAAAACATCAAAATACAGATATTTCTAATACAAAATCTGCCTTTGCGAATCATTTGTTATCCTCAAAACATCGTTTTTCCATATCTGAAAATGTAAATATAAATCACGAAGGCGATAAAGGTAGGAAGTTGGATCTTTTGGAAAAGATGGAAATAAGAAAAGCTAAAAAGAGATCCTTACCTGTGTTAAGCAAATTTTAATTTTGAGCCCCATTTTTTTACAATAATTTTAACAATATTTCGAAAAAATAACTATATTATTATTACTTTGTATAACCTTTAAGTCTTTTCTGTCATCTTTACTAATTATTCTTCTTTTTCTTTTTATTAATGTAGCATTGTACTTTGCGACAGTTAGTCAAGTTCGTCCTAAACAATCGCTTCTTTTTTCGTTTTGGCCTATCGCCTCTCATCAAAAACGTTCATCGAGGTTTCTGATTGGTCGCTCAAGCGTAGCCTTGTTTCGTACTTAGTTGTTTGGTTATGTTTGTTTTAAGTACTTTGTAAAATGTGTATTAATTATGGTAAAGTTTGATATTATTTAATTGTATTTTATTATGTATTTATGTAATGTATATTCATTTTAGGTCTGATGATGCCCATTAAGGCGAAACATGTCACCTATTCTTAATGTATAAACTTATTTTTGACTGTGGTCTAGACTTTGTGTATATTTTTGATTTTGAAATTGCTAAGGGGCCTTAATTCATTTAAAGAGGAGAGAGATTATTATTTTTTGGAAATGGTGTAACTCGAGCCACTTTCCAATTACACGTGAAAATTCCTTCTATAAGACACGTATTAATCAAATTAGATAGAAACGACAAAATTCTCGGACATCACATTACTAATATTTCTACATTTACTAAATCTGAGCCAAAAGCTAAGGAGTTTATGTTAAAAAGTTGTGTTCTAATTTCTTCTATAGTAACAATAGAAAATTAAAACGTTTCGGTGATATTCCTTTTTTTTAAATTACTAATACAAAAATTAATAAACTTCAGGATCAGTCTCCTGAGTGTTTTGATACATTTGTAAAAAAAATTGTTTATTTCATTAGGTTTATTTATGAAACCGAATAAAATTAAGGAAACCATTGAAGGTTTCGCAATTGCAACATTGAGAAAACTATTAATTAACTGGTTCCTAAATAACGAACCCCAAAGATTATGAATCACAAAGGCAACAAGTGGTCTTACTATATAAAAGATATCACAGGTTGAATTGGATGAAGCCACAAATAACCATAAAGATACTACTTGAAAACTTAAAAGATATAATTAAATTGGAAAATCACGTACTACAGGGTATCCAGATTTCGTGCATTTTAGGGCGTTTGTTGCCAGTGGGGATAGAAAGATGCAATTTATGCAAGTTGGTACTGTTTGATGGAACGAAAGATGCCATAATTACAGTTGTCATAGCCCTCTTAGTTTTCGCGCTAGATGGTGATTTTGAAAATTCGTCGTTTTGAAGCACCCCCTGTATCTCGATTATTTAAAAAGTTATTGTAAATGTAAAACGGGTCTTCATAGATATTTTGACGTAGAATCCGTACTCGTGTTTTTTTTTAAATTGAGTTGTTTTTGAGTAATTGACCAATGTCTTTTTATGAGACAATATATATATTTTTCTAAAATCGAATCCGCTTCTTCTGACTTGAAATAGACAAATTTTCCAAATCACCTTGTAGCTCAGAAACTAAGAGGACTATGACAAATGTAATTATGGAACCTTTGGTTTCATCAAAAAGTATGCGCAAACCGCATCTTTCTATCTCTCATAAGCAAAAAAAAACCATAAAACAGATGGACACTGGATCTGGACACTTTTTACTTACCTAAAATATTAATATATATTTCATAACCGGTATAGCTCTTAAGAAGTTTAAGGGAGAAGGCCGATGAGCTAGCTAAGCTTGGAGCTAACTTGCCGCCCAGAGGGTCGGAACCCATATTAGGATTGTCTAGACAGCAAGTCAAGGTGGTCTTAAATGATTAGGCCTTTCAGACCGCTTCTAGGGAGTGGCACTCCTACAACAAAAGAAGGCAAGCTAAAAATTTCGTCGCTGATAAGGCCAAAACAGCCTGGTTGCTTACTAGAAGTGGGCGAACCATTAACTCACTCATAGGAGTGCTAACAGGCCACTGCCGTTTGACGAGACACCTAGCACTGCTAGGAATAAAGAAAGACTCGACCTGTAGAGCTGTAACGCATGCGGTGAGAAGGAGGAAACGCCACTACACTATTTGTGTAAGTGCGAAGCTAGAGCTAGACTGCGGCAAGATATTTTTGCAGCAGCGGTGCTGCAAAGGGAAGTTATTAACGATCTATTACTGCATTAATAGGTCTGGACGATTCAAGGACGCTAGGGAGGAGGTATAAACGGTTGGAATGAGATCTTGTGGTAAACCGCAAGGACCAGATTTAACTGACCGGCATGGCTACGGCCTCCCCTCAGTTTCTACTACTGTTACTACTAATAGGTTTAGGGAAGTATAGGCAGATTTACAGAGTGTGTCAAAATTAAGGATCAATATTTTTACAGAGTAATCTATATCATAAAATAAAAATAAAATGTCATATAAACATATATCGAAAACTGGTTCGTTTGAGAGCTTCAGCCCCGAGAATGAACCCCTCTAATGATGGTTTTCCTAAACATTTTCAAAGCGTTTAAAGGCTAGATTACAATATTTGGGTGTTTTGATAGTTTTGATCCTTAAGTCAAAAATAGCAATACTAAATTCCAAGTTATAAAAGCTTAAGGTTTTCTAGTAAGCAAAGGTACTCGGTACTTAATTATTGTATAATTGCGTATCACCCCTGCTGAGATAGATTTTCTCAATATCGACTGAAGCGCGGGCAAAATAAGTGTTGCCGTTTTGTTAACAACTTAAGAAAGTATAAATCATGTACATTTCGGAAACATTTAAATTTAATTTTCATTTTATGGTGTTTTTATAACGTCTGTTTAAAACCCACATACCTATTTATTTGTTTTAAAGAATTTTTTACGGAAATGCAATTCATAATGGTAATATTAGGTATAATATTCTTACAATGCCGCACCACACCACACAATGTTTGAACGTTCCTTTACTTAACAGGCTGTTCATATTTATAATCTTTTTAAGCCCAATTCTGAAACGTTTTTTAACGCTGATAGGAGAAAATATAAGAAATTACTATTGGAATTGACTTGAATCGGGTTTTTTTTTTTATTTTAAACTGTGAGATATCTATACTTTTGTTCCCTTTTTAAACATCGCTGGTTACTCATTGTTTTTTTTTACATTTTCTCCGCAGATATTTTTATTTAATTAAATTTGTGTATGGTGGCTCATTTATGATGTGGCAGTCTTTATTTCAGAATTTGTAAGAATTTTTTAAACTTTTAAATACAGAAGCTTCTAAGATCCATCTGTACTTTTAATATATGGTATTTTTTATACACAAGGTATTCAATTTAACGGAGAAATCTTAAAGTCTGTAACAATATAGGGTGTAAATTAAATTTTGTCTTTAACTCTAGAGGATGATTTACATCATGAACATAACAAAAAAAATGTATATAAACAGGGGTCCATAAAGGCTTCGTTTTCGAAATACGGGGTATTAAAATAGGTTAATTTTTTTCAGTTTTATGTGCCTTCTACATTTCTAGATAGTTTTAAGTCAAACCCATTACGCTATGGCTAATGTCAATAAACAAACTGAATTAGTTTTCTACAGGGTAATATTTTTTTCGGATCGCGACCCCTTTAACCTTCTCCAGGTTTTTTTTTATGAAACGTTACTGGTCATTTCAGAATGAAACACAAAATTCTCATTTTATGCTATACCTTTTTGTTTTTCCCATTTTTATACAATCTTTTAGAAGTACATTTTTCTTATTCCCATATGCATTATGACCTATCAAATTAGATTTGTATCTGCGGGCATTATGAGAAAAAACTTCCGGACAATGCAGAATATCAAAAGAATCTAAGAAACCAAAAAGTTGCAGCACAGAAAGAATTTGAATTTGAATTTGTTTCACACCCTGTATATTTATCTAAAACTTATTTAGTTACTTTATTCACATGGTCGTAGTATAGCGTATACCAGATTTAACTTAAAAATCCTTAGAAATGTACAAGGCAGCTAAAATAAGATTAACATTTCAACACCCTGTATCTCAAAAACGAAATGTTTGCGGACTCCTCTTATATAAGCTTATTTTCTTATTTCTATGAGATAAATCATCTTCCAGAGCTTTTTACATAAATTAAACGGGCCACAAGGCACATATATAGCTTAGTTTAGTAGTTCACTGTGAGCAATGGGGCTTAGGTTGAAAAAATCAAATAATTTTGTAAGAATAATTCAAGGACTTTGTTTTAGTAAAAATTGTTGCCTTACGCTAAATATGAAGAATTTTCCAAAAACTACTTTTGAAAAGTTAGGAAAATTTTTAGGAAAAATGGGACAACCCAAAAAAGAAAAGATATATCCAAGAAGTGAGAAACATTCTTTTAAGTTACTCTGTGGAGAAATATATTAAAAGAAAAATTTTAAGCATTGTTGTAGAAACCGAATATTGGAGAAAAATATTTTTTTTATACACGCTGTATAAAAAATTCACTTATAAATTTAGAAAAAATTATGACACTATTTTAGTTACAGGATTTCTCTATTAAGACGCATGCCCACACCTCTAAAAAAGCAAAATATCCACTTATTATGATAAACAATTTAGTCACAATAAAACGTATATGAAACGGAGATGTCGCGTCGGTTCAATAAAAAGGGTACATTTTTTTGGTATTAATTGAATTTGACGAATCGTCCCGTCATAAACGAAGCTGTATTCGCTGATAAGTGATGTAAAAACTTCACTATGTCGGCTAAAATTAGCATTGCACTATAGCGATGTGTTTTGTGTCGATACAATTCAGTTGTTATTTTTGGAAAAAAGCGTACCTAGCAAAAAGTCACATTAAATTTAATCTGAATGGAGCGGTTGAAAATCGAATAACGCTATTTGACGTTCATTTAAATTGTTTTTTTTTGCAGGCACTGTTTTCAGTTCAAAATACTTAGAGCTGCCCAAGAGTGCAAAAAAATTTGCTACCGTTTTTGCTAAACGAGTAGCTTATTCTGCTGCTCCACGGGACTGCACAGACTGCGAATGTACCTCACTTCATAACGGATTGCCATATATGGAATGTACCCCTTGTACATATCCTAGGTCCAGTATGGAACATCATGTAAGCATATTAAATTTTAAAAAATTACTATAGTTTTATATAATTGCTATACCGGGTGTCACAAGAAAAAGGGCACAGGCTGCTACTTTTTTAGTTTCAAAAATATCAAGAATGAAATTCGAGATATTTCTATAACTTCATAACGTGCAAATTTTCTGTGAAAAAACAGTTTAAAGTTACTTCCGGTTTTACCGGAAGTGACCCCTACTTTTTATTTTATATAGGAACCTGTATATTTTTATGGACTATCGTAGTTAGCCTAGCTTTTCAACGATATATCACAAGTTAACTTTTGTTTTCAAAATGGCGGCTGGACAGCCATTTTTTCGAAAAAATCTAGTCACTATATTTATTTTAAATAGTCCAAAATAAACTTATTTCTAAATTTTTTAGAACATTCGATTTACAAATCGTTTTGGGCACTAAGAAATTATTTAATTTTTTTCATTTTTCACCACTCACGATATTTTTAATGACACCCTGTATATTTTTGTTACAGTCATTTTCGCCGCAAAATTACCTTTTTAAAGATGTGTACCATGCTAGCCTTTATTTTCAAGACGGCGATATGTCAGCCATTTTTGACAAACCAGGATAGATCTTATTTAAAAATAAATTTTATAGTCATTTTGAAAATAAAGGTTAACATGTAATGTAACGATTTTAATTTAAATTGAAATTTCCGAAAAAATTATAAATAAGCTTATTGTGGATTGTTTAAAACAAGTTTTTTGTAAAAAGTCACTGCATTTTTTTTTCGTAAAGTGGCATTGTTCAATTTTCAAAAAATGACTATTTAGTCGCCATTTTCAAAACAAAAGTTAACTTGTGATATATCGGTAAAAAGCTAATTTTAGTTTGAATACGATAGTTCATAAAAACATACAAGGTCCTATTTAAAATAAAAAAGTAGGGGGTCACATCCTTTAAAACCGGAAACAACTTTCAATTGTTTTTTAATAAAAAATTTGGCCCTTATGGAGAAATGGCGACCTGTACTCTGTCTTCTGTGTCATCTGGTACAGGAAATCGCTAATTAATATCAGATATTAATGAGTATATGAACATACTTGTACAGCATGTCCAATCTCCTTGAACTTGCATGATATCACCTTTATCAGCATACTTAAAATTATACGATTTTTGCAACGTCCTGCTACATTTAAAAGAAAATACAGGGTATTTGGTAGCGAATGGGGAATACTGTAAGAGTATGTTCTTGACGCCAAACATTAACTTGATGTAACTACAAAAATTTGTTAAGCCCGTTTTACAGCCCGCAATTCTTTGTGCAATACGCAATAGTCTTGATCAAAGGCATGCGCGGTATTATCGTTTCATGCAAGTCTTTTGCAACTTCTACGTGTTACATCGAAACGAGCGATTTTTCTTGCAAATTTTGGAGGAAATCTCGTATTGTCAACATAGAAACAAAAAGAGTTGCCGAGTTTACGTTACTTATTTTGTTATGATTTCGTTGAATGGCGTGGATTTTATGGAGATTTGAAAAAGTTGTTTTTAATTTGTTGATTCTTCAAGATTAATTTTATTACTTTAAAACAATATTGTTCGCAAAAATCGCGAAGTTGCGTAGCCGTAAACCTAAATCTCATGTATGCTAGAGAATTGCAAACTGTTAAACGTATCTGTCAAAATATATTGCACCCCAGATCTTGTCATATTTGTCTTGTAAGCAATATTCTTGCACAAAATATTGCGGACTGTAAAACGGGCTTAATGACTGAAATACTGAGAGTGGCAAGTTAATATATATTTTTAAGGTTCTTCTATTTTATTGACCAAAAATTTTGTAAACAAGGGTTTATTTCGATTAGGAATCTAAATATGTGTACACATTTTTGATATTTGGTAGGGGTGCCAGATGCGTATCGGTTTTATCCAACATTGAAAATTTTGTACTCTTCAGTGTACGTGAAATTGGAAGAGAAATTTGAATTATCCTACCTTTTCCACATGAAAACGGAAAACGTATTCGATGTCGCTAGAGGCAACCGTTTTAAAGATAAGAGTATTTTAAACTGGTGTTACAGCGACATAATAGTAAAGAAAAAAATATATGAATATAAAACGGATGGTTTTGTAAATAATGCAATAACCTATCTGCTTTAAAGGTAAAAATAAACTGAACAGGTCTTACAAATTATAAATGTTCCTCTTTTACGATCGGCGCCCTGATGGGTCCCCACACTTATTTTTTTATCTTCTTCATATTAAGTATCGAAATATTCCATAGACAGAATGGTCCACTTGTTGAAATATATAATTATATCAAATATTTTTTCAATCAATTTAAACTTATGTATTTTTATTCAGTTGCGAAAAAGAAATTTTGGTTGGACCGTTTTATGTTGATCTTGTTATTAAAATATATCTGTTCAAGTTTTGACATAGTGGTAAATTTTAAAAATATAGTGCTCTTTACGTAGTTAGAATATCATAATGCCTCATCACCATTCGTTCTCGAGTAGCGAAATGGCGAATATAGTTGCAGTATATGCACAAATATATTTTACTGACGATATGAAGATTTTTTTTTAAAGAATTATCATATTTTAGTAAAAAATATTGAAACTTTTATTTAAAAATTTAAAAAAAAAAATAAAATTGGTTCTAAAGCAACCCCGCGATGGGTCTACATTTTTTTGTTTACTTTTTTATTTGTGGCCAATGTAACTCTACTTTGGCACCCATTTTATTATTTTTTTCTCGAAAACGTTTATCGTAAAAAACCCATTTTATGGCAGGTTATACGTATGACCTGTATTGCTACCCTTGATTTTTTCCAAGTCGATTCGATTATAGATACAATCCTTAGGATTAAAAATATCTCATAACCTGCACAAAGTAGTCCCGTTTTACGGTAATCAATTAAATCGAAATTTTGAAAAAAAACATTTCAAATGACTTATGAAGTCGGCGTTAAACTATTAAACTGTAATAAATAGATATTTTTCGAGTTATTAGATCCGTTTATATCCTTAAACGGTATAAGTTCTCAAAAAACTAGTATCAAAGATCCATTACAGCTTACGCAATAGATAACTCATTTAAATGGGACGCCTTGAATCGGTCCGGAGGCATCAATGCTCGCCGAATTTATATTATTTCGTGCGGTAACCCTCGACTCGCGAACGGGAACGAGTCGCGACGTTTCCAAATTTCCAAACTCTAAATATTAGAAGAGATCTTTTAGTTAAAAGAGAAATATTGAATTTGGCCGTTAATCTTTGGGGTTGAAATTTGATACAGGTTAGCTTGAAATAAAGTTTCTACGAGTAAGCATATATTTTAATAGAAAAGAAACTTATTCCTACTAAAACCTAAATAACTAAATCAAAGAAACAACGCTAAATATTATTTTAATCAAAAAGCAGTTTTAAACCTATTAACTTATACGGGAAGAGGAACATTTTTTGCTTTTTAAGATACTTGTTTGTACGGGGTGAGCTATTTTTATTTTATTATGACACCCACCTACAGGGTTGTTTATTAACAAAGATAGAGAAACAGTGTAAATAAAAAAGGGGTAGGGTATGGCATACGTTTTTTTTAATGGAATACCGTGTATATTGTTTATTTTTATGAAAAGCCATTCTCTATTGATTTGAAAAATATATAATTTGATTATATTGGCGCTTATTAATGATTTTAATTTAACTGCAACATTACTTGCCATATAAGTCTACGATAATATTATAATATAATGCAAAACGTGTTACAGTTAAACCAAAATAATTGAGAAGCGTGTTGCGCCAAAGTATTCAAACTATATATCTTTGAAATCAGGAAAAAGACGACTATTCATAAAAATTATAAAACTGCAGGGTGTTCCATTTAAAAAAACGTATATGTTTTAGTGCATACAGATAGGCATGCGATAGTTGTTTGTTTTTTAATAGCGAGTTCTGGCGGTTTAAAAGAAACCCTAAAGCTTTTATTTATACACTTTTTCTCTATCTTCATTAATAAAACAATGTTACATGTAATCACTCACCCTGTACATTTTTGAAACAAGTCAAAAAGTAATTATCACTTTTTTAAACTAGGTAATCAAAAAGAAGCTAAATAATTGCTTTTTACTAAACACATCGTAAGTAAGACAAGCGGGTTTTTCCTCAACACACATTGCGCGTTAATTTTTCGGATGAATGCAGGCTTTTCAGTGCCTGTATCCATTTAGGGGGTCCTGAACGTCGCCGTGTCTTGTTCAATCTACTGCGTAGCTATATTGACCTATTCGAGTATCAAATACATGGTTTTTTGTTAGTACCTAGTAATTAAAGAGTATTTTGACACCGACTTTGCTCTTCACTACAAATTAAACATTTTGAAAATAAAAATAACAAAATGTACAAACATATTTCAACTGTTATGATTTGTTGGAAAATATAAAATTGCCTTTACTGAAGCTTATAAATTAGTTTAAATTGTTGTAACAATCCAGGTTTCAAGTGCCTCATGTGAGGGAACTTTCTCTTGTTTAAGAATAATAAAAACAATTTTAAGAAATATAATTGGAGGAAACAGCAGACTATCAAACATGGCAAATTTATCAATTGAGGAATCATTGGTAGAAAAAATAAATCTTGAAAAATTTTATCGATAAATTCGCGGAAAATAAAAGACGAATAAACTTAATTTTATGATTTGACAATTTTATATAGGTAAACTTTGTGCATATATAATTAAAAATGTTACTTTGTTAAAATTATTCCCAGTTGAATTAAGTTATTTCATCTTTCTTCCGACATTACGTTTGAACTATTGAGGTAGATATACTTTTGATGCTGTAGCGGTATATTTTTGCAGTTAAAGGTTATCTCGTTGGGAAAACAAAATGTATATTTCACCACAGACAGCAAAAAACCTTGAAATTCAAAAACGCATAACCCTCAAGAGTGTATAGCTTACCAAAACTCCATAAACAAAGTATTCCCCTTAGACCAGTTGTGTCATGTATACAATCACCTTTAGAAAATCTATCAAAGTTCCTTAAAAATATTATCCAAAAAATTATAAATCAAAATAATTTTTATATAAAAGATTCTGTGGATTTTAAATATAAAATAAAAGATGTCTTGCCAATTGATTACATACTAATATCCCTATGTGTAATCTTATACACCAACGTACCTATACATTTGGCAAGCGAAAGAATTACAAAAAAAATGGATTAAACTTAAAATATACACTGATATACCTTTAAATGATTTCTTAAAAGCTGTAGAGCTTACTTTAAATGCAACATATTTTACGTATAATACTTTCTATAAACAAATAGAAGGATTTGTCATGGGTTTATCAATTTCGAGTGGTATTGCTCAGCTTGTAATGGAAGATCTCGAAGAATCTATATTAAGGAACGTAAGTTACCAAATACCATTCTTCTATAGATACGTGGATGATTGTTTACCAGCAATACCAAAAAACAGTCATCTTAACATATTAGAAAAATTTAATAGTTATCAACAAACTTCAATTTACAATAGCAACAGAAAAGAATAAGAAAATACATTTTTTAGACCTCACGTTGCATCATAATACCAATTGTATACACGCAGAATGGTGCTCAAAAGGAACATGGTCTTCTAGATACCTAAATTATACTAATACTAAAAATTTAATTTAAAAACCAGTTATCATTGGACTTGCCCATCGGGCAATAAAGGTATCCGATTCAGAATATAGAACAAACGTTATAAAAAAAGAAAAAGATGCACTCAAACTAAACAACTATCCCGATCGTCTAAATAACACTATTTTCAAAAGACGTATTCATATATTTTACAACCAACTATGAAAAACTAATCCTTCAAAAAATCAAAACAAAAATTATCTTCCTTTACCATATGTTAAAGGTCTATCAGAAAAACTAAAAAATGTATTTAAACAATATAATATTGCCATAGCACATAAAGGATATCAGCTATTAAAAATCAATTTCAGTCAATTAAAATACAAATTTCCGAAAATAAAAAAACATATGCGTAGTGTAAAAAATTCCTTGTCACTACTACAGTGTGTATATTGGGCAAACCAGTCAATATCTAAAAAACCGAAATAATAACCACAAATATGACAAAAATAATAAGACCGCTCTTATAAACCATTGTCTAGAAAAAATCATACATTTAATTACGAAAAACATACAAAAAATTATTGAAACTAAAAATCCAAATGCCATAAATATATTTCAACATCTTAAAATAGTAACATTTTAAGGAAAATCCAATTCCATTTAGCAGACACCTTTGTAAACTCTAAACAAAAAAACAATAGAGATGAAATCACCTACATCGATAGCAATTCACATATCAGCATTCAGTCTGTAAAAGTTACTTGTCCAATAAACGTTTATTTTTATGATTTTGCTATTGAGAAGTCGTCAAAATTAAGTGTCTTTTTAAATGTATGAGCTAGTTAAATGTAATAGACTAAGTGATGCAAATAAGAAAACTTTTTAAATCTTGACAAAAAATGAAGGATTTGCTGTTAATAATTGTTTCTAGGTAAGTGGAAATAAAAAGTTACACGTTACAGGACATGTCTTTGTAATTAAAAAATTTTTAGTTGTCATATAACTTCTGAAGAAGGGCGAAATAAACCGAAAAAAATCAACACGTCTTTCCTTCTACACGGACCTTAAAAAATCAAAAGCAAGAAAATATATATACAATATTATAAAAGTTATTATATATATATATATATATATATATATATATATATATATATATATATATATATATATATATATATATATATATATATATATACATATATATATATATATATATACATATATATACATATATATATACATATATATATATATATATATATATATATATATATATATATATATATATATATATATATGCCTCCCTGTGTTGTGTGCTTTTTATGAAAAAGTGCTTTAAAAATAATACAATTAACTTTCACGTACAAGAAAATGCACTAAAATTACGAGCGAAATTTTCATGCTGCAAACGTGTGTGTTTCAAATACTGTGGCGCGTTTTAGACAGAATCCAAAACTATATACAACAAATAAATGGGCGCTGCCACAGTTTAACCCCATTTGTGTTCAAAACGGGTAATAAGTGTCTGAACTTTCATACTGTTTGCGAAACAAACAATAACGTGGTAGAGGTTTTATAGAACTATTAAGCCACGTCTAAAATTATGGATCAAGAATATTCGCTTGTTGTGTCGATAGTATAACAAATGCCTTTAAGTAAGGTTTATAGCCTATATTTGTCTTAAACAGGGCGGTAGGAAATCCCTTCTCTGTCCACAATAAGAATAAAAGACTCATACATGGGTCCCAATATGCAGGTTAAGGAACTTCTAGTCCTTAATACACATTTTTATATTATTAAAAAAAAAAACAAAAAACTTGCCTGTTTAGAACTGAATATGGGAGGTATACACGTTAAAGATATATTTTTTTCTTCTCACTAAGTTATTATTAAAAATTATATATTTGCTAAATGTATTATATGCCTTTTGCATATGCTGCATACCATATATGCATATTAATTAATACAAAAAATAAAATTAAAACTACTTCTGAACCCTTGTTACTGAAAAATACAACTACTTTCGGCTTGAATTGCTTTGCCAGGCACCATGTAGTAATATAGGAAAAGAGACCACAAACAAACTAACATAAGCGACAGTTTGCTTTATATAGAAAGCTAGTATCCCGTATAAACCAAAAAATTAAAATAAAAGTAATTCTTAATCCTTCGTACCCCCCATGTCATGTTTGACACGACTTACCCATTTATTATTTTTATTATAATTGCGTTTATTTGGTAAACACAATTTGGCATTTAATATATGATAGTACTTTTCAAAATTTGGACAGGATCGGTGAAATGTATTTTGTTTTTCGATCTCCATCCATTTTTATTGCCGCTAAAGGAATTTGAGAAGATATTTGTAAATCTCTGCTTCCATATCGGGTTAAAAAGTATGCTTTGTCAAAATGTTCATTCACTCATCGCGTAAAAACTTATAGTTTCCTTGCAGGCGAAAAATTTTTGAATTATTTTCCATACTCAATTTTACCCAATTTCCTGGCCTTGGTAATAGTTATTAGTGTATCTATAGCGCAAAGTAATGTATTGCCGCTTGAGAAAGCATATTGTTAGTGATATTTTGAAAGCACCAATCTTACTTTGCTCTCGAAAAACACACACAACCTTTTCAACAGTTGCAGTTTTAGTAGTTGAATATATTCGGGCATGTCGTTACAATAATAATGGTTATTATAATTATACTGTTTAACAGTACATATTTAACATTTGAGTTGATGGTGTCAATAATATACTTACTGATGAGTATTAAAAGTAAATGAACAATTATTGTTACAATTGCGTATTGCTGTTCTCGATTCAGATGATGAATTAATTGAAATCTCTTCTGTTATTAATGACTCATCAAATCTTCTGGGCTATGTCAATTTTATTATTAATAGCCTCATCTATATATCATTTTGCGACACAGGAGCTCTTCCAGCCTCCGTGCAGCAGCTTGTTTTGGGCAACTCCCTTTTAAATATTTAAGAAAAAATCGACGTGAGGTTGTTTTTATGGGCCGTAAGTGGCAGTATTTTATATATAACGACAATTAATCTATTGAGTCGGTATTAGTTATTGTAAAAATATGGCTTGCTTTTTTTCTCTTCGAACTTGGAATTTGCACAATAGACATCGAGTCTTTATCGTGAATGTCGTCGATAGTCATTTTAACACTGAGTTCATAATGTAAAAAAGTCTTATACCGTTTTATATCGATATTAGCATGTACGGATATTGTCTATTTTAATAATGAATAAATAGACCAACCGAAGGTGGCTTTAGTACCTTTACAGGTGGTATTGTACTTTTCATAGACGCTCTCGCTCGGTAATGGTACGTCGGGAAAAATGCTTCTATGAGGTCGATCGTAGAAGATAAATAGGCGCATCTTCTGGTAAAAACAAATTTTTGGTAGAGCTGATAATAAACTGAGCTGTGGAGTCCGATATGGGCAGATTTTTTGAAACCCTGTTGAAACACGATTCAGGTCTTAAGGTAAATTTATTGAAATGGGAATTTTTTTCATATTTCCCATCTAAAAATCTCGAAAAACTTCATAAATCAGCAATGTCGGAGCATGGCATGTCTCTTTAAAAAAATACAAAGGCTAAAAAAAATGGAAAAATACAAAGGCTAAAAAAAATGGGGTAACTCTGGAGGCATTTTGTGGGGCCGAAACCCGATCTACTTAGTGAAGATGAAACGAGGGTTTGATAGGAAATGTAAAGGAAATTTCAAGTCAAAACAGGGTACCTATATAAAATGAACGGGCAAAAATAATTTTTTGCCCATTCATTTTTCGTATATTTCACTGTTTATTTTTTTTTCAAAAACAATGTTTCTGGGGGGAGAAATTTACTGAGCCCAAAAAGTACCTACGAAGAGTTAATAAAAAACACGTCGAGAGAATTACGCTTTGGTTTATACAGGACGAGCGATCTGAAATTCAAATTTGAACTTTCTGCCATGTTGTCGACCAGTGTTTCACGCCCGGCCCCTGCAGCATCTAAACGGTTTTTCCTGGGAAAACACCGAATAAACTCCTATGTGTCATTTATATATTGGCATCACATTCAGCCCGATCGGTGATAAGGCTGATTTTTGAGAAAATTTTGAACTGTTGCATGCACAGGTTGGCCTTTAGTCTTCGTAGGAGAGTATCGGCATAGCAAGATATCTTGAGAGAACTTCGTTACAGTCACCAGGTTTTGAACAGGTGGTATTGCTTTTTATATTTACTTATGGACTTCTCTGGTAGTAAATTTGAAGTTGCAGATTTGTCTACTTCAGAAATATCAAGTGGAGTACCGGAACAATAATCATTTTCTTTCTCCAAAATGATTAAATAAGTATTATATTAATATTGCGGTACGGAAAGAAAAAATATCCTTAAATTGACATAATTTTAAATACCGCGTGTAACTTCGCCGGGTCAACGAGCGAACGATAGTCATTTGTTGTCGGTTGCCATGAACGCAAAATATGGATGCTTCGATGTCACCGATTTTGCTATTTCATTTGAATTTACGAGTTAGTTATTTTGAGCTTGTCAATCATTTTTGTCCCGCAGAAAAAATCATAATGGCTATATTTCGAAAGGTTCTCAAAAACCAGCCTTGCCGCCGATCAGGCTGAATTTTATTCTTTCGCCCAGGATCAACCATTTAGAAGATACTAAGCTGAACTTGAAAAAATTGCTTATATTTGGTATGCACCCTATATGCTATAATAGCATATGTATGCATATATGTCTTACTACCTATCACGATGAATTATAAAAATATTAATTTTTTTTAATTTGGACAAAATGGGGTTTTACTTCCAAAACAGTTTATATGTTTATCCGTATTAAAATGCTAAAATAATACGTACTATGAAAATCTGGTAACCCTGGTTGTCTCCGCATAGCTACCAAATACCGAATAAAAGAAACTCTTATTTTTTTGTTCAAATAAAAACTGAATGAAATATTTTTACAGTTAGTGGTCAGAATGCAGAGTTTCTACTCGGCTATCGTAACAATTATCAAGTAACCCTGTATATAGAGTACGTCGAAAATTGAATATCAGTCTTTATTTCTCGTATCATTTTACGAAATATTATACGTATAAAACAGCATTACGTGGCGTCCCTGCAAAACACTGATGGTGCTTCTTCTAGTAATCCGGGAAGAAAAAGCATTTGTAAAAATTATTTATAGTTCTTTAGTTAATAGATGAATTAAAGCTAGTGCTGCTGCGAGTGAAACATGTGATTTGACCAAGATACTTCGGACTACAGTGAAAAGAATCGTGTCATATCCCATTACATTAAGAACGAAACGTATAGATGCCGATTCCACCAAATGTTTCGAGGAAGGCGACAAGGACTTGATATAGCGAAAAGTCTACACCGTCTACGAAGATCAACGTGTACCTACATTTAAAACTCTAAAGCAACGGCCCACTATTGATGAAAACCAAATAAGCTATGCATCACTAGCCTTTGGAGAGTTTTGTCTAAAATGGGCTTCAGATATCGCACAATTGACAAACAGCAAGTACCTTATGGCGTAAAGTCCCTATGAACTTACCAATACATGCGAACGGCAGCCAGTCATCTTTTCGGAGAGCTGTAGGTTGCACGTTCTCGGGTACACCTTTAGAAATTAAAGGGGCGCCACCTAATTGACTTTGACTCAATTAGGAAGAAATCTATATCGATATTTAAATGCTGAAGAAATAGAGATTTGGAGAACTTTTCAATAAAACACTGTACAAAGGGCAGACTGTCAAATTTTAAAGATACCTTTGTTCATTTGTTCCTTTTTTTTTTAGAGTTGTTTTAAAAAATTTATGTTTAACAATTTAAGTGATGTTAAGAAATAAAAATAAATACATCAAGCAAGTACTATGTAAAAATATAAAATATATCAAAGATGTGAAATATATTAGAATGTTAATGCCATTATATCATCAACCTGTGAAAATCTGGCGAAATGTCATGATGCAAATATGAAAATTAAATTAAATAGCGCACAGGGAATCAAAAATTCATGAATTTTCTTTTACCACACTGCCGCAAGGAAAAAGTTATAAAAATATTAAGTATTTCGCCAAGGCTGTTTTACAAAAAATAGGTTACTTACTTCCTTTCTGCTACCTTATGTAAAATTTATAAATATAAATTTAAAAATCAATTCTTTGTAGTCTTACAGGAAGGAACTCCAAAACCATTGTAGAACTCTCGGTTTATGTACCCCAAAAATTACACCATAAACTTGTAACTATATCCCAAAACCATATCTTGAATTTTTAACCGGAAACCCTACAAACGATTGTCTTAAAATAAAATAAACACGGAATGTGGAAAACAAGTTATTTACAACAAAACTATTTAGACATTGCCCGACCTCTAGTCATCTAGAGGGCTCCTGCGACATCAACGGTCACCAACAAAAGGAAATTTCCAGACATCTAGAAAGGCTTCTCGAGGAAACGACAGCCAAAACAAAGTTCAGGACGCCATTCTGTTTATAAAAGATAATTGCGAATTAGCTCACAGCAGGAAACTAATTTGAAAATCGACTTACCACGTTGTTGATCAAATGTGGAACCAAACAAAACGGGACCAAAATTTAGGGCCAGATGATGTCCATAAATAGGCCTTAGCTTTCAACGGCACTGCACTTTAAAAGAAATTACTTAGGCATACTTTCAGTAATTTTAAAAAAGTGGTCCATTAAGGCACTTTTATAAGCCAATAGAAAGGGGCGAGAAAATCAACTCCAGAAGATTCGAAGAAATTTGACATTCCCCTCCATCATTCTTCCTCACTTCAGACTTATGCCAAATTAAGGCCATAAAATAAAATTATAATTAGAGTGGAATCCACTGCCGGTGCCACTAGTACGTAAGAGTCAGAACCCGACAATATCCGGTGCACCCCGAATAGAGCTGGCGAATTGCCGCTGAGCAGAACCAAAATGACACCTGAAACGAAAAAAAACCAGACATTGTCAAAGCTGGCTGGATGCCGAAAAATAAGAAACTATAGTGACAGAAGAGAAAGGCAGGCAAATTCAGAATATTTCTAAACAAAACAAAAACAAATTTCTTTTGTCTTAATTTAGAGAAGTTGAAAATACTTTACAAAATGTAATCCAATGAATAATGAATAAAACATATTGAGGTATGTAAGATGTAATTTACATAAAATCTTGATATTTTAAAGGTTATATTTAACTGCAAAGTTATAAGGTTTAATGTCTGTTTAACATTCCATACAAAGCAAACATAAAGAAAAGCAGCTTGGATAAATGAAAACAAAAAGCTATGTAAAATGAAACTTTCTAATAGTTCAAATGTTCCCAAAGTGTTAAATTGATATTTTACAAGAAAGAAGAGAGTAAATATGTTTATCATAATTCGTGTGAGTGAAATGGACTGAAAGAAGAAACCAAAAAAACAGAATATTTTATTGTAAATGAAAAAATTGTTATTTTCATTAATGAAGGAGGCCAGTATCTTATTAACTAAAACTGATTATACATTCAGAATATGTCACTTTCAATAGTAACACCCAATTAGTATAGATTCTATCAACTTTCTTTTATGAAGTGTATGATATGTAAATTTGGAAAAATCCATTCGACAGGATGGTGATAGAACACTGTGTGAAAATTAGTAACTATATAACTAGCCAAATTTTGTAATTGCCTCAGTGTTACTATAAACTAAATAATTATACATAAATTTCAAAATGTTATAAGCTTAGGAATCCGAGCGATTACAAATATAGCATCTTGAGTATGCAACATCGATAATAAAATAGTCAATCAGAACCGTTTTTCGTAACAAGCACTTTACTTATATCTCATTACAGTTTGGCCACAAAACTCTATAATATTTCTACATAGTTTTACATTGTGGTGATAATTTCCCAAATTCGACAGTATTTAACTACAAAAATAAATATGGACGTCACGCTCGTGTTTGCGGTTTACCATGCTTTAATATCGACACGCTTTACTGAAAGCAAATATGAGAAAATGATTTAACTATTTTATCCGAGTTACCTGCTCGTCCCTAATTAAGGTAAACATTTGTAGTTAATGTAATATTTGATTTGTTGAAGAATTCTATATTTTCAGAAATATATGAGCATTAAAATTTATTTTTCCTACCACCACATATGAAACTAACGAGAAAGTGCCTTATACCAAACGGATCTTCGTATCGTATTTGGTTTTTCGTCTATTAATAAAATAAAACATGTTTTTTCGTGTTTTTTAGAATTTCCCATGATATACGATAACTATCGAAAAATTGAAATATCGTTTAACATTTTTAAGAAAGGTTTTTACGGTCTAATGAAGCATTTTGAAAATGGGCGAGATCGAAGTTTGGGAAGTATTTTTTTTTATTTTTAAACTTCATTTTTTGGTAAAAAAAAGGGTGCATTGAACGGCCCTTGGTGGCCAAACGGTTCAAGTTTTCTACAAAACTAAAAAGATTCTGAAAGATGAAGCAAAAAGTTCTTAGAGCGATTTTTTTCAAAAAAAGTGTGAAAAAATTACATTTACCGCCGATTCTTTAAAAAATATTCAGTTTTCTTAATTTTTTTTAGATTCTTTTTTGCTCTCGCTCGCTAAAGAATAGTTTGATTGAAAATTGCCATATGGCAAAATTAATGAGGAGGTAAGAGGTACAAAAATGCGGTTAAAGTTTGCAGATAAATGCTTCATGAGAAAAACTACTTGCGTGTATAACCGAAAACAATTAACTATCAACGGCAATAACCTTTATTTTTCAATGTTAAAATATTTATCCCAATCTGTTTTCAATTTGACTATTCTCGGTTTTGCGTTCAAAAAATATGAATTTTTTACTCTTTAATATCCCTACAGACATATTTTTTTAAATATGTTGTAACCTAAAATTGCTAAAATGTTGAGAAAATTTAACTTATATTTTTCGAAAATTTTTGCGATTACAATCCTGTTTATACTACTACCCGTGTATAAGATATTACATATATAATATATGCTTTATTACTACTTATCCGCCCAGTATAAATAAAATCCGAATCAAGTATTATAAGACCCCGTATGTGTATGCATGACCCTTAAGAAAAATGTGCTATACATACATACTGCCCCTATATAACATAGTGTATGCTTTACTACTAATCCCAACCGTATAATTATGAAGTTCGTATTTACTACATTACACTTCTTATGTTAAAAATATGCTACCATAAAATCAAGTAAAATGTAGAAAATTTGATCCCGTATACTGTGCAAACCTGCCAAAGTGTCAAAATATCTCGGCCTATATTATACTGAAAAATCTACCTATCCTGTACTCAATTACAGGCAAGCATTTCGCTACTCTAACTCATTGAAAAAAAGTAATCGACTAGCACTTGCATCAAACGAATATCGGCATTTATCATATACTGAAAATAACAGCTAATTTTCTTAAAGGTATTTTAGAAAATTGGGGAAAGTATTAAAGTAAGTAAAAACATTCAAATTTTAATTTACCAGTTTTAAAAATACACAAAGAATCGTTTTTGATCCTTAAAATCCAATCAAAATTATCCAAATATATACTCATTTAATTCTGACACGCGTTCTTAACCACGCTTTACTCTGGTATTGTTAAAGGCAACTCGATACTTTTTTACGAGTTTTTAATTGATAGAACTTAAAAATAAAAATGGGGTCATATTTTTTCACTACCCATTTTCTTGACCTGGGACAAATATGCAACTTCCATTCTGCCCATTCGTTTTTCGAGGACTAAATACCAACCGGTGCATGCAACAGTTTAAAAATTTCTCAAAAATCAGCCTTATCACCGATCGGGCTGGGTGTGGTACCAATCTCTAAAGAATACATAGGCGTTTATTCGGTGTATTTGCTAAGTTCGCCTAGGATAAACCGTTTACATACTACATAGTCGGGCGTGAAACACTGGCCGAGAACATGGACAGAAAGTTCAAATTTGAATTTCAAATGGCTCGTCCTGTATAAGCCAAAGCGTAATTCTCTCGATGTGGTTTTTTTAACTCTTGGGAGATACTTTTGAGCTCAGTAAACTTTCCCCTCAGAAGCATTGTTTTTGAAAAAACTAGTAAAGTATACGAGAAATTAATAGACAAGAAATTATTTCTTTAGTTTTTTTTTTGAATTTCGACCGCTTTCCCGTCATTTTCGGTATTTTGACTTCAAATCTCCTTTAAATTTCCTATCGAACCCACGTCTTATCTTCGCTAAGTAGATCGGGTTTCGGCCCCGCAAAATGCCTCCAAAATTACCACATTTTTTATAGTATTTTATTTTTTTTAGCAACGTACCATGGTCCGATATTGCTGATTTATGAACTTTTTCGAGATTTCTAGATGGAATATCTGAAAAAAATGTCCCATCTCAAAAATTTAACTTCGAGACCTGAATCGAAAAATGTGCCGATTTCGTCTATGAAAACTGGATATTTTTCAGTTTTCCGGTTTCTACCAAATTTTTTTCAAGTTTGATTTTATGATATTTAGGTACCACGTAGAAGTAAATAGTAAATTGGAAGTTGTACAAAATATTTTAAAGTTTTTGAATCCGCTCTACTTTTAATTTCAAAAAATTGTAACTTTTTTTAATTTTCATCTGATTCCGTGGATATTCTGGCGGGACCTCGAAACATCGACGTACCTTTAAAAAAAACAAATACCCCCGAACTTCAGGGCATTTTGCTGATTTATAATAACATTTAATATTGGTCTGGGGAAGAAGAATACTACCAAACAGGAACAAAATTAAATGCTATACATATAATACATATTTAAAATAAAATTGAGGCAATATTTCGAAACACGGCGAAAAGCGTCAAATTTATTTAATGTTTTGATGGGATCTTTCGACACTTTGGCAAGTTTTCAGTATGTAGTTAAAGCATATATTGTGTTATACAGGGAAGTAGGTAATTTTTTATTTCTTTAGAAATTCTGGTTTAAGAAATATTTTTTTTCGGTTTGGGTAATAAATTGCCGAAATTTTGTTTTCGCGGTCTTGAATTTTAATTTTTTTACTGAATCGAAAGTATCGAGTTGGGGTTTTCAGTAATATGATATTGCATGTAACTTTTGACAGCTGCAAAAAAATATGTTTTCCTCGTGAATTTTAAATACAGTTTTCATGGTTTTTTTAACTTTTATATAATATAATAAAAAATATATATCAGTCAAAAAAATTAATTAATCCCCATAAGTGCTTAAAATTTTTAAATATGGTTTTCATAGTTCCATGTAAATTCTAGAGGCGTAATTTATAAAAAAAACTGTCTTTTTCCCGTAACTTCTAAACTTCTAAAAAATTTCATACGGTTTTTATAGTTCAATGTAACTTTTAGTGATAAAAAAATATTTTGACATCTGCTAAAAAAATGTCTTTTTCCCGTAACTTCTGAACTACTTAAATTTTATAAAGACAGTTTTCATAGTTCCATGTGATTTTTAATGGCGTAATTTATTTGAAAGGGTATTTTGACATCTGGCAAAAAAAAACAGTTTTTCCCATAACTTTTGAACTGCTTAATAATTTAAATGTAAACTTACTGATTTAGACGATGTTCTGATTTATTTCTGAAGCTGAAATATTCTAAAGCAGCTTCTGTGGCATCTATTTTGTCGGCTTCGATTCTGGTGATTGTTTGAGGAAACTGGGAGGCTAGATTGTATACGAACCACATACACATTTCTGACATAAGATTACTAAAAAAAACTGCCTAATAATTCTTAAATAAATAAAACATGCATTACTTAATCCAAGGCTGAACATCGAGAAGTATTCCATTTTTAACAGATTTCAAAAAAGGAGAAGGTTCTTAATGCGAACTTATTTATTTATTTATGTATACCGATTACTCTATCATGCTTTGACCAATTTGGATGACATTTTCAGGAAAAATTCGGAGTATTGGTTCCATAATATGCATGTTGAAAAAAACCATTCATTTCTGCTAGATAAATTTGAAATTTTTAAATAAATTGTCTTAAAATTTGATGTATGAAATTTAATTAGCCAGAAATTAATTTAGGCACACTTTATAGTGCAATTTTGCTAACGGTTTTAATTTTTGACAAATTGTATTGCTCACTTTCATGCATACGTATAGATAGCGGGTAGCAAAGGAATCTTTAATATCGGAAAAAAAAATCGAAAGAAGCGATTAGAATGTTTTACTCTGGGGATGCATGTCAGCTCCCAGTGTAGGAAATTAATGAAAATGTTCAGAAACTACGATACATTATACACAGCGATATATTTTCCAGCAGGGCAATGATCCTGAATGTACCTCAAAGTTGGTAAGAGAGTGGATGATCCGAATGTGCACCAATAATTGCATAACCTCCTAAATCCCCAGATCTCAACCTTATTGAATACTTGTGGGAAGAAATAAAGCGTCGTGTTCGTAAACAAAATGCTCAATAAAGAAGAACTAAAAAATAGAATTTAGCAAGAGTGGTAAAATATTGCGGCAAAAGTTGCTTAGAAAATAGTTTTAAGTAGACCAAGAGAAGAAACAGTGTTATAAACGCTAGTGGCAATTCCACAAAGTATTACAGTTCGAAAAAGTAACAAATGCTAGCCAGAAATATTAGTAAACGGAGGATTTTTTTGCGTAATTTTCAATACATAAAAATGGTTTTTGTTTTAGTACCCAATTAAACTTTCACAAAATGTTTTGCTTCTTATTCATGTTGTATTATATTTCTGATGTTTAATGTTAAATATTTAGCGTTAGTAAAAGTAAATTGTCGAATCTAAGATGGCGGTGTAATAACATATTTAAAAAATCAACCTGAAAAACTACTTGTTCGATTAATTTCAAATCTTATGCAAGCATTAAGTGCGATATAGAGATAAACTAGTAAAATTGTGGTATGAATTCAAAATAGCGAAACAAAATGGCGACCAAATAAAATGTTTGAAAAATCAGTGTAAAAACAACTTATTCAATTTATTTTAAAATATGTCCAAGAATGAAGTGTAGCAAAGGTAGGAACTGGTAAAATATTGGTACGAATCCAATATGGTTGAGCAAAATAGCGCTCAATAAAAATATTTGAAAAAGCAGTATATATACGCATATGTGTTACCAAATGACCATATGCGGAACTAAATTGGGTTACACTTGATTATTCCAAATGAAAAGAAAGATTTATATGGTGGGAAGTTCCGGGTAGAGGAAATTTACCATCTTTTTATAAAAAAAATGATTACAATGTCTCCTAAAAAGCACATTTGTACAAACTACAGTACTAAAATTAAATTGATTTGTGAACTCTTTTTATAACTCATTATTGCTAAAAATACATAAAAATGCCCCTAATCCTTTCCTCATATGCGCTCTCTAGTATAGGGTTGAGTAAAACCGCTGCACTTGGAAATGCAGCTGTTTAATTAAGTGGTCTATTATGTAGACACATTAAACCAGAAACTGTTAAGATATTATGTTTCGCTTATTGCTTAATAAGCGCTAATTGCCCACTTACAATAGATAGCAATAATAGATGCATGTGTTAAACTTAACTATAACTTCTCAGTTATATTCCCGCACAATTTACAATGTTGAAAAGTATGTGTTTTTCGATGAGCCGAAAAGTATTTAAAAAAATACCAACCTATACAGTAAGCAACAAAGGTCTGGAAACCTCCAATAATCGCTCATCCAATATTAAATAAATTTGCACCAGCCATGTATGGAAATAGGGTTTTTAACGAATATTTCCGAAACTACCTGGAATTGTATCAATTTCTCAACAGTGGCATTGCTAGGGTAAACAAGGGGCACTCTGCCCCCCCTTTAACTAGTGCCTTTCTTCTGAAAGCGATGCGCTGTTTCCAATAAATGTTATCTTGTGAAATTAACTATTATTATTACAATCGTATGGGCGAGTGGGGAGACGTATTTGCAAAGATTTTCTTTTTACCAAGTGTTATTTTGTGTTTCAGTGTCGAAAAACATATTTATTTGAAACTAATAATTTATAAAAGTAGATAGAATACATAAATTCACAACATTCTTCTTTTTGTTACAAAAAAAATTGTTTCTTTGACAACAAAATTCCATGTTTATATGATTTTGTTACTCGCGTTATTTTGTGATACCAGTAGTAACAACAAATTTTAAGTTCCCGCGCAGGTTTCCTCAATGAGCCCCCTATATTTACGCATGGCAAATAACTGAGGACTAAAAAAGGGTGATTCATAATCCTTTTATAAAAAAAATGCAAGCCCAAAAATAGCCCCCTCCTGCGCTATTTCCGCCACTGCTCAAAGGCTTACTGTGCGTCATTTTGTTCCATCATATTGAATTCCTACCACTATTTTATCAGTTTCTGCCACATTTGATTTTTGGGCACAATTTAAAATAAATTCAATAAGTAGTTTTTACATTGACCTACTCTGCCATTTTGTTACTCATGTTGAATTCGTACCAGTTTATACTTATATCATATTTTATTTTTCTCTAAAACTTAACGTTAGTTGAATAAGATTTTTAAAAAATTTATTTGGTCGCCATTTTGTTCCGTACCATACCTTTGCTAGTTTATCTTTCTATCACACCTAATACTTGCACAAAATTTGTAATTAATCTAATAAGTAGTTTTTTCAGGCCCCCATTTTGCTTTGTTATCTTATATTCATACCAAAATGTTACCAGTTCAGTCCTATGTAACACTTGATTGTTGAGCAAAATTTGAGAAAATTTGGATATCGCCATCTTGTCCCGGCATATTGGATTTTTACCAAAATATTACTAGGTCATCCCCATATACCCTTAGATTTTGACAAAAATGTGGCTAGTGTTTTGGTAGCAAGATGAGAAATTATTGTGCTTTCCGGTCTGACAGAACGTACAGCATCTTCTATCTTTCCAGTTTCACGAAATTTTTTTATTAATTTTACTTACAGTAGATTTGGTTATTGGATTTTTGGTAAGATAGTTTTCATAAAAAATATATTTCAGGTTGATTCTGTCCCCATTACCCAGTTTAATTAAAATTTCAATTCTTTGGGTTGTAGTTAAACGATCCATTTTTTTAAATCAACAAAACTGATATTGTCAAATATATCAGGTAACTTTTTGTGTGCAGGTATTTTAATAAAAGATAATACATTAAATTATGAATATCAGACCCTTATCTTCGCAAAAACTGTTGACTTTTATAAAAAATGCTTTCAATAAAAAGTATTGAGAATTTTAGGCAAGATTTTAAAAAAGTGATATAATATAGGGTATTTTATTAAAAAAAAATTATAACAGAAAAACGGTAAACTCGGCAGCAATGCGCCATTGGATCCGGCATAATTTCAAGTGTACATATTTTTATTAAATTCAGGTAAGCGGTACCTGAGATGTTTCGCCGTTTCCTTACTTTTGTTATACGCTGTATGTAATGAAATATTTTTTCTCTTAGTTCGAGGGTATGGCAAAACATTAAAGCATTTCAAGGTTAGCGCCAACCTATCTAGGGGAAAAAATTGAAATGGCGGTACTACCTTAATTGTTGCTTACAAAATTCATCCAAGCTGGTCAAATGTTCTGGGAGTAATCGGTGTATATACAGAACCACGGTACTAATATTTGGTATATATAAGCGCCATCGGTAAATTTTTAGTTTCGCCTACCATCGCGGATTTTAACGAAAGTTGGTTAGAATTTGGGGCGCTGACCACGAATCACCTTTTTGAGGCTTCGTTTCATTTTCGAGTTATTCATCAAGTTCACAATTTTGTACTCACCATTTTTCACCTTCTTTTGAACTTCACCTAGTAAATTTTATAGTAAATCGAGTAAACACACAATTGAACTACTATACTACTAATAATACTACATATTTTTTAATTTATAATGGTATTTAACATAAAAACCATTTAAATAAAATCGTATTTAGTATTGGTAAGAATTATCAATCCAAGAGCAAAGGCAGTCAAAATTCAAATTTAATATTTTAGAAATTTTATCAGCGTTAAAGTTTTTAGTACAGTTGATTATAGATATTTTGTTACATAGGTGAATCTGGTAGATGTCACCTTGGCGCTAAAGAACAAAAAACCTTTTATGACAAGTACATACCGCTACAAGGCCAAAGGGTCATTTTTAATCCGTTTTGTATTTTCGGCGTCAATACTAACCCACTGAAAGTGCAGTTGCCAGAATAAGAATAGGTATGACAATTGTTACGAGCTTCTTTAGTAAACAACTATCATACTTTTCTTATGGCTTTAATGACGGCTTTGTTGACGACCCTGGTGCTAACCTGGCGCGGATCCACTTACTTTATCACGACGATACAGCATCGACAGATCGGTGGTTAGATAATCTGTGTTTTGCAATTAAATTTAAGTTTTGGTTTGAATTTACATAAGAAAATAAAAACTTTGTTGCAATTTTATATTATACATATACAGATATACGGTTCCTCTAAAACATGCACTTTTAATTAATTTTTCCTAAAACTTGGAGAATGTAAGTCTGGATTCTTCCCCCTTCATTTTTATTTTAAGGTAATATTAATATTCAATTCGTTTTTCGTTCTTCGAAAAAAGCTAAATGTCAGAGGTTTTTTTGTAAAATGTCATTCTATGCAAACGCGAATAAAATATTCCTCTTTCCGGCTAGTCTGCGGATACCGTTTCGATATTTCCATAATTCTAGACTCAATGTCAAGCGTCAGTTACTTCAGAAATTACGTTTAGTTTTCATTAATATGCATTGAAACATGATCTTCGGACCCAAAAATTTCCGACGTTTTTTTTATCACTTTCACAAATAATAGCGAGTAGTGAGTAATTTCAACCAAACTACGTATGTACAGGGAGTCTGATGTAAGATGATGCACTACCTTATCACGAAGTTGTATAAGGTACAAAAAAATGTTAAATACAAAAGTCTTTCGGTTTAATTTGAATTTTTAAATTATATTATATTCATTATACAGGGTACTTGTTTATATAGCTCTGACCAGGTATCCACTTTCTTATTTTATAGTCTATTTTTAGATATTTTAGTAGATCTTTTGAAGGCAAGTACAACAATATATCGTCGGTGAAACCAGAAAATAGTGTAACTCCAAAAATAAATATTTTTCAGGAGAGTATTTTTTCCGAATAACTATTAAAAAATATATACTGTTATGATAAAAACTAATTTGTTTAAGACAATTTGAAGGTTACCTGTGAAGATAAGACTTATTAATAGATTTACATATTCGAATTTTGTTTTATATGGAGATACACCTTTTTCGTCTCCATGTATGTTTTCTTGGTGGGATATACACAATTTTCCATAATAATTCAAAGAATAATATAATACTGATTACACTTTTTTATTGATAAAATACAAAATAGAATTAGAGTGTAATTATTATTATTATCAAGAAAAGGAAATAAAATATATATACCTATATATATATATATATATATACAATAATATGTTTTACATAGTTACAAATTCAGTGGTGGGGAATATTATCATAAAAATAATGAAAATCTGATTTTAGACTATTTTTTAATGACTGTAGATGCTCGAATTTTTCCCTTTTAATTTTTCTTCTTTCAGCATAAAGGTTTTGTAGTAAACTGAAATCATAACATTGCCTATTCTGTTTCAATGCTCTATGGTTGTATTCCTGCCAAACAACATCACTGTGCCTCAATTTATACTTTAGTATGCCATCTTCACTGTATTTTAGCTGTTTTATGTCTGTTACTAGAGGAGTACCAACTCCACGACCAGGTCTAATGGAGGTATAATTTTTCAAAGCCGTGAAGTCTTTAAAAAATGAGTGTTCGAGATAGGACACTTTGTAAGGAAATGGATTTCGACGCGCATTTTCACAGTGTGTTACGTAATCTGCTGGTACATTGATATCTTGGTTACGAATTCTTCTTTCTATCGTTGAATGCATTGAGTCCGCTTCCATTTGAGTGTGGCCCCTAGAAAGGTATTTTTGGATTATTGTCACTTTATGCATCATCGATATGTTGATTAATGTATTTGACAAAGTTGTATTTCTATTTTGAGCATTACACCCATCACTCCAAAAAATTATTGTTCTGTTATCCTCTTTCATTTTTGGTACGACTTCTTCTTCCACGAATGATACTAAAATTGATGAAAATTCATTAGCAGTTACGGCTCCTTCTATTTCACTCCATAGATAACAGTAACCCTCCTTAGTCCTAATGTTAAAGATGGTAAAGTTATGAACCGCCAATTTTGTTTTGTAGTACATAGCAGAAACTTTGTTTCTCGGAGCTAGTAAAACCGATTGCATGTCCATTGTAAAAATGAAATCCGTATCAGCCCCGGTTTTGTCAAAATTCTTTTCTTCTCTCGCTTCTTGTTTTAATATTAGGTGATGTTGATATTTTTCCTCCGTAAGGTTTTGGCTTTTGAATGCCACGCAAGTATCACACTGATCTTTTTTAGGGTGATATAAAGATAGGTTCAACTGTTGAAACATGTCATTAAAAAATGTTCGGGAATATGGCTTTATATTGTGCTCTGTGCAATATTTATCCGAATAAAAACGATACAATTCCTGCTTCGTTTGCCACATTGGTTCTAAATACAGTTTTTGTGTCGTAGAACGACAATAGTGGGATTCCATTTTAGGTAATAAATCAAAAAAAGCCTTTAGTTTTTCTTTAACAATTTCAGATACCGCACTCTGTCTGGTATTTTTTTTCTCCTTAGACTGTAGCATTGCTTCTTCACGATCTATTTCAGAAACATTGTTTGATTCAATCTCGAATTTAATCCATTTTAAAACGCAGTTATACTTTAATCCCAGAGTGGCATTAAACATTTTTTTGCATACCCGATATCTCACCATATCTTGTTCAAGATAATATTTTATAGAGTAATTCCGACGAGAATTTTCCAATTCACCCCTCCTTCTTTTAACTGTTTGTAATAAAGCAAGGCCCCTCACGTATTCCCGTTTTGAAGCCCATGATTTTCTCCAAAATGATTCAAACAAAATTTTTCTCTTAACGTTTGTAAGCTTCTTACATTTAAGAGAATTATCTTTTTCTGACAATTTACATGCGCATGGATTTAGTAAAAATTTTCCAGGTTTTTTAATCTCATAATTCCATTTGCCATCTTGTTTCTTTTTGCCGGAATAAGACAATCCAAACTCTCTTCTGTCTTTATTTATTTGGTAAGCAACATCCCTCTTTTCACTGTTGATCTTTCTTTTCTTTCTCGGATTATTTTCTGTTGCTGATTCGTCGCCATCACTTTCGTTTGATACATCTGGATGTATTGATGTATGGTGCTCGCTTCCGTCGCTGCTATCGGTGTTTTCTTCTTCCATTATTTCCATATTCCACTCCGATCCACTCGTATTTCTATCATCCGACAATACCGATGCTCTGTGATCACTTTCTTTCCTACTTTGCCCAATTTGATTTCTAAAATTGGAACTGAGAACTATACCTTCACAAGAGGTTCCTTCTGTTTGCTTTTTACTTAAAATATTTTCGTCCAATTTCAATTCGTTTTGTACCATGCTTGAGTTGTTTAAGTTTAAATTGTCGTTATTAACAAAACTAACCATCTCGTCCATAGTATCCAAGTATGTTGTATTCTCAGCACTATCCATCCCAAATAATATTTCGTTATTTAGTGCCTCATTTAATGCACTAAGTTGTTCTTCATCCGCATTTATCGATGACGCTAGTGGTGATGTTTCTTGTTCATTCGAGGCTGGCATCATCTTTAACATCTCCACTATCTTAAGTCCGCGTGACATCATGTAAAGTCTGGAATAGAGGTAAAAACAATATATTAACATATTAAAAATAATAATAATAAAAACCACGCTGGGTAGTTGACTTATTGAACTACGAGCAATTAAGCGGTTATTAAACTCGAATATAATCAGTAACCCAGCCGTCTTTTTAAATTTTAATGATATTATTATTATGTTACAGAGTGTCGCATAATAACAAATAGTTTCACATATTTGTACTATCTAGTGTATCCAGGATACTTTTGCCAGATGACCTGCCTCAAGTACCCCCCAAACCATACTCAAAATCCCCCCGAAATTCGGGTTTTAGAGTAAAAACTCCTTAAAATAAAAAAAATTGGCTGCCTAAAAAGTTACTGTTTCTTCCTTCATATACGACACCCATGAAAAACAAGGAAGGGGAAGTCTAGTTAAAAAAAAACTTATCTCTTTTTGTAAACAAATAAAAAATGCCATATAAAATAATGTTTCGAAAACTTAAATAATGTTTGCTTTTAAACATTTTGGTTGGGAGGGACCCTTTTGCCTCCTCTCTAAATACGCCACTGCATAAATAACTCGAGACAACAAAAACGCATTTTTTCGTTGCAGTAGTCTTTTTATCAACCTCAATGCTGCCTTTAGAGGCAAAGTCAGTTAGACGCGCATCGAGCGCTTTGCTCTAAACAGTATTTTAAGTTAAATCGCCGCGCGCCGCCTGCTGTAAACCCCGATTTCATTTTTGTCCCCCCGCAAAAAAAATCCGAACACTCAACACTTTGTTCTCTCCCAAACTAGCATTACTGGTTCAGTTCAGGGTTCAGGATAAGGAACTGAATGGGGATATTAAAACCAGCGACGGTAAAGTATACTAATCAGCGCCATCCATAGCATGATCCGGGGAGAATAATGGTACGCCCGATTTCTTACTTTATCCAAACCTGTATATTGACTGACATAATATCATTATTTGCCAATAATAAGCTTGTTTGGCATTAACATTTAAAAGTCAAACAATACAATCTACCTAGGAAAAAGATGTAACTCCATACACACATCGTTACTTACCTCAGGAAAAAGGTGTAACTCCATACAAACATTCTTACATTATTTATTGTGTCTAAAGTGAAACTACAGGACTAAATAGTTGTTAGAAAGTATAATCAATATCTTACCTTTATATATAATCATAGAAAAAAAAAACAATCCGCTCTTTCACTTATTTCGGCCACTTTTTCCGAGCACAAGTTTTAAAAATATATATCGCCGTGCGATTTTCGGAGATACACTATTTTCTTGACAGTTTAGGCCCGCCACGGAGATACATCAAAATATAAAATAACATTACAGGAATCTTTTTTAACAAATATGCATTTCTGACTTGACCACTGAATGGAAACCAATCACAACCAATAGTTGGCGCTAATATCTCTATTTGCCATAAAAGTGGAGATACACCGTTTTCTGGTTTCACCGACGATATAACAGTATGGTTAATATACGTTTCTGATATATTGGCGTTAATCGTACAAGTCACATTTTCGGTCACATTGAGTTTATCTTGAAAATGTATTTTTTAAACGTATTTCTATCGTTGAACACAGAAAGGGTACATGTTAGAATATTTGTTACTGTACAAAATTAGATGTGAAATTTTCATTTACTGCAGAAACGATACAAGTCGGCGACTTGTATCCTTTCTGCAATACATGAGTGGTGCGTTGCACAGGGTGCCATTTCTAAAACATCAGCTGTTATAATAAAAGAAAACGAGGCGTATTAAACGCAGATACATACAAACGAAATCGTATAAAAAGAAATCGGTAAGTTCCACTACTTAATGATATTATTAGTATTTGTGCTAAACTATCATATTTTTTAGCATTAAAGGCACACGTTATACGAACTACAAAGGTAATGTGGCAAATCTATTGGGGGGCATACCAAGAAACTAAAAGGTATATTTTAACGTAAATACGTTCCTTACTTTTCTTACGGAGGTCAAGCAAGCACTGTTGTTACGGGGGAGTTTATTAACAATTTGATAAAACACACGTTTTGTTTAAAACTAGCTGTTAATTTGCAAAGGCCCGAAAAAATAGCCAATAAACTTCCGTTAATACAAATTTTTGGATAAAAAAACGTATTTTATTTCTTAATCCTAGAAGTTGATTGAAGAAAGGATACATGTTTCAAATTTTGTTAATTTTTTTTGCACGTCAAATTCAATTAAATAAGCAAAAAAAATATCACTGAATAGTATAATAAGCTATCCTTTTAAGGATATTATACCTACTCCTAATATGTAGATCACAAAATTTAAAACAAACACATTTTGTTGTTTTTCTCGAAACTGTCATTTTGTCACATGGACCCTTTCTGCAATAAGCGATTCAAATATCCAAATAAATAAAAATTACTTAATGAATAACAATTTAAAGCCTTCTGAATGTAGAACTTAAAAAAATTAATGTGCTTTTATAACTTAAATAATAGTTTATGGTTTTAATGATGGTTTTCACGACGAATCTGAGGTAATCTAACACCTAACGAGACAGATCCATCTAACACTACATATTCAGCTCCTGAAGGTTATTAGAATAAAATATGTGGATTTTAGAACTACAATTTGATAATTTTTTTATTTGGATTTCGATTTAAGTTTTAGTTTTTATATTAAAAAAGAATTTATTTTTTATTAGAGGTAGATTTTAGACTATTTAGGTCTTGTTAAATGAGAGAATAATATAGATGGATTTTAATTTTTATATTCAGAAAAATTTAAAAATTGTGAATCAAAGTAAAATATCTATATGTATCTGATTTCCTAGGAAAATCAAAATAATGAGAAATTTCCACAGAAACATTTTTGCATATTTTATAAGACAAGCGGAATGGAAAATAAACAAAATATCCATGTAATTGATTTCAGGTATTCCAAAGTACAGATATTTTCTCAGAAAATGAGAAAAGCAAATTTCCGCAGAATTTTTTTTGCATTTTTATTTTGAGAAACATTTCAAAATTCAAATCAAAGCAATTTTTGTATGTAACAGGTTTCAAGTATTCTAAAGTGTAAACAATTTCCTCGGAATAAGGAAATAAAAAACTTCCGCACAAATGTTTTGGTATTTTTATGTTCAGAAAAATGTTTGGAGTGGCAAGCAAAGGAAAGTTTTCATGTAAATGATTTCATGTATACTAAAGTGCGAATAATGAGAATTATGCATTTCCGCAGAAAAGATCTTATTTTCCGCTTCTGTAAGACATAAACTAGTTGGTTTCCTTATAACTGATTGCTGGTGAACGAAAGTTGATCCCTTGCATGGGACACCCTCTACGAAAACGTATATATAATAGTAAAGCATCATAACTTGTCATATATGCTTAATATATTACATCAGTGTATAATAATTACGTGACATGTATATGTATAATTATTTGACATCTAATTTGGATATCACGCAGCTTAGATATTTATCTTAGAAATGCAAAAAGCTGTGATATATTTTATTTATAGTTTAACCCGTCTTTATTAGTTTTATTCTTGAAGAATAATTTTATTTTTTGTTTGTTTCAGAGCTATTACGAAGAAGATGATTTCTTTTGAACTACCTTTTAATTTATTTCTAGTATAATTAAGATTAAGATAAGTTATTTATCTTCTGTAGATTTTCTAAATAATTTCTTTAGTTTAATAATACATTGATTCTAAAATAGTTTGTTTTATTTCATTTGTTTCGGTTAGTGCGACAAGACTCAAACATTTTTCGCATTTGTATTTTGAGAAGACAGTCAAACTGGATGTTTGCAGCTGTGTGTGCTACTTCAAATTATATGGTGTTTATATATATTCAAATCAAATGGTGTTTATATATCTTTCAACTTTTGAAGAGGGCAATTCAACGAAGAGTAAATAAAAATGCTTTATATCCTTGTTATTATAAGATATAGAAAAAATATTAAATATAAAAGTTGCTAAAATTTTTATGAGGAATTTGATCTTGCTTTCGAACACACAAATGATCATCAGTTAGGAAATCATGGTTCATCTTCACCTTTCGCCCGGGATTGCACGAGGCATCTTCAGAGATCGTTAAAACATAACCGTTTACACACTGCAAAACACTGAATTCATTCAATTTTTTTCAAACAGGCATTATTAAAAATTCATACAGATGAAGCCCATCTTCCTGTCTTACTATCCTATAATTTCTCAAAAGATTACACAAAAAAATTGTTATTGAAAAAAAAATTATGCATATTAGCGTTTAAATAATTATTTTAAAGCCTATTCAAAACGTTTATCCTAATGTTAATATGCTATTTTTATATAATCAACATATTTTTTGTGACATTCCACGTTAAATATCCCTAGAACGGTTATATTTTCATATATTATAAGAATCATTGCGATAGTTTCACTATATATCTATTTATTTAATGTTCAATTGTTCTTCCGAAAATACATTTTAATTCTTTTCAAAAAGCTCAATTACTTTTATATTTAAGATGTTCTTTGATTTATAACAACAGAGACATACATTACTTTTACGCTTCTTCTTATCACTCTATACATGCTCCAGTAATAACTTTTCAGTATCAAAGACGCCTATATTAGGGGTGACCAAACAATCGATCAGTATCGATTGGTCGATCGGCAAGGGTTTTAAAGTCGATCGGGAAAGAATTTAATTTCATAAGAGACATCTTTTATTTAATCGTGTGATATTTTCCAAAGGTATTTTGTATATTTCGCTCCCGTGGTTTCTCTAATTACTGACTAGAGTCGATTACTGATCCTTCTAAAGTCTGGTGGTACAGGGTGTTCGCAGTTAAATGGACCCCCCCCTTAACTTTTTAATTTGACGTTTGACAAAAAAATGTCAAATATAAAAGTTTTATAATTCAATGTGAATTTTTTTAAAAACCTCTTTCCATATGTACTGGGTGTTTCAGAAAGTCTGGGCGTGGTTCAACTTTCCTATTTTAAATACCTACCCCATTTTTTTATTGGATTTTTAAATTCTCCTAAAAATTCCAGACATATTTTATATAGCATACCCTACACCTAAATTTAACCCATAAAAAGATATTACCGCCAGATTTTTTCTATTCAAACAACAAAGAATTAACAGGTATTAACAGAACTAATCTAATTATTATTATATTAATTATTAATTATTATTATATTAATTATTAATTATTATTATATTAATTATTAATTATTATTAAATTAATTATTAATTATTATTATATTATTAATTATTATTATATTATTAACTACTAATTAAAAATGTGTCTAGCGGAGTTAGATCGGGACTATTTGGAGGCCACTTAATTGTCCCATGTTTTCCAATCCACGTTCCATACTGTCCATTTAAATAGGTTGTTACCATCCTTACGTAAATGAGAATTTTCTTTACTGAGAAAAACATGGCCACTTCTAGTTTATATGGTACAGAAAAAAACAGACTCATCTATAAAATGAGTACCTAAAAGTCCAAGAGAGTACGAAGAAGTAGTTAGATAAGCTCCTTAACAAATAACTTGTAAAGTACTTTTTGCCAGTCTTAGTTATAGGGTAATCTAAGCTCTGGATTGGAAATACTTAATGGACTGTATAACTTTAATTGCGTAATCAAATATTGAATTTAAATTAATATATATATATGAGATAACAAAATTACAAAAATTTATGACAATAGAAATTCGTGGTCTTCAAATATGAGACAAGACAATAATTAAAATAATGACAACGCGAACTATAATGGGTATTTACATGTTAACTGCAGCGCTGACTTAAAACTATATCAAATACACTGTAAAGCTGCAACCAACAAACTACCATGAGTTCTACGAGCGTGGTGACCCGTCTGATTGATGCGGAGCGTAGGTGGCGGTTGACGAGTGGTAGTTTTTACAAGTGCGAAAATTGAACAAGTAGAGGAGCTCAATTTATATTGCCATGTTAAACATAAAGAAAACAATATTTATTTATCATTGAACATACCGCCAAACGAAAACGCATAAAATAAATTAAAAAAAGAAAAATATACAAATGCGTCCAACAGAACCATAAAGCGTATATATATATATATATATGTATATATATATATATATATATATATATATATATATATATATATATATATGCCGCGACATTGTTAATTTACGGCAGAACTTACTCAAGGTCACCGTACTGCAAAATCGTGTCAGCTCAAGAACAGATTAGTACACAGGAAGCTGAAAATAAAACCAACATCCAGTTTTCCATTTACGTCTGTTTTTCATTCAACATCAGAGTCCTGAGGAGATCTCCCCAGGTGCCAGGGTGAACCCTCCCTCAACACCAGCGTTGTCGCAGGGAGGACGTCCTGCAATCGGCCTGGACAGAGAAGAAGGAATCTTTTAGTTAATAAATTGTAGGAGCAACAGTGGCAAATAATTGCCGCTGTTCCTTAGAGAATTACTGGTTTATTTTTATTTATTAATATATATATATATATATACAATGTGTCCCATTTTGGTCATACATGTATTGGGATCTTGGAAACTATAAGAGATAGAAGGACGGTTAAATGAGGAAAATTTTAGACAATTGAGTTAGTAATTGAACGGCGCTTGCTGCGAGGTTCTAGATATTTTGGTTTTTTAGATATTTTGAAAAAACAAAAAAGATGCATTTTCGAAAATGTCTCGTAATTTCTTTATTTATGAAAATTTTCAAAAACAGTAATCACATTTTCAGAGGAACTTTTTACGAGGAATCCATCTGTATGATCAGATTTTATTCACAACGTTTCTGTTTTTTGGAACCATCATCAACTTCTTTTTTTTAAATACGGACCTGCATTTTTTATTTCAGATTTTAAGAGCTTCTGATATTCCAAAATCAATGACGTAACGCACTTATTATAAAATTTTATATTTTTGCTACTTTCCATAAGAACTCCATGTGTTAGAGAGAGACCTAAACCCATATCTTCTGACTCTTTCTAACACATTGACTTCTTATGGAAAGTACCAAAAATATAAATTTTCGAAAGAAGTGCGTTACGTCATTGATTTTGGGATATCAGAAGCTCGTAAAATCCGGAATAAAAAATGCAGGTCCGTATTTAAAAAAAAGAAGTTGATGATGGTTCCAAAAAACCGAAACGTTGTAAATAAAATCTGACAATACAGATGAATTCCTCATAAAAAGTTCCTCTGAAAATGTGATTACTGTTTTTGAAAATTTTCATAAATAAAGAAATTACGGGCCATTTTCAAAAATGCATCTTTTTTGTTTTTTCAAAATATCTAAAAAACCAAAATATCTAGAACCTCGCAGCAAGAGCCATTCAATTATTAACTAAATTGTCTAAAACTTTCCTCATTTAACCTTCCTTCTATCTCTTATAGTTCGCAAGATCCCAATACATGTATGACCAAAATGGGACACACTGTATATATATATATATATATATATATATATATATATATATATATATACATACATAAATACATATATATACATATACATATATATATATATATATATATATATATATATATATATATATATATATATATATATATAGCTAGTAGAGCTTAGCAAGATCACTGGTTTTATCTGACGATTATCCTAGCAATTTTGGAATTGGAATTATCTAACGATTATCCTAGCAACCGAGCATTAGAATTTTTTTTGAGCGCGCTGATCATCCGTCAATGCATTGGCTTGACGTAGCTAACCGTACGAGCTCATCATAAAAGCCCTATGTGCAACTATTTATTTAAACATGGGATTTTATCGCTTAAATGTCCTGACGGTCACTACTGGCCGTACACTCCATTTAAAACAGCACTTATTGTTCATCATCGGGCACTTTTAGAAAACCTCGTCTTCTTATGAGGAAACGCGAGTACTTTAAGACTTTAAACGTTATCTGTTTAGATATCACAACAAATATGGTCGACCATAAATTAATCCTGCTAGTGCAAGATTACAAATAATTATACGGCATAACAAGTTCACACAGGGAATCAATTAAAGAGAAATAATTTGTATAATTTGCACCCTCGTGGAGTCAATGTACCGGAAATTTTCATCCAAAAATCACCCTCCCAGGTGTTTACATAGCTCAAAAAATATCTCTCTTCGTATAAAGATGAGCCGCCATATTGGATTCCATTCCATCCGCAAAAATCCCTTGATATTTTAGTCAATCGTATAAGTAATTTTTGAGTTATACCGCTCACCAGACAGAACGACAGTCCGAACGGAAATGGGAGAACATGTTTTTTACCGCATATTCTCCTCGTAAGGGGGAAGTAAAAAGATATATTACAATATTAACAAAACTTTTCTTGTTTTAAATATAATGACCTATAATTTAAAATATTTTTAAATTCTGCGGGAAAAAAGAGGCAATAAGGTTAAGAAAAATAATCAATAATAATAATAATAATAATACTAAAGTAAAAGAAAATGGATGTTTTAACCTAAATAACCCGAAAACTGCTATATTTTTACATATAACATGTTATACAAAATAGAAGATTCTAAAAATGTGGTCAAATCTAGGTCATTATATTTAAAATAAGAAACATTTTGCTTTTTTTATCATATATTTTTGTTATTTGATGCTCATTGATATTTTTTAATATCAATTTAAATTCTTTATAAAGTCCTAGTAACTTCTATTTTTAATATGTTTTCTCTATCCCATAATAACGGAGATAGAAAACATTTTTATGAGATTATGTCAATTATTAATAAATATATACTATTGCTAGAATTTGCATTGCATTTCCACTTTGATTTTATTCCTGTAAATTTGTCTCAAATATGAACAAAGCAAAGGTGGGTTTCATTAAAACATACATATTTCAAGTAAATAGGCATTACCTGGGCAACGGAACATTTATTATGCTTGATGAGTAAGGCTTTCTAACGTTTAGAGCTGCGCCGGAAATGTTTTATACTCGTGATTCATCTAGTACACTAATTAAAACGCAATGTCGAAAATATGTGAGGTGATAAAGATAACTCTTAATAATTTCTAATCAACGCTTTTAAATTAAGTTAAGCAAACTACTCAACATACGACTTTTAATTTAGAGAAAAAAATTACTATTTCTTGTAAAAAATGTGTAGTAAATTGTAAAAATGTAGTTTGCTGTTGATTATTAACTATAAAGAAGATAAATGTTAATTATTAAAAAAAAAACAAAAAATCTGACGGCCTAGAACTAGTATAATATAGGAAAAAAGCCTAAAAATTAGTAGAATAACCTACACTTTACTTTATGTATATGCTTATTACGAGTATTGCCAATCTCTGGTATATAATTACACCCATTGCTCACTACGTTACAGCAGGGCGTTCTGCTGCAATGCAGTAAACGTTTTATTTCATATTAGGCGTTAACCCCTTAACTACTGACATCTTATTTTCTGTCACATAAGCTGACATGGAGTCTGGCAGACTCGCAGAGAAAAACTCTGTAAAAGTTCTAACTTTATCATATTAAACCAGCCATGACAAACATGCGGCCCAGTGAGCATTTTTCTGCGGCCCAAATCAGTTTTAAAAACAGCCAGATAATGCGGCATGCGAACAAGTTGAACCGTTTGACCGTTTTTGAAAGCGCGCGCCGCTGCAACAACGATTGGTATAATAAAATGTACAATTGTACATAGTGCCATCTATGTTTAGGAGGATGAACTACACATATTCAACCTAAAACCTAAAGCCAAACGTTATCTGGCTTGTTCCATGATATTCTATCGCGTAAAAACACAGACGACGCTATAGGAACGTTCTGGAAAGAACTCGAGAAATCACAATCCGTATATAAGCCGTGTTCGATTGAGTTCAGTCGTTCAGTGTTTAGTCAGTTATGAGTCAGTTGCGTTAGAGTTTCGAGTTGAGTTGCGCACTTATTGTTACAACACTTAACAGTACTTATTATGATTTATTTCGGATACAGTTTTTAACATGTCTCTTTCAAAACCAAGTGCAAGTAAGAGGAAACTTGTAGATGAGCATCGTATCTTTCAAGAAAAGTGGAATTAAAGTTTTTTTTGCTGTGAAGTGAAAGAAAAAATTATTTGTTTGATTTGTAATAATACAGTCGGTGTCCCAAAATTATATAATATAAAACGTCACTATGATATTCATAAAACTATGTTTGACAAGTATACAGGCATGGTCAGAAACGAAAAGTTAAGTAAGTTAAAATCTCGGTTGAAAGATCAGCAGCTTATGTTTACACGTCCAAAGCAAGAAAATGAATCTGTCCTTCAAGCGAGCTACGTACTGTCGGAGTTGATCGCGAAACACTCAAAACCATTTGTTGAAGGTGAATTTATAAAACAGTGCCCTGTAAAGGCCGCGGAAATTGTAAGTCCCGGGAGCGTGAAGGCATTTCAAAATATATCCTTGTCCCGGAATTCGGTCGCTGAAAGAGTTACTGAGTTGGCTGCCAATATAAGTGATCAGATAAAAACAAATTCAAAATCTTTCATTGCATTTTCTATTGCCTGTGACGAAAGTACGGATGTGTGTGGTGTGGCGCAACTCGCTGTTTTTCTTCGTGCGATTAATACAGATATCAATGTGTATGAAGAATTACTGGAATTAGTACCATTGCATGATACAACAACTGGAAAGGATATTTTCAATGCTGTTTATGGACTTCTGCAAAAGTACAATTTAGATTTGTCAAAACTGTGTTCCGTTGCAACAGACGGAGCTCCTTCAATGACTGGAGTCAAAAATGGCTTCGTTAAAATATTACAGACAAAGATCAGAAAAACAGGCAGTGACAAACAAGATTTACATCATATTCATTGTATAATCGACCAAGAAGTTTTATGCTCAAAAGTAATCAAGTTGGAAAGTGTTTTAAAATCAGTGAAAAAAATTATAAACTTCATAAGGTCACGAGGCCTTAATCAGCGACAGTTTTCTGCATTTTTACGTTGATTTAGAAAGTGAGTACACTGGTTTATATATATATATATAAATACATATATATATATATATATATATATATATATATATATATATATATATATATATATATATATATATATATATATATATATATATATATATATATATATATATATATATATATATATATATATATATATATATATATATATATATATATATATATATATATATATATATATATATATATATATATATATATATATATATATATATATATATATTATATATATATATATATATATATATATATATATATATATATATATATATATATATATATATATATATATATATATATATATATATATATATATATATATATATATATATATATATATATATATATATATATATATATATATATATATATATATATATATATATATATATATATATATATATATATATTTTGATACTTCACTCATCAAAATTGGTCCAGGCATTATTAGCTTGTATGTTGTAACAATGGATACTTACATCACTTACATGCATACGCATTACTCCTCTCTCAAAAATGAGCTATGTTTTACAAAACAAATGCATTATCAAAAAAAAATAAAAATCTAGATAAAATACATTGTTTTCATTAACACTAGCGAATTTCTAAAAGGAAAATTTTATTTTTTATTTTATTATTTTAAAGCAACAGGAAAAGTGCGTTAGTTCCACATATGCGTTTTATAGATCTAACAATAGTTGCATTTGTGGGATACAAAATCTAAGGTGGTTATAAAACGTCCCTACAAAACGCTGCAGCCTTCTAAGTTCAATTAACAGTCATAAATAATTTAAACGGGAATCAATTTACACTGCTGCAATTACGCTATACTATTAAAATTATAGTTTAAGCGTAAAAAAGGTAATACATTTATGCTTTACTGGAATATTAATAAAGCGTTAGGCAAATGCAATCGTTGCTCAAGTGCTCTACTAGATTACAATATACAAATAACGAAGAAAAAACAGATACAAGCTTCTGGTCCATTATGAAAATGAGCATTGTCAACTGCCACCGGTTCAATTGTCAGCATTGTTAACTGTCACCTTCATCAAATGAGAGTGATTTTTACTACGATATATTTCCTGTAAAACATCGTTTCATTTCGTTTTTGGCCAATAACACCGTATCTGAAAGTTTTGCCGAATTTTTGTGTAATTAATTAGAGTTCTGTGTTGACGCTTTACATGCAGGTAATTAGATTTTCAGTGTAAAATCTATATAGCTAAAAAATTCAGAAATTAGATTTTTTTAAAAAAATATTGTAAAATAAATGAAAAACACATTTCATCCCCCTAGTGTAACAAAATGAAAATTACAAATTCACTTTATCTACACTATATTATATTATATTCTTATATATTTGTAAGCCTTACGTTTGGTTAAAAAAGAAAAAAATATTATTTTTATTAAAATTAAACTCTATGCAGTATCCCGTAAATACCATAAAAATTTTTATTTTCAGTTATTATTACATTATTGTTAATGATTATTATAAGTTACTGCTGTATTATCTTCTTCCAAGTTACATCAAAAAATAGATAAAGACCCCCAGGGAGACTACATTACTCTCACTCTACTTACGGGCTTGACGAACTCGGGGCTCCAGTCATGTTCTGTGCTTGTTTGTATCGTCCCATATATATTCCTCAATCAATCATGGACAGTTCCATATTGATAAAAAACTTGCAGATGTCCAGATCCCCAGTTCCGGTCAGTGCAGTCGGTGGCCGTACGGGCCCTTCCCGATCGTCAGACAACGACCGTACAGCATCTCCATTGGATAAAAACAACCAGGCTGGCATGCAAGTAAATGCTACTGGTTTAAGCTTTAAAAGAAATCCATACTCTGAGCTAACACGGAGTAGCGCAGGCAGGACTCTCCTGGATCAAATGAAGGCAACCCCTCCTACATGTATTATGACAAGAATTCTGTAGTTAAGGCAAATGAATCTATCAATGAAGTATCTATCGCCTTTAAAATTATATAAATCTTTTATAGAGTATATGGATAGGCCAAAATATGTCAAAAAGCTGAAGAATGGCTCGCTTCTAGTTGAGGTAAGTAACAATCGACAATCAGGAAAAAATATAAAACTTTAAACACTATGCGGACTTGAAGTTACAATGCAACCCCACGAAAAGATCAATTACATTAAATCTAACTCATTGGGATCTCAACAATTCTGATGAAGATGAAATATTAGATTGCTTACAGGATCAACGCGATATAGAAGTTAAAAAAATAAGCAGTTATATAAATAAAATCACTAAAACCTCGACTTATATACTCACTTAAAAAAAAAACCACTCCCTGAATATGTTTATGCAGGCTTCCTATTTTTAAGAGTAAAACTTTACATACCAAACCCATTAACTTTCTTTAATTGCCAACGATACGGATAAAATACCATATGCCACTGCGAAACGCATATACGAATCACTAAATCCCTCTCAAAAAATCATCTATGCACGTAAGGCATCTAGTAACCCCCCTACTCGCTCTCATGTCTCCGTCCAGGTCCCCAACCATCCTCTCTTCCCTCTAATTCCCTTCCTACTCTTCTCATTACCTCTACACCCTCTCCTTTAACTTCCTCTTTCCCTCCTAATTCTTCTCCAGACGTGTACGCAAATAGGATAAAGATATATTGCTGTTACATAAAATTTCCTCTGAATCGTCAATATTCAGTTCAAATGGACATCGTTTGTAAGCCGAAAAATTAAAGAAAACCTATCACTAAATTCAACATCAGAAAAGCCAACTGAGACTTATTCAAAGAATTACTGTCTATACCTAATATCAATCCTGATCTTGAAAAATCGGTTTTTAATTTCACTCACTTTATACTAAATGCTGTGCCTTTTTAAGCGTCCTGAAAGTAAAACTTCACAACAATAAACCCCTTGTACCTTGGTGGAACGATAGGTGTAAGGAGGCCATTAAAAATCGTAAGAAAGCACTTAATATATACAAAAACTCTCCTAATACTCTAAACTTTATCAGTTCTATATTTCTATACTAATATATAAAAGACTTAGTTGACTGACTCACTCATCACGATCCAGCTCAAATCGCTTGAGGTAAAAGGCTAAATTTCGGCATACAGGTTGATTTTAGGGTGTAGAGGTTCGATAAGAAGAAATTTTTCAAAACTCAAAGATTTTTTATTTAAAAAAAACAGTCAGTTTTTCGGAAAAACGCTTGAATACGTGTTTTTTAATTTATTATTTTACATATTTTAGGATTTTTTAAAAATTCATCAAAGAGGGGAAACCACCACTTAAATAATACAATTTTTTTTATTTAAAAACCAGTCAATTTTTCGATAAAACGCTCGAACACGTGTTTCTTAATTTATTTTTTTACATATTCTAGGATTTTTAAAAAATTCATACAATCTGTCCAAAGGTGTAAATCCCTTAGATATTAGAATATATTTTATCTAAAAAAACCGTTAGTTATTAGGAAAACGCTTGAATATAATATGTTTTATATTTCATTTTTTTACATATTTAAAAAATTTTTAAAAACCGAGACCGGTTGTCTAAGGGGCTGAAACCACCCCTTTGATATTATATTTTTTATTTAAAAAACAATTAGTTATTCGGAAAAACACTTGAACACGTTCTTTTTATTTTATTTTATAACATATTTTAAAATTTTTTTATAAATTCAAATTTTTTGAAAAAGTCGTCGTTGAATAATTTTTACGATCTTTCTCAAACCGTTTGCCATAGAGAAGTTTTTGAGTACAGAGGTTCGATAAGAAGGGATTCTCCGAAACTCAGTTTCCAAGAGGGTGAACCTACCCCTTAAATGTTTATAGTGGACTCGAAAGTTGTCAAAATAACCCCTTCTTGATTTAAAGAATGAGCAATATTAACTCCAAAAAATTGTACAGCAGATGAAATAAATCTAGTTTTATTGAAAAAAATTACTGCTCCACAATTAACATACTACTCAATAGACATAGTTATAGACCGAGAAAAAGCGGTTAATTATCCTGTCGAGTTTCAACACTCTCTGAACCCTTCAGGAATCCCTCCTCATAAGTTAACTTTAAAAGTGGGGGCACCAGTGATGCTTATTCGGAATTTAAATCCACCAAAATTGTGTAATGGAACTCGGCTACAGGTTAAAACATTACAAAATACTGTAATAGAGTCTACTATTATTTCTGGCCCTGGTCTGAGAGAAACAGTTTTTATACCAGGTATCCCTTTAATTCCGTCAGACTATCCTTTTCAGTTTAAACGTGTACAGTTTCCTTTAAAGCTTTGTTTCGCCATGACAACTAACAAACCTCAAGGGCAGTCCTTAGGTAGAGCTGGAATAGAAGGGCTACGATTGTTTTTCCCATGGTCAGCTCTATGTCGCACGCTCTAGAGTAAGTTCGCGTAGTAGCTTGGCTATTTTACAGCCAAAGATTGCAACAACAAACGTGTTTTATAAAGAGTTACTTAAATAAGGCGATTTAAGTACCTCTTTACATCCCTTTCATTATAGTCATATACGCGAAGTAGCGGGTAACCGCCAGTAGAATATAAAAAACCAAGATCCTTAGCCAGGCGTATTATTCAGGAATCTAAGATATCTTCCTGGAATGAATCTAGTAGTAGAAGCCTTTCCCCTCTCACAAATAGCTCAGAGTTATGAAACAAAATCAACAGAGTTAAAGGTAAAGTTGTTAATATTATCTCTGGTATTGAAGAAAACGGAAACTGGATTGAAGACCTTCCAGACATTGCCGAAATTTTGCTTCACACTTTCGTGATTATATTCTTATTTACCACACCTCCTCTGATCAAAATATTAGCGAAGACATCTTACAGGTCAACCTGGATCCTATTCCACATTGGGCTTCGCAACTAGGCTTGTCATTTCAAGCCTCTAAATCGTCTGATTTCTATAAATGGCGTTGACATACCTTCCGCAACTACAGTCAAGTTTTTGGGATTGAACTTAGGCTCCAGCCTAACCTGGAAAACTCATATTGATGACCTAAAAGCAAAATATTTATCTAACTTGTTTATGTTAAACATATTATCTGCAGTTAACTGGGGCTCAGACAGAACTCGACTACTAAATGTATACAAAGCCCGTACACAGCAGTTCCAACTTAAAAATGATAGATTCTATCCACAATACTGCTCTCAAATGATACTTGGCGCCTTTAGAACAAGGCCTGTATTAAGCTTGTATTGTGAATCAGAATGTGCCTGTCTATCCCATAGTAGCGAATTCATCTTGATGAAATACGCCGATAAATTAATATTTCACCAGTTTATTCATCATTATAAGGAATTCTTTCCTGCCCACATAACACTCACTTACCCTTCCAGAAAATCAAGTAAAGGAGCTAACATTCGATATATCGAAATCTCTTCCGATATAAGCTCATTTCCTCCGTGGAACAGATCCATCACCCCATTTGGCGAAAATCAGTGCAATTCATCAGTAATCCGCTGGACATTCAAAGATCTTCAAAATAGCAAATACCTACACCATATACTATATACAGATGGATCCAAAAGTGAAACCCGCACGTCAGCTGTCTTTTCGAGCCCTTACAGGGAGGCTTGCTTCTTGGACAGTTCGCCTGGTATCTTATCGGCGGAACTTGAAGCAGTTTCCAAAGCTTTAATGCATATAATAAATGGGCAGTAGATACTGAAATACTTAACTCAATTGAAATGATACAATCACTATCTCCGATACATCCATTGGCGTTGAAAATACAAAACAAAATTGAAAGAATATATTCAGAGGAAGGGCGTATCCTTTATCTGGGCTCCAAGATATACGGCCATTTCTGGCAATGAGAGGACAGACCACCTTGTCAACAATAACCTCAATAATGGTATAAGAATCAATAACTCGTTCTGGTGTAGAGATCTATATGTATTCAAAAAAAATATACCAAATAATTTAATACAACTTGAATGGGATCTTCTCGAAGATGACAATAAACTCAAGTGCATTAAAAATACCTTCCACTGCACCCAACCTTTCTCGCAATGTCATCAAAGTTATGACCAGAATTCGTATAAGATACACTAAGCTCACCCATGCTCATTTAATTGAAAGAACTGACCTCCTTACATGCAATATGTGTAACGCACAACTTCTGGACAACACATCTTTACCGGATGTCACTCATATGTCCCACTACTTCTACAACCTAACCTAACTAACAACTTAGAGAATAAACTGACAGATGAAAACACACCTAATATAATTAATTTCCTCAAAGCTATAGATCTTTACCTATAACAAAATATAATCAAAAAACAAATTAATTTAGCTCGACACTAAAAGGTCCCTTGGCTGACATGTCTATAATATATATCTATCTATCTATTTAATATATAAAGAGCTGTTTTTTAAAACCAAATGTTAAAATAATATTCTTAGTATAATGGACATAATGGTAATTAAAAATAAAGTTTTATAAAATCTTGCATGTTTATTCCCATTAAACCCAATAAGACAGACATAGACGGAGAGTCAACAAGATGACGGGTTGCATAAAAATGTATTTGCTACACATCTGTAGATCGAGGGTGCGGTTCCAGTTATTTAGTATAGAGTTTATTGCCCAGGTTACAGTTTAGTATATTTTATTTTGTTTTACTATGTCTTGTTAAATATTATTCTTATATAAGGCTCAAGTTTGTATTACTAATCGCCAGACTTTCTTTACAATGGATATGTTTTTATAATTATCATTTACTGTTTTTGGCAATGTATTTTGTACAAAATACTTGAAAATAAATATAAAGCGTCCAATTTTCGATGGTTTTAAGGGATATAATTAAGATAGAGAGTTCGCGTTTTCGAGGCACAGTACTACCTTTTAGCAAAACTTACGAAGCCTTAATCAAAATTTGCATAGCTTCATTTTTGAGATACATTTAGAAATTTTAATCGATTTTTGTTCCCTTTGTATTGCAGGCTGCGAGAAAAAGGAGTTATGGTACATGTTGCGCACCACATTTTTAAAACATGCTAAATCAAATAAAAGCACCATGACACAACCATCAATCGATCGTAAGCCATAACCAGCGAGATCATCTTAGATCTAGTTCAGCGACGAATCGACGAAGCGAGGATGCAGTTAGTGGCACCCTAGGGGTTAATTTTGGTCTACGAGTAAGGAACATTGCGTGGCAGTGTAGGGATATTGCTGGGCATTATCAAGGCATTGTGGGGCATTATTAAGGCATTGCGGAGAATTTTAAGGGCACTGCGTGGCATTGCGGGGACATCGTCAAAGAAAAACGTAAAAGACTATATTATTATCCCTCATTCTTCGCCTTTTTGTATTCGTGAAAAAATCACCCTCCGAGATTTTTTTCAGATCTTTACGTTCTAGGGTCCCGAGATGACGTAAAACATGTTTTCTCGATTCCGTCGGTCTGTCTGTCGGTGTGCCTCTTCGCAGCATAGTTAAAAAACTACTAACCCGATGGAATGAAAGTTTTGGTCAACAATTAAGAGTCATATGAGGATGACCTGGTAAGATTTTGGTAAAAATCCAATATGGCAAAACAAATTGGCGGCTTAGTGAAGTTAAAAAAAAATTATTATTAGGAAAGTGCTTATACAATTCATCTCAAATTTTGGACAAAAATTAAGTATTATGTAGGAATTAAATGGAAAGATTTTGGTATGAATCTAAGATGGCGGAACAAAATGGCAGCTTAATAAAGTATTTAAAATTTCAACCTGAAAAAACTACTTAATGACTGATTTCAAATTGCGTGTTATAACTAATTGTAGTATAGAGATGAACTAGTAAAAGTGTGGAACTAATTCAAGACGGCTGAACAAAATGGCGACCTAATAAATTATAGTAATTTGGAAAAATCACTCTCTCAGGATTTACGTATATCCGTCTGTTGTCGTCCCTAGATACCAAAAATATGTTTTATCAAGTCCGTCGGTCCGGCTGTCGGTTTGTCTGTCTGTCAGTTCGCGGCATAGCTTAAAAACTACTCATCAGATTGACCTCAAATTTTAGTTAAAAATTAAGACTCATTTGGGGATGACCTGGTAATATTTTGGTTAAAATCCAATAAGCCGGAACAAGATGGCGGATTAATGAAACGTTAAAGAAATTATTACTAAAAAAACTAATTATGCAATGTACCTCAAATTTTGTACAAAAATCAAGTATTATGTAGGAATAAACTGGTTAAATATTTGTATAAATCCAAGATGGCGGAACAAAATAACGGTTTAATAAAATATTTATATTTATATCATTCAGCAGGAAAAACCTACTTATTGAACTGATTTTAAATTGTGTGCCATAACTAATTATAGTATAAAGATGAACTAATAAAATTAAGGTATTAATTAAAGATGGCGAAACAAAATGGCAGCCAAATAAAATTTTTATAATCTGAAAAAATCACCCTCTCAGGTTTTGTATATATTCCCGTTTTAACGTCCCTAGATGCCAAACAATATGTTTTATAAATTCCGTAGGTCCGTCTGTCAGATTGTCTCTATGTCTGTCATTTCGCGGCATAGCTTAAAAACTACTCATCAGATTGACTTCAAATTTTAGTCAAAAACTAAGGCTCATATGTGGATGACCTGGTAATATTTTGGTAAAAATCTAATACGTCGGAACAAAATAGCGGCCTAATGAAACGTTAAAAAAATTATTACTTAAAAAAGTAATTATTCAATTTGCACAAAAATCAAGTATTATTTTGGAAGAATTTTGGTACGAATACAAGATAGCGGAACAAAATGGCGGATAATAAAATATTTTCAGCCTGAAAAAACAACTTAATGAAATATTTTCAATTTGTGTACCATAACTAATTGTAGTATAGACATGAAGCAGTAAAACTGTGGTAATAATTCAAGGCGGCCCAATAAAATTTTTGTAATCTCAAAAAATCAGCCTAGCAGGTTTTACATATCTTCTCGTTTTAGCGTCCCTAGATGCCAAAAAAATGTTCGCGGCATAGCTTAAACTACTCATTAGATTTACTTCAAATTTTGGAAAAAAATTAAAGCTCATATGGGGATGACCTGATAATATTTTGGTTAAAATCCAACATGCCGGAACAAGATGGCGGCCTAGTGAAACGTTAAAAAATTATCACTACAAAAGCTAGTTATCCAATTAACCTCAAGTTTTGCAAAAACATCAAGTGTTACTTAAGAATGAACCGGAAACATTTTGCAAAAACAAAATGCCGGCCTAATAAAATATTTACAAAACCAGTCTGAAAAAAACTACTTATTAGACTAATTTCAAATTTGTGCAAGCATTAATTGTGATATAGAGATAAGCTGGTAAAGTCGTGTTACGAATTCAAGATAGCGGAACAAAATGGGGGCCAAATAACATGTTAAAAAAATTAACGTAAAAAAATTTTTTTATTCAAATGAATGTAAATTTTGGAGAAAAATTAAATATAAGGATAAACTGATGCAAATTGAACATGAGGTAACAAAATCGCGGTGTGTGTCAATATAAAAACTATTTATTGAATTCATTTTATATTACGCCCAAACGCAAGTGTGGCATAGGTAGAAACTGGAAGGGATCCAATATATTGGAACAAAATAAAGGTTTGAAAATACAGTATATATGTTTTCCGAAATAACTATGTATTGACTGAATTGGTTCACACTTCACTATTCCTAATAAAAGGACGTATCTATAATGGGGAAAGTTCCGGGTAAAGGAAATTTACAGATTTCTTTCTAATTATTAAAACCTTTGAAAATCCGGGTTTGATCAGTAAAAAAGTACAAATATAATATCAAAAAGAGGTAAAATACACTTTCCTTTTTATTCATCCCTTTAAGAATAATCCATTCCTATTAGATCCTTCCATATCTAATTACATTAAACCAAACCATTGTATACATTTATCGAGGAAATACAACTTTATCTGATAATAGCTCCATTATGAATATGAATACAAACCCTATAAACAGAATAGGAACAAGAAAAGGCACCATCGTAATGTTGCTGTTCTCAGCGAGATTTCTATTGTGGTAACACTTTTAGACAAATTAAAAAAACAGGCCGGGATGTCTAAATAAAAAAGATATAATCTATATTTTTTTTAGAACTAGTTGCAGGTCGCTACTTACCGCGCACGGCCAGCGGGGTATGTTTTACATACATTACAGTAGTGATTCCTGCAACGTATTGTTAGTTATGTGTTGTTCGTGAATAAATGCCTATTTGGATAGTTTTTACAGCCAATTTAATACAATTATCTTTTAAAACAACCGATAAAATTGACAAAAAAGCTTGTAGCACATAGACGTAGTCAATGCCTATTATGGCAGGATTTTTGTCAATTTTCTCGATTTTCTTTAAAGATAAAAGTATATAAGCTATATTTATAATTGAAAATACGAAGCTCATTTAATAATACTATATTACATATACAGACAGTCGTGTCCATTTTTTTACTCTCAATTTCTTATTTTTTAGTAAATCCTTGCTTTTCAGAAACAATCTTAACATTTTTGTTGCTGTTGTTGTTGAATGTTTTATTTGGCAAAAATTGGTGCAACCCACATTTTAATTTTTTTGGAAACTTCGTAAAAATAATTTTTAACAATAAAAAAATCCGACATTATAACATTAATTGAATATCAAAATAAACTTATTAAACATTAACTAATACAAATTAAAACAAATTTATTTCAAACTGCTTTTTTACGAGGACTCCTTTAAATAACGTTTAAATTTTATTAAGTATGTTTCTGGTTTTAAATCTTTGTTTAAATATTCATCTATAGCTTTATAGAAATTTTATAAAAATAGCAAAGATTAAATGAAAATATAACTAGGGTTATCACAATTTTCAAAAATTCAAGGCTTAGGTAATAAATTATTTTTAATTTTGAATATAAAAAGTCAAACTAAATAAAATATTAAATTTTTAATATTTAACCAATTTAATTTTTCCAATATTACTTTAGTTTTAGAATATTTATCATCATTTAATGATAAATATTCTAAAATTAAAGTAATGTTGCAAATATTGATGATGATACTTGTAAACAGATCAAATTCATCTTCATTTGCTGAGGATAAAATGGTTGAATAATATAGAAAATGAGTATAAGTGACTGTATTATAAAAAAATTTTTTAGAAAAAAATTTAAATTTATATTTATCCTTTTTAGGTATCCAATTTCTCCCGCAATTTTTGAAATGATGTTTTGTTCATTATCAATTTTTATGTATTTAATAAAATTGACTCTTTCTAATTTTGAACTGTCAATTGAAATAATAATTTTGACATAATCCAATTTTTTTCCTAAAACCATGAATTTTTTTGCAATTTTTAAAACATTTAATTTTGAATTAGCTTTTACTGGAATTTACGAAATTTATCCTAAACTATCAAAATTCAGACATGACCTTTTTACATATAATTTCACTATATTTATTATTTGAATTTAATTTTAAAACATTCTCCTAGTTGATTTAAACTGATTTCACAAATAATCTATAGGATTTTGAACTTTAGTTATAAACATGCAATTTTCTTCATTGCCCCCGTTTATAGGCTGTGATATAGTTTCAATACTTTCAACATAACTATCTATCTAATCTATATATTTAATACTTGTTTAACTTTTCAGCAATCTTTATTGAATTATTTTCTTTCAAAAATAACTATCTTTTCTTGTGTCAGTTTTACAACTAAATTCTTTAAAGTTTTTCACATTCTCTTAGAATTGCCCCTGTTCCTGTCGTAACGTACTTACAGCTACATTCCTGGCTTTTTATATTCTTTTCTACCAGAGATTAAGTCTGTCTTCAGTCTTAATGTATTTTTATACAAAAAATCTCTATGTTTCTTAGATTTATTGAATTTTTCACATGGGTTTCAATTTGTTCGTATAATTCATTAATATCCCTAATATTATAATTCCAAACAAGTTTTGTATTTAATTTTTTATAGTCAAAAAATGTTTCTAATTTCATATATTGCTAATGTTTCGCTATATATTCTTCTATGCCTACATATGTCCAACTATGATCCCTAATCTTTGGTTTACTATTTAGTCCAGATTGCAAAGAATGGTCATTGAATCTTAATAAATCAATTATTGTTCCAAAAGTTGAATTTATTCTTGAATAATCCAAACTTAATTCTTTCATTCCACACATACCTATATTTTTTTGAAATGTATTTGTATATGTGTTATTATTTATAATATTTATATTAAAATCACCTGAGTTTTTAATTATATTATTCTAATCCCAAGTAATTTCACATCTTTTCTTAAAAAATTCAAAACATTTCATATGGAGATCTATAATAAAAGCTCAAATAAAGAATGTCTCTATTTACCTTAAATTTAACTTTTTTACGAAATTAAATCGCATCGCTAAATTTGTAATTTTCAATTTTTAATTTATTGTCTTATGACTATCTCTGTATATTAAGATCGTAAATTTTTCCTCTTTGATTTCGTTTCTTGAAAATACTAATCACATTATATTGGTTATTTTTTTGCTATTCGTAATTTATATTAACTTTAAAAAATAAATATAAGTTACCAAAACTATAATCGATTTCTTTGTAGTTTTCAAGATAATTTTTCAAACCACTAAAAAAAAAATGCAACAATCTAAAATTGGGCGTTTGGGTGGTAACTTTCAGTTTTTAAAGCGTCAATAGATATTGGGAATAACAAATTTTTGTCCAGACCTACACAGGGTGGACATACTACGAAATAAATCTTGCACTTTTTAATGTGAAAAAAGTCGATTTTTTTTTAAATAGAACACACACTATGTTTTTTATTTATGCAATTGATATATATATATATATATATATATATATATATATATATATATATATATATATATATATATATATATATATATATATATATATATATATACATATATCTTCTATACCTAAAATGTGATTGTAGTCATATTGTTCTTTAATATCTTATGTTGGGACTGTTAAAAAAATTAACAAAATCTCCCATTTGGGGTTGACAAACCCCAAATAGGACCACACAAACCAGGACAAACAACTACCAAAATATCTCCCAGATTTTTCCCATTTCTATTGTTTGTCTGTCATATCCAGTGACCACTCCCACAACCAAGAAGGTTGAAAAATGCTAATAGCTGCTTTGCCAGATTGTGCTATTTTTACTTATACAGCAGATTACTATTATCAACGGGATCCCTTAAGATACCTTGCACAACAGTGGTTTCGTTCTGAATATTACTAATTCTAACTAGCAATAAAAATATTTTTGAACTTCTGAAATCAAGTCTGGCAAAAACAGAAGAGATTCGATTAGAAAACCAGCAATATTACGTCGACATTAAAAACGACCTTGTAAATCTAAAAACGAATGTGCTAACTGATACAGAAGCTTTACAGAAGGAAAACTTGGGAGGAACTTGATCAGGTTAATGAGAGACTAATTGTAAAAGACGATTTAAGAAATTGTTTATTTATGGGTTACAAGAACAGAAGGATGATTTGAGAGATATTCAAGAATTTCTCAGTCTGATCAACAGAAGATTGTGCATTGACTCTCATTCCAGCGACGGAAAAAAACTTGACAGCTCTACAGAAAAGCCACGCCCTTTGGTTGTTGAAGATCTAAGCTACAAACTAAAGCTCGACAACTTGTCTAAAACCAGAAAACTGAAGGGCAGCAGTATTTATATTGTCCGTGATTTGATACGTGAAGATTACGAGAAAAACAAGTTGCTATATGCTCATACGAAAAAGGCAAGAGCCAATAATTTTCAAGATTGTATTAAAAATAACAACATACTTGTAGTTAATACGCTTATGAGGATATTGTAAACCAATCAGGATTCTCTACCAAAATCTCTGAACCTAATAAAAAGGAGGATAAACAAGAAGTGGGAGTCTTATCAACAAATTTCGCTGTATTGAATTCAGACCAATGTGTTGCCATTCATACCCATCGTACCATCAATTCCTGTTCAAAATTTAAAGTACAAATTCCGAAAACGTGAAGTCTTGTAAAAGTCTATAAGGGTCATTTTTTCCACGACTTGGTGTCGCGGAGCGCCCAAATGATGGTATTGTGTGTAGTTTCTAATTAAGATGTTACTGCTCGAGCGATATAAATTACGCAAGTTCATGTTTAAGGAAATTTGCTCTCATAAAGATAATTTACAAAATTCGTTTAGTTATTAGCGAAGGAATTTAATATTAAAGCTTAGTAAGTTAGTGGTAAATGCATCAAATGCTACATTCTTTTAGGTACTTTAGAAAATAATTAATTTAGGAACGCAACGAGGTTCCTTTAAGCACTTTGTTTTGAAAACCTTATAACGTCGAATTCCAAATATAAAGTTGTTTTCCTTACAATTTTTCTATTTTAAGGAGTTGTTAAGGGCTTTGTGAGTATACTAAACTCGTTACGTCGAATTTAAATTGTCTTTATTTTATCAACTTCCCAACATTTCGAATGTTTACTATCTCCAAACAAAAGCTTTGTGAGTAAATAATATCTAGTATAACTAAGTAAAATACCTTAGTATGTGCACTATCAGGCCTGTCTATAGCTGCATACTTATTGCTTATATATTTTCTAACGAAACAATTAAGGTAAATATCCAAATCATTTCTAGATAGAAATATTCAAACAATAAAATTTAAGCTGTCTATAAAATTTTACTTATTTTAAATACAGAAAATATTGTTTTAAGATTTGATTAAAAATTAAATAATACTCATAAATTTATTACGTCGAAAATTACAATCCTAAATATTTATTGGAACTAATATGTTTCTCTTTTTCTATTATTTTAAAAAGTTTTACGTAAAACAATATACATATAAACATACTTAAAAATTAAATTGAACATATTTAGTTGAGAAATACAGTGTGTCCGAAATTGGTAGGGTATATATTCGGATTATGGAAATCTTTCCGTTTCCCAGATATTTTCAAAAACCCAAAAGTTTGCATTTTCGAAGAAGTGCTGTAATTTTTTTTATTTCATAATATTTTCAAAAACATTATTTAAGCAATTTTTTAAGGGCAATGCACCCCTGCACTGAGATTTTGATTTCGACGTTTCGGTTTTGAGATACCATCATCAATTTTTTTTCTTATAGCGGCCATTTTGTTGTCAGCAAATTTTAAAAACTCTTTCTTCCCTTTAAAATGATGTATGGCACCTATTAAAAAATTTGTTTTTAGGCCATTTTTTTTTTTTAAACAATTGCCATCCATTTAGTTATAGGGAATTCTGAGAAGATAAATTCGCATTAAGTGTATCTCTATCTACCTAACCTAGGCTCCCAAACAGCTAGACAGATATTCACTCAGTGTGCACCGTCTGAAATGCCTTTCATTGGTTCTTTAAGTAGTGACGACGGCGACGTCAGATTATAAAAACATCAAGCCGTAAACGTTTTACGAGAAATAAATGCATGTACTTAGAAACGATTTTTCATTTACTTTCAAAACTAAACCTGATAACAACGAATGAATACAATAAGAAAACTAAATTCTAATAATTTCTGGATAAACGATGTTCTTTATATTTATTACTAACCTACTTGCCTTCCTACCTACCATCTTCTACACGAGTTACAAGCAGAGAACTGAACATTTTTTGAAGATTTTTTTAAACAAAACAATAATTATTAAAAATTAGATAAAAAAATAATTTTAATAAAAAATAAATAAGTTAATGCTACAATTCAAAATGCAGGCCGTTTTTGTCCATGCACTTTTGACACTTCTTTAATTCCGGTCTGGTAAGACGGTAAAGAGTGTATTAAATTTTGACATTACATCTCGCACAAATTTTTCAAATATTTATACATTTTCAGGGGAATCGAATTCATATATTTCATTTTTAACATATCCCCATAAATAAAAGCTAGGGGAATAATGTATGGAGACCTGGTAATAAAAATGTGTCACAAACACATATTGGTCGCACACAAAACAACCTTTTTTAAGTCGGTCAAAAAGTATTTTCGGAATTTATAGAGACATCCTTTAAAAGCTTTTTATCAAGTCGTCCAAGCTCTTTCAAACGTCAAGTTGTGTTTTCCATATTCAAGAAATGTGACCTAATTATCCATACTAAACCCGGCCACAATCTAAGTGAGGCACTCGCTTTTTTGACGAAATTTTAACGCCGTGTAACTTTATTAATTTCAATCCAATAATCGAAAACTTTGTTTTCGCTGATAGATAATTTCCTCTAGTTTAGAATATGTGTACGTTTTGACTTATATATTTTGGTTTTTCCGTATACAGGGTAACAACTTATGTCATTACCAAATTCAAAAAAATTAACGTATTGTTATTTCGGATACTCCCCTAAAAACAATGTCGGATTTTTCTTTGTATTTTAGCAAATGCTGAAGTAATGACTTATTTTTAAGAACTATGACTTTTTACCGATATTTTAATACCACGAAACAAAAAAGGCAATCTTACTTGGAAAAAGTGGATATCGAATAAAGGAAATTTACTAAAAGTGGTTAATGAATTTTACATTGTGTGTCTAGGGTATTACAATTTCGTGACGAAGTATATTATATACCAAGAGTTACCTTAGTTATTTATAAACCAAGAGGTTTGCACGATACTGCTATATTTTAGTAAAACTTATATTGCCGTAAAACAGATTATTATAACCCCTTTTCAACGAATTTAATTTAGAAATATGTGGTATAGAACTACATCTTGGTAACAAAATTACAAACATTTTATCTATTTATAGACCTCCTAATATTAAAGTCACAACATCTGAATATACCAAACTTTTTCGTCGCTTTAATAATATCATAATTGGTGGAGACTTTAATGCTCACAATCTAGCTTGAACCCCAAGCTATATAAGCTTCTGATACGTCTCGCGAGGGAGGTGAACTATTGGAGACTATAGATAACCTAATAATTTTAAATAATGGCTCATCTACTAAATTTTGCAAAAATAACAGAATATCTTGTATAGATATAAGTCTAGTTTCTAACCATTTAGGACCCTACTTCAACTGGTGTACACATATCGACACTCTCGGATCCGATCATTTTCCAATACAAATGGAGTACTGCATAAATTTTAACCTCGACAAATATGTACATCCAGTAAGAAAATGGAACTTAAGCGCAACAAACTGGTCATTATATACCGATACCTTAGAAACTTTTTTTCTAAACACATCAAATCTAAATGACATAGATGAAAAATATACTTTCCCTCCTTAAATAAAACCTTAACACTCTGCGTGAAAGAAAATATACCTTTCATACCAAAAAACACGGGAAAAACCTATATGGTGGGATAATAAGAGCATACAAGCGGTCAATGTTAGGAAAAATGCTTTTAAAAAATTTAAGTCATCACCCACAGAGACTAGATTGTAAAAAACAATGGCATCTGTTAAACGTAAATTTAAAGAAAAGGCCAAAACTTACTGGCAAAATTACTGCTCAAAGCTTACAAAAGATACACCTATCCCTAACATATGGAAAAAAATTAAAAAAATTAGTAGAGGTAAAAGAAATTTCCCACATCTTGACGAAGACACAGCAAAACGCGTACATACCAGCCTAACACCTCCATCGGTACATGCCGATATCTTCTCTCCCCTAAGTGAAAGCAATGGTAATAATGAACATTTTTTATTAAATAAATTCCCAATGGAAGAATTAGATCGATCAATAAAAAAAAGGGAAAACACATCCCCTGGCTATGACAATTTTTGCTACCCTATGTTACAGAATCTTGATTATTCCACTAAACTATTTCTTCTTGATATTTTCAATGATATGTGGTTAAAATCTTATATACCGAGTGAGCTTAAAAGTAGCATTGAGGTACTTTTTCTCAAACCTAATAAAGGCCCGAGTTGTACCGGTTCATATAGGCCAATAAGCCTAACGTCTTGTGTTACGAAAACCTTATTAAATTTAGGATAGAATATTGCCTACTCAAAAATAGTTTATTACCTCACAATCAGTATGGCTTTAAGCCTGGTTGGGGTACAACAGAAGCTATTACCCACCTTGTCTCTGATATCCAAACTGGCCCCACAGAAAACAAGTGCACAGGGATACTTTTCGCGAATATTAAAAACGCCTACAAAAACGTGAACCTACACCTATTGGTGCAAAAAATGAAATATATTAAGTTTCCACCAACAGTAATTAAACCAATTTGGTCAATATTTGTAGATCGTACAGTTACAATTCGCTTAGCACATCATTATTTGGCTCCTAGAACAACATCAATTGGAATTCCGCAGGGATCCGTACTATCGCCTCTTCTTTTTAATTTATATACCTTGGACTTACATAATATTTGGGATAGTCAGGTGTCCTGTATACAATATGCTGATGACATAGCGATTTATAGTACTGAAAGCAATAAAAACAAATCTGAAACTAGATTAAAATAACTATATAACATATTGTTTTAGAAATTGGACTTCACAAAATGGCTTTAGTATATCAACTAACAAAACGACGGTAATATTTTTTACTCGGCGGAGACATCCTTCTGAAAACCAAATTACACTTAATGGGCTTTGTTTCCCAGTTACAAAATCATTCAAGTATCTAGGTATTATACTGGACACTAAGCTTCTCTGGGCTGACCAAATCACCCACATTATCTGCAGAGCCGAAAAGGGCATTAACCTTCTTCGTCAAGTTTGTGGCTTTTCCTGGGGAGCCTGTCAGCAAACAGCACTCCTTTTTTATAGAACATAGATAAGATCTATAATTGACTATGGTTCCGTCAGTAATACGCACCTGAAAAAATCGACAGGTTACAATTTAAGGCACTGCGTATATGTTTGGGAGTTATGAGATCTTCTCCAAATACTGCCGTTTTGGCTAAGTCACTTGACACGCCTCTTTCTTATAGAACAGAATATCTAGCCTGTAAATTTATTCTTAAACTTAACCTGAAAGATTCCTTTTTATTAAACAAAATCTACAACATTTTTATTTTACACCTAACTAATACATATTGGGCAAAGAAAAATTCGCCTTCCACAGGAGTTGGCTTCGAAGAATGCAAAAATCTCGATCTTCTAAATTACCAAATAACCAATTGCAAATGCCTGTATAATATTCACTTTTAAACGATTTTTACCATCCCAGAAGTACATATACCAACATATCCATTGGATATGATTGGTAAACAACAAACATTTAAAAGTATATTATTTGATTACAATAACAATTTTAATAAACCCACAATCATTTACACTGGCGGTTCAAAAAGCAGCATCTTGCTATGTGCAGCTTTTTACTCCAGTTCTGCGAATTTAAGTATATTTACAGCAGAAGCTACAGCTATTTAAATGGGCTTTATCTAACAACTACACAAATATACTTATTTGCACAGACTCGCAATCAGTTTTAAAAAACCTTTGAACATTTTATTGTACATCCTCCATGTACCCTAATACGTTTATTGTAGAAATTCTAGACCTTATTCGAGAAGCAAAGATGAAAAATTTTGAAATTAGGTTTTTATGGAGTAAAGTGCATTCTGGAATATGTGGTAACGAAAAGGCAGATTGTCTAGCAAAAACTGCCCGCTTAAAAAGTACGCATTTTGATAATCATATTATCATTACCGATTTATTCCACTTAATTTCAAAGAACATTTACAAAGAATGGGATCAACAATAGAAAAATTTTGGCCAGAAATCAAATACTTTTTACTACAAAGTACATCAGAATATCCCAACAAAACACTAGTATTATAATAAATCAATCCCTAGAAAAATCGTCTCTTCAATAATCCACATAAAACTTAATCACGGAAGATTTCCTAGTCACCTATATAAAATCGGTATAAAAGGTGACCCCTTCTGCACATGTGGAGAATACGGTGATTTGAATCACATATTTTTTAATTTTAGATTGTATCAGCATTACTCCAATATACTTATGAATTTACTCTTGAAAAATAAATTTTCCTTTCCAATTTGGCTTAATATAAATATTAATATTTAATTTTTCTCACTTTTTATTCATAAATAGTTTAGGTATTAATGTAATAATCCTAAATCCTTCCTCTTTGTTTGTCTAATACAAAAGTCGTCCAGACGGATCCCTGGGCGTGAAGTGTGTATCCCTTCGTTTTACATGTTTAGGTTTTATTTATTTTAAATTATTTTTTATTTCCTTCCTTTATTTAAGTTGTCTTAAATTAAATTAAATTGATTTAATTACTTACGGTCCTTTTAAAAAGGTATAAATACAATTTCGTCGCTGAAACACTTTGCTTGTAAGGTCAATTTCAAAAAAAAAAATAACTTTTTTAAAATAGAGAGTGACATTGTTTCTCGCTTTTCTTTAATTTACATGAAAGGTAACAAATAACGGGAACATGCATATATTCCAGTTACTTTCAGAAAAAAAACTATGTACTTACACCGGAGATATATTCGAAAAAATCTATACTTTTTTGCTTTCTTACAATCAGCAGTGTAACAGAGATTAAAGGTGCATTTAAATTTCAAGTTAATTAAAGTTGCGCGAAAAAACTCAAAAAGTATTAATTACTGAATATACAAATAATCATTTAGGTCGTCACAGAAGAATGAAAATTAATTTCCCAAAACATTTTAATATGCAGCATGCCAAAAAGGTGCTTGCGGGAAGGCTCGACAAAATATTAATAATTATCATTTATCGCGTCTTTCATTGCTATTCTAATATCACTAATTCTTATTTTTATTAGAAATATTTTAATATCTATTTTTATATTATAAGTTCTAATAGGTCGCCCTTATATTTTATTTGCTAGTCCGTACTTTTCAGAAAACAGCTGTGCCCCCTACTGGATTGTATACGAAAACTTTATGGGAGTTTTTAACTTTGATGTAAGTTGCTGGAAGCCGAGATACGATTGTGCCTAAAATGAAAATGTTTTCAGTGTAACCCAGTATCTCAAGCAAGGGGGTTGTGAAAATTTTGATAACGGCATTATTAATATTACGAAAGCATAGGAGTATCGTGCAAAATCAAAGAAGCTATTTTTGCAATTAACGGAGAAACTTAAAGGCACGCTTAGTTCGTTATACGAATTTGTGACGTCTTGTATCCACAATGTAAAGTCGGTAATTTTTACTTCCCTCTATATATATAAATATATATATATATATATATATATATATATATATATATATATTATTAAGAAACAAATTTACAATTAAATCTATAGTCGGTATTTCGTGTTCCTTAATAATTAGGCGAAGTATAGCTTTGGCCAGCTATTCATACTTAACCTTCTTTTACAATCCAAAACAAACAAAAAAGAAAATTAAACCTACATATAATAAGAGTTACAGCTACCTAATTGTATACAGAAAAGAAAATAAAATGTAAGAATTGTTCACGCATATTGATATAAAGTACACAAAAGCTTCTTTTAGGTTATGTGGTTAGAAAGGAACTGAATTTTCAATGTTTTTTTGAATTTTTTTTGAATGAATTAGTAGTATTCAAAGATTTTAAATTGGCATCTAATTGATTATATAGCTCAACAGCATTATAAGAACAGGATCTTTGGAAAAGGGAAGTTTTATGTGGTGGCATTGACAAGTTGTTAATCCGTAAAGTCCTGTCGTAGTTTACCGAAACTTTAATTTTGACACTAAATAATCTAGGAGTTTTTGAGATAAGGAGGCGCTTTAAAGAAAAAAGAAAGTGATAAATAAATGTATTTTTTTTATTCAACCATTTTAATTCCCTGAATTTTTCACTAATATGATCGTATTTGCGAACACCGTAGACAAATCTATTTTGCACTTTTTGAAGTCTATTTTTAGTTATAAGATCTAAGCACGGATAGTATATAGTAAGAGCATAGTACAAGATTGGTAATAAAAACCGTTTCGCATAGTTTTTTTTTTTAATTTTAAAACTTAAAATGTGTCTATTTGAATACAAGATCTTTAAGCAGATAAATGTCCTTTGAGTTATGTTTTTTAAGTATATATATATATATATATATATATATATATATATATATATATATATATATATATATATATATATATATGTTGATTCTTCGTCCATTACGGATGGAAAAATATAATGTGTTTTCATTCCGTTCACTACTGTCAGAAAAGAATATTTTGCTGACGTTTCGCTAATGGCATATATATATATATATATATATATATATATATATATATATATATATATATATATATATATATATTTTGAGTTAGTTTTTCTTGAACATCCGTGTATATATAGTTACTAGATTTTTCTTGGGTTATAAGTTCATAGCATTAAAACAATTCTCAAAAATTATTAGTCATCTATTCATTTTAAATTTGACGTTTCGGCAGGTGGCTCCGTGCCTTTCTCAAAAATACTTTCTAAAATAATTTAAATTAGAGAACCTACACACTTTAGTAAAACAAGACAGACTTACCATGAAACGTATATTAGTAATTAAATTATCCAAAGGTGTTTAAAATCACAAAAGACACGACGCTGATCGCGTTATTTGGACAAACATTTTTAACAATACACACATGAAGGACGACGGACAGTTATTGACTGAAGAGCAGATACGTATGATAGGTAGGATGTTATGGTTTTTTGACGTTTTTTAAGTTTTTACCGGGCGGTTCAGAAAGCAATTTTATTTTGTCTAAGATTATTATTTTTAAGTTTTCCAAATGTATGTGAGAAAATAATTAAATAATGTCAAAATAAATTTTGCTTACAAGGTTGATATCTTTTTTGTCGTTTACTGAGTTTTTATTTTTCTTAATTTCAATAGACTCGTAAACTTCCCGCTTGCGTTTGTTGTTTTCGGTTTTTAGAATTTTAGTTTCACTAAAATTAAATTTATGTTTTTTTTTGGATTTCGTGTTTAGAAAGGGCAGTGGGATTCCTTTTATCATATAAATGAGAGTTAATTCTCGAGCCTAAATATTGGCTGGTTTGTCCAATATAAACTCCAGCGCAATCTCCACACGGGATCTCATATATAACATTGCTTTTTTTCATTTTAGGTGGCTTGGTTTTTAGAGAAGTGAAATTTTGATTTAATAAATGGAAGCCCTTGTGTGCAACATTTATATTATATTTGTTAAATAGATGTTTAAGTTTCTCAGATAAACCTTTTATGTATGGTAGTGTTAAATAGTTATTAGTTTTGTTTGTGTTGGCTTTTGAGTTGTTCGTTTTATTGTAAAATTTATTAATTCTTTGTTTAAATACTCTATTTACTAATTGTTGGGGATATTTATTTTCGAAAAGAACTTGTTTGGCTTTATTAATTGAGTTTTCCCTAAACTCGACATCTGATAGCTGAATTGCCCTATCGGCTAATGCTATAATAACTGATTTTTTTTGAGAAAGTGGATGTTGGGAATTATAGTTGGTATACCTTGAGGACCAAGTCTTTTTTGTGTACCATTCTGTTCTGATAGTATCCTTTGGTTTATGTAAGGTGACATCTAAAAAGTTTATTTGATTTTGTTTTTCGACTTCGATGGTGAATTGCAATTTATCGTGATAGCTATTAAATTTATTTAGAGTTTGATCTGCATTATTTTGCGGAATCGCAGCAATGCAATCATCAACATATCTGGGGAAATATATCCTTTTTATCCCATTGGTCTATTAGTTCGTTGTTTTGTTTTTGTAACTGTTTGGTTGGGTCATTTTTTATTTGTAGGTAAGTTGTGTTGTCTTTAAGGAGGTTGTTCATTTTGGTATCATAATTATGCGTGTCCATAATAACTGTTTTATTTGATTTGTCTGGCTTCAATACGATTAAATTTGAGTTTTGTTTAAGAAAGGTTTAAGTTTTTTTTATATTTTTAGTTAGAGTTTTATTTTTATTTTCAAAGATATTTTTATTTTTATAGTTTGTTAATATATTGCATGTTTTTGTTCTTATTTCATCCTTAGTGGTATTGCTTAATTTAGTAATAGAATTTTCAACGTTACATATGATATCATTTATTGGTATTTGTTTGGAATTTTCTAACGGTGCTGCAAAGTTGGGGCCTAAGCTCAATATTTCGTTGGCGTAATCGGGAATTGTAGTATTTGTTAAGTTTTCAACCCAATTGTTGTTATTGGTGGGTTCGATATTGTTATTTACGAGTGTATTGATTTTTTTAATGTTTTTCTCCCTTATTTTTAATATATATATATATATATATATATATATATATATATATATATATATATATATATATATATATATACATATACATAAACATATATATATACATATATATATATATATATATATATATATATATATATATATATATATATATATGTATATATATATATGTTTATGTATATGTTTATATATATATATATATATATATATATATATATATATATATATATATATATATATATTTATATATATATATTTATATATATATAAACATATACATAAACATATACATAAACATATATATATATATATATATATACAGGGTGGTCCATTTAACTTGAAACATCCGTATATCTCAAAAACTACGCATTTTAAGAAAAAACTCTTCAGATAAAAGTGGTTTGGTGTCAAGGGGGAAACATAATGGTTATATTTGTTAATGACCTTGACCTTGCTTGCGAGGTCATTTTCAAATCACCTTTGATTTTTTAAGTGGAAATGCATGTTTTTGATTAAGGATTCTTGTTCTACAGAAAAAACCTAGTAACTCTTACCTAAAACATTTTTTCTTAGAGTTCATTTTATGTTATATATATATATATATATATATATATATATATATATATATATATATATATATATATATATGTTTATGTATATGTTTATATATATATAAATATATATATATATATATATATATATATATATATATATATATATATATATATGTTTATGTATATGTTTATATATATATAAATATATATATATATATATATATATATATATATATATATATATATATATATATATATATATATATATATATATATATAACATATACATAAACCTATACATAAACATATATATATATATATATATATATATATATATATATATATATATATATATATATATATATATATATATATATATACAGGGTGATCCATTTAACTTGAGACATCCGTATATCTCAAAAACTACGCATTTTAGGAAAAAACTCTTCAGATAAAAGTGGTTTGGTTTCAAGGGGGAAACATAATGGTTATATTTGTTAATGACCTTGACCTTGCTTGCGAGGTCATTTTCAAATCACCTTTGATTTTTTAAGTGGAAATGCATGTTTTTGATTAAGGATTCTTGTTCTACAGAAAAAACCTAGTAACTCTTACCTAAAACATTTTTTCTTAGAGTTCATTTTTTTGTGATATTAAATAAAAAGCAATAATTAATTTATAATTCTAGAAATTTATTTAACTTTTTTTTAGTAAATTTAAACCAATTTTTTGAGTCTACCTATTATCGTGTCTTTTCAGTAAATATTCAAAATGAGAACCGTTAACTTCAGTGCACTTATTAACTCGATAAACAAAAGATTCATGGCATCGCATAAGTTTCCCTATCAATTTCTCGGCAAGCGTTTGTAATTCGCTGCATCATGTTTTCTGGTGTAGTAGGAATATCATGATATACTTTATCTTTAAGATACCCCACAAAAAGTAGTCAAGACGAGTAAGATCAGGAGATCTAGCAGGCCAAGCAACTGGTCCACCCCTGCCAATCCAGCGATTAGGGAAGTTCCGATCCAAAACTTCACGAGCAACTTTTAAATAATGGGCCCGTCGTTCGGCAACCACATGTCCAGCCTTTCTTCAATGGTTAGATCTTCCAATAATATTAGCATTTCTCTATCGAGAAAATCTCGATATTTTCTTCCATCCAGTGTTCCGTCAATAAAATATGGACCGATTAATTTATCACCGATGATTCCACAACATACATTTACCGACCAAGGGCGCTGATTTTTAACTTCACGCAGCCACCGTGGATTTTCGACACTCCAGTAGTGCATATTGTGCCTATTGACTTGCCCATAATATATGAAACTAGATTCATCTGAAAATAAAACATTTAAAAAAAAATGTCCATGTATTTGCATTTTTTCAAGTACCCATCGACAAAATAATACCCTATTTTGAAAGTTCCTGATGAAGTGACATATATATAATAATATATATATATATATATATATATATATATATATATATATATATATATATTTATTATATATATGTCATAGGAGGTATAGGACATTGAACATAAAATATGTTTAGAATCTCCTAAAGAATCCAAAAATTAAATAATATCCGGGGTGTTGAATTTTAAATAAGAAAGTTGGCATTGTCCACTGTTACAGGACACACCCTGTATAAAAAGTTTTTATTGGAGAAAATGAGCAACTAAAAATACCAATCGACGGGCCCAAGCGTTTTTCCGAACACGCTCCCATTTATTTATTATCGAATTTATTCCATTTGGCTGATACACACTGTATATATATTCTCGGATTATTCTAGTCTTATAATGATCTATATTAGAATGGAAGTTTGTTGTTTTCCTCTAACTTTAGAGTAAATTGTATTCTGGGATGCATTGAATTTACGTGAGTCAGAAATTTTTCGACCTCTGTATGGCCATGTTGCCATACAATAAATATGTCATCCGCATAACGAATCCAAAAGCAAGTTTGAAATCCATTGATTCGTTATGTGAATGACATTTTTATTATATGGAAACATGGCCATACAGAGCTCGGAAAATTCAATGCATCCCAGAATACAATTTATTCTAGAGTTAGAGGAAAATAACAAACTTTTAGATATTCTGGTCACAAAATTGCATACCAAACATTTCGAATACACCGTGCACAGAAAACCAACAGATACCGACAGATATTTAAATGCAAGATCACAACATCACCCAGCACAAATTCAAGTTGTCGCCAATACCTTAATATCCAGATCCGTGCGATTAACTGAAACACACACGAGACAAAACGAACCTAATATAATATCTAATGCCTTAAAGAAGAATGGCCACACAAATCGCACCATAGAGAAAGCTATTAAGCACAATCGCGAAAAACGAACAACAAAAAATATGAACCGGGAAGGCAACAAGTAGTCTTGCCATATGTAAAAGGCACAACAGACAGGACCGGAAGAATTCTGAGAACACAACATACAAATAATACACAAGCCACAAACAACTATAGGTAAACTACTTGGAAACCCAAAAGACAAAATCAAAATGGAAAATCTTGGAGTATACAGCATTTCGTGCCAGGACTGTGAAAAAATGCACGTGGGGCAAACTAACAGGAGAATATCAGCAAGGTTAGAAGAGTATAAACTCATCATCAGAAACAAACAAACAACCTCAGCTCTATTCCTACATCATCAGGAAACCGGCTACAAAATAAATTTCGATGGGTGTAGAGAGATTGCCAATATAGATAATTATAAGACCAGAATAATCCGAGAAGCCATAGAAATTGAAAAACAAGGTGATTTAAATAAAAGGGACGAATCATTAACTAGGAACAGTATGGAAGACAATAATCGACAAATCTAAAATCACTAAAAATCAAGCGCAACAACAACAGTAACATCCGGAGAACACAAATAACCGGCAGCGGCCGCTCAGATATAACCTTCGGCCCCGGGTGGGGTTATAAAGGAAACGTTGCAGTCACTAACAGCACTTCAGTCTCTATTCGGACGCGCGGGCGAAAGCTTCGAAGATGCCAAACGTGATTTTGGCAAAACGTCAGCCAAACTGCCAAACTGTTCTTTTCAGAATGACAGTAGTGAACGGATGTACATCCAGAATGAAACACACACAGATATATATATATATATATATATATATATATATATATATATATATATATATATATTTATTTTATTTATCAAGGTCATTGCCAGGGCAACTTTGATTTTTTGAACGAAAATGTATATTTTTTATTACGGATGCTTTTTCAACGGGAAAAAACTAATAAATTTTACTAAAAAATTTTTTTTCTCCGAGTACAATCTCAAAAGATATTTATTAAAATTTGAAAAAAGATATTTATTATAAACTATTGAACTGAAAAATAGAAAATACACACATAAACACAGAATTTTTAAAAGTTTGAATATTTTCTTAAAAGAGAATATTTAATTAATCAAGTTCTTTTCGACTTATAATTAAATGAGCTAAAGGTTTATTACTTATTTATTTTCAAATCTATGACTGCGTTAAAATTTAAAACAAGATTCCCAAATTAAAAGTATCAATAAAAGAAATATCTAATAAAAATAAACTAGACATTTAAGTACAAAAAAAGTAATGTACTGTTATCGAAACACGGAGTAATAAAATTATTTT